>JASWHV010000001.1:34272740-34620323 GCA_030760725.1 Neostapfia colusana | reverse complement strand
GTCCGGGTGTCTCCTGATTGCAATCACCGTCCCTCGCGGTTATTTGAGTACCGCTTGTTCACTGTTTCGTGACGTAGTAAGAAGTGAAGTAAGCCAGTTGAATGATAATATGCTGTGATGATATATTAATGTTTTAGAAACCATGTATGCTGTAGATGTAGAGCTAATTAAGTTTACTTTCCGCTTTGGGCATCACCACATCGGAGGAAAGCGTTTCTTGTTTGATTGTGGACTTCCGATGTGAGGGCTGCCTAAGGCACATGAATTTGACGCTATAAAACTGAAAGTAAGGATCAACTTATAGGCGTGTCTTTGTCGCAAATTCCTTTTCCTATCATACACCTCCCTGCATGTAGAGTTCCATGCCTAGGTCAGACGGTTAAGCCTTGCTGAGCCATTGTGCTCACGGTTGCAATATTTGAGCTGTATGCAGGTGAGAGCTATGAGGAGGGTTCCGAGGATGAGGCGATGCCCCCGTCAGGGTACACGGCCGAGATGGAGCCCTGCACGCCGCCGTGATCTCCGGTTTCATGCTGCTAGCGTGTAGCGTCCCCGGGCTGGACGGCTGCACTTTTGCATAGTTAGGATGAGAGGCTGCTATTGTACATTACTTCCGCTGTATAGTTATATTTTGTAAAAGACGTCCGCTGTTTTATATCAAATAAAAGTTTGTATGTTGTTCTTTAATCTTTTCGTTTGTGCTGTTGGGTGCCGCATCGCACGGCACCACCCTATGCGATCCTGGAGTGGGTGAACCACGGGGTGGTCCCCACAACAAGTACGAAGCTTTCTCGGACTTGCTGGATTCTATCGTCGTTTTGTGAAAGACTTCAGCACCATAGCAGGCCCACTACATGAGCTTACAAAGAAGGGTGCTCCATTCACATGGGGCAAGGCGCAAGAGGCTGCATTTGCAACTTTGAAGAATAGGTTAGCTCATCCACCCCTTCTCCAATTACCATATTTCAGTAAGACTTTTGAATTGGAATGTGATGCTAGTGGTATTGGATTGGGAGGTGTCTTGTTGCAAGAGGGGAAACATATTGCTTATTTTAGCGAGAAACTGAATGGGCCTACTCTGAACTATTCCACTTATGATAAAGAATTATATGCACTAGTACGAACTTTGGAAACATGGCAACATTATTTATGGCCTAAAGAATTTGTTATACATTCTGATCATGAATCTTTGAAGCACATTAAGAACCAAACTAATCTGAACCGTAGGCATGCCAAGTGGGTAGAATTCATTGAGTCCTTTCCTTATGTCATCAAACACAAGAAAGGGAAAGATAATGTCATTGCGGATGCCTTATCTCGCCGTTAGAATATGTTGTCCCAACTTGATTTTAAGATTTTTGGCTTGGAAACAATTAAAGAACAATATGCTTTTGATGCTGATTTCAAAGATGTGCTGCTGCAATGTAAAGAAGGAAAAACATGGAACAAGTTTGTTCTCACTAATGGTTTTGTGTTTCGAACTAACAAATTGTGCATTCCAGCTGGTTCTGTGCGTATCTTACTATTGCAGGAAGCACATGGTGGAGGATTGATGGGACACTTTGGTGTCAAGAAGACGGAAGACATCTTAGAAAGCCATTTCTTTTGGCCAAAGATGAGAAGAGATGTGGAGCGGTTTGTTGCCCGTTGCACCACCTGTCAAAAAGCTAAGTCCCGTCTTAATCCACATGGTTTATACATGCCTCTTCCTGTTCCTAGTGCTCCATGGGAGGATGTTTCTATGGATTTTGTTTTAGGATTGCCTAGAATAAAGAAGGGGAAGGATAGTATTTTGTTGTTGTCGACAGATTTTCTAAATTGGCACATTTCATAACATGCCACAAAATTGATGATGCTACCCATATTGCTGATTTGTTCTTTCGAGAAGTTGTTCGTTTGCATGGGGTTCCAAACACTATTGTTTCAGATAGAGATGCCAAATTTCTTAGTCATTTTTGGAAAACCTTATGGGCTAAGTTGGGGACAAAATTACTCTTTTCTACCACTTGTCACCCTCAAACTGATGGACAGACCGAAGTAGTGAACCGTAGTTTATCTACCATGCTAAGGGCTGTTCTGAAACATAACATCAAATTATGGGAAGAATGTTTGCCTCATATTGAATTTGCTTACAATCGTTCGCTGCATTCTACTACTAAATTGTGCCCTTTTCAGATTGTATATGGTTTTATTCCTCGTGCTCCCATTGATCTTTTGGCTCTGCCACCTTCAGAGAAATTGAATTTTGATGCTTCTCGCCGTGCTGAATTAATTCTTAAAATGCATGAGCAAACTAAAGCAAACATTGAGAGCATGAACGCTAAGTATCAACAAGCCGGTAGCAAGGGTACGAAGCATGTTACTTTTGAACCTGGTGATTTGGTTTGGGTGCATTTGAGAAAGGATAGATTTCCTCATTTGAGAAAATCTAAATTACTACCTAGAGCTGCTGGACCCTTCAAAGTGCTTCAAAAAATTAATGATAATGCATATGAAATTGAGTTGCCTGCACATTTTGAGGTTACTTCCTCTTTTAATATTGCAGATTTGAAACCATATATGGGCGAGGAAGACACATTTGAGTCGAGGATGACTCAATTGCAAGAAGGGGAGGATGATGCGTGCATCGCTACCGTTGATACAACCACAACACCAGCCTATTCACCACTCTCAGCTAATCAAGGTCCAATGACACGCGCTCGTGCACGTCAACTTAATTATCAGGTGAATTCATTCCTGGCTGTTCAAAGTAATTATCCTTCAAATGGGGACCTATTAAAGCCTTGTGATGACCTTGTTATTATTAGGTGCTTGGGAATTGATCCAGCTAGGAGGGATGGAGGGATTAATGCAATAAAGGATGCTCCACCCGAGGAGAAATCTTGAGGCTGGGGCCATGTAATAAAGAGAGATTTAGACAAATAAGGAAAGGAATAAGGGAAATCTCGTCCAACTTTGCTGCTGGACAAAATTCCCTCTTTCTTCCCCCTTTTAAAGATAGATGTGCTATAATAAGGAAAGAAATAGAGGAAATCATATCCTGCCTTGCTGCTGGATGGGTTTCCCTCTTTCTTTCCCTATTAAATGGTAGTCTATCATAGAAAAAGGAAGGGAATAAGGGAGATCACGTCCTACCTTTGTTGCTGGACGAATTTCCCTCTTCCCTCCCCTATTTAAGTAGTCCAAGAGCTCCTTGACAGGGCGGGTTTTTGTTTTCTGTAAGTTTAGCCATTGCTACTTCCTTGTAACGCAAGTGTCGACGAGACCTTCCGATTACTTGAATCAGAACCCCAACTTTTTCACACCCGTGAGTGTTTGCTTGTTATCTTGTTCTTGCTTGTTCTTCGATTGCTTGCAGGATCAAGGCTGTTCTTGGCACGGCAAGTACAGCAACAACAAGAGCCGGTGTAACTATCGCTAAGGCGCAGCATCCTTGTGGTTGTTGTAGTCGGGTAGCATAACGTCGACCTCCACCCAAATCGTAGTTACCAGGAGACGGTGTAACTGTCGCTCAAGGCGCCACACCATTCTGGTTGTGGTAGTCGGGCAGCCAACATCGGCCTCCACCAAATTCGTTCATTACCGAAATCTCTCATCGAAAGGTAGGGCGTCCCCCGTACCCGTTGGGTTCATCATGCCCCTTGACCATATTGATCCCATGTTTTGAAACTGTTTTGTTTGTGAAAATGTGTATGTTTGTGTCAACTTGATGGGACACCCTTTTATAGGAGTTTTCAACTTTTGTTAACCATCCTTGTTGCCAGGAAAGTTGATGAGTCGGGTATGGTCGTTTTTCCTTTTTGCTTCACTCAACTTAAGGGATACGGGAAGATGAAATAAAACTTGTTAGCTACTGCACTCGTATGAATAATGATGATGATAACTTGATGATGTTAATGAGCATGGAATCTAGGAGATCTAGGCAAACTTGGTTCGTGGATGTTGCTGATTGAGATGGTGGTTTGCTTGCCGTAGATCTAAAGGCCCGTTCATGGTAGCACATGCCAGGAAAACAGTGCCACCACAAGGCCAAATATGGGTGCGGCTTAGCTGACTAATTAGGTGTGTTGCTAGCTTGTTATGGACCGTTGGATGATGCGGGGAATGGGAGTCGAGAAGGACTGTCCTGGGAACTGAAAGCACAAGAGGGGGTCCGTGGGTGGGAGAATGGAGATTCGATCCTGCCGGTGAAACCTTAGTGGGACTGTACATTCTAGTAGCCCCTTTGTAAAGGCTATTTTTTGATCTCTTGGCCATACACCGATTGTTGTGTACTGGTAATGGAGGTTCTCTCTAGTTGCCGACGGGTAACGAAATCACAAACTTGTTGGTAAAGTGGTGCCACCTCTGCAGAGTGTAAAACTATCATTATAGTCATGCTTCCGGTTACAAGCACCTGGCCAACTTCCATGAGTAGAGGCTAAACTTAGGATGGTTATCCGGGTATTGTCATTGGATTTGGTTTTGGGTCATGACAATGCATTTGGTTTCGGTTCTGTGAAAATAAGATGATTATGTATATAGAAATAATATTGGCTGGTTGAGGCTTGATAAATGATGAATTATGATGAAGGAATATTGATGAATTACTTGATTATGTTGGGATTTAACTCACCTAGAAATAGCTGCTATTTTTACCATGTTTTTGAAATAAAATTTACTTTCTGCAATGAACCTCTTTATTCCCTACCTTGTTGTAAGATACATGTCATACTTTTCCCGCACTTGCTGAGTACGACATGTACCCACCCTTGCATTTCCACATATACATCAGCTACAGGAGAAGAATACTTCGAGCAACATGTGGAGTACTAGGCGTGCGCACTACCGTCAACATGCCTGTGGAGTTGAAGTTGGAGCCTGTTGTTTTAGCCATTTTCCGCTATCGTTTAGAGTCTTCCGCTGGTGAATAAGTTAGATATTCATGAGTGAGACAATGAGTAAATGTAATAAAGTACTTAAACACTATTTGTACGTGGTTATATTCTCAATTTCAGTTTGTGAAGTACATGTGTATGTGTGATGAACATTCTGGGCACACATATGCATTCACTAGGTAGAATGGACACTCTAAACACACATAGGAATACCCCTCTAAACTGCTATTTTTAAAAATTGCTTGCTGCTGCACTTTATTTGTCAACTCAGCCACCGCAAAGTGCTATTTTCAGCCCCTCTTTTCTTCTTTGCTTGTAGACAGCCACACTATTTGTTTTCTTGCTTCATAGCTTCTGAAATTTTGGAGTTATTTCCTTCTTCTCTAAAGTTTCTCATGTCTTATTTATAGATGCCGGTGACTAAGAGCACAACACGCATAAGGACTCGTCCACCACCACTTGGGAGTGCACTTAACCTCATTGAGGTGTCCGATGGACCATATTGGGAGGAGGTGAAGATGGAACCCCATGAGAAAGATGAAGTCAGTAGTTCTATGCATGAGGAAGAGGACCCGGAATAGGTAGAACCAATCGAAGACGACATGGAAGATAATCCACAAGAACAGCAGCATTGGTATGCACCTCAGGAGGAATTTCACGCGGGCTTGTACCCAGCGGAGCCTCATGAAGCTATGTCGGAAGGAGATGAATCCGAAGAGGAGCCACCCCCTGCTGAGGTCGAGAATGAAGGTGATGAACGGGCCATCCATTCAGTTCAAGAATTATGGTCCGACGGGATGGAAGGAGGACACATATCCACGGAGCTTAGTGAGTTCCTGGATTGCTGCAGCCTATACCCGAAGTATCTCCTCAAGAAAGTCCCTCATCTCGGACATGAAGAGTGGAAGGATGAAGTAACCATCCTATCTAACGCTAGGGTTGTCACCCGGCACTTCGCACCCACATGGAGAGCTACAAGGGCAGAAGCTATTGATGATGCTGCTTGGGATGCACTCAATGGACTGTGCTACGCTTTCTGTGAGTAGCTTGAGAACGCTACCTTTGAGCTGCACCCGTATCGGAAGAGTGGAACAAGGGATATCATTGGACCCCATGAAGGATCTCTTTCCAACCCACAAGATGCTGACAAGCCTCAGAGGTTGCTCGCGGAGTTAGGAAATCGCTATGCAAGCACACAAGAAGAGATCCGTTACCTCCGCAAGAAGCTGTACTTGCTGGAAAAATAAGAGGAGACTCATGCCAACGCGAGAACAAATAGAGCACCAGCGTCATATATCCCTACATGGACTGCCGACTTACCATGGTGTGCACCCATGTATGGACCACCCCCGTCACACGGCGAGAAGAGCACCGGTTCTCACGATTAAGTTTAGGTTTCTCATTGAATAAAGTTGTAATAGGAACGCTTAGACATAGTAGGCCGAAACAAGAGTGGTGTGCTGAATTTTCAGTATGATTGCTTGTGATTGTGTGCTTGGTGTGAGTTGTGGGACGCTTCGGCGAATGTCCACATCCACACATAGTGGAGAGATGTGAGATGCTTCAGCACTTGTTTACATCCTCATATAGGCTGATATTAATAAAAGGAGTTGCTTAGTCTCATATACCTTGATGCATATAATTGGGAAATCTCTTATTTCAATTCTGAATTCTATTCCGAGAGTAAGCATTAAAATAAGGGGGTAGACTTTCTTGCCAACCTTATCGTTTTGGATTCCCAAGGGATTGATATAATACTTGGAATGGACTAGTTAAGCAAGTAAAATGGAGTAATTCAATGCACTCAAAGGATCGTGCAGTTGACGAGTGAGCACAGTACTCGTATTGAGTTTGAGGCAGCCCAACCTGCAAGCGAAAAGGCAGTGCTGAACCACATCGAAGAAGCGACATTGGAAAGCATTTCGGTAGTTGGAGAATATTCAGATGTGTTCCCGGAAGAACTTTCAGGTATGCCACCTGACCGGGACATCAAATTTGCCATTGATTTAGTACCCGGAGCTGCACCTATAGCTAAGAGGTCATATAAGATGCCTGCTAATGAATTAGTGGAGCTCAAGAAGCTAATTTAGGAGCAGCTAGATAAGTGTTTTATACGCCCAAGCTCGTCACCTTGGGGAGCTCCCATGCTCTTCGTAGACAAGAAGGATGGAACCCAAGGGATGTGTGTGGACTATAGGTCTCTCAACGAAGTGACGATCAAGAATAAATACCCGCTGCCCCGCATAGAGGACCTATTCGATCAAATGAAAGGCGCCCAGATTTTCTCTAAGATTGATCTTCGGTCGGGATACTTCCAGCTAAAGACTAATCCCTCCGACATACCCAAGACTGCATTTCAAACACGGTATGGTTCGTATGAATATACCCAATGTCATTTGGGTTGACGAATGCACCCGCATACTTTATGTACCTCATGAATAAGGTCTTCATGGAGTACTTGGACAAGTTCGTCGTGGTTTTCATTGACGATATCATGGTGTATTTAAAAAACGAGGAAGAAAATGAGGAACACTTGAGATTGACATTGCAGAAATTACGAGAGCATCAATTATATGCTAAGTTCAGCAAGTGTCAGTTTTGGATAAAGGAGATATTGTTCTTAGGCCACATCATCTCCGAAGGAAGAGTATCAATTGATCCCGGAAAAGTGAGGGATGTTTTGAAGTGGAACCAACCGCAGAATGTGAGGGACATTCGAAGTTTCCTTAGGATGGCAGGATACTACCACCGGTTCATCAAGGATTTCTCCAAAATAGCGAAGCCTATGACTGAATTGATGATGAAAGGGAAAACATTTCAGTGGACACAAGCGTGTCAAGACAGCTTTTAGGAGCTAAAGAAGAGATTAACAACAGCGCCTGTTTGTGTATTGCCGGACATGAGCAAGAGTTATGGTATATATTGTGACGCATCAAGATAAGGGCTTGGATGTGTGCTTGTGCAAGGAGGACAAGTGGTAGCCTATGCATCAAGACAATTAAAAAAACATTAGCTGAACTACCTTACACATGAACTGGAACTTGCAGCCGTGGTACATGCCTTGAAGATTTGGAGGCATTATATTCTCGGTCACCGATGTGAGATCTACACGTATCACAAAAGCCTCAAGTATATATTCACGCAAACAGATCTGAATTTGAGGCAACGTCGATGGTTGGAACCCATCAAGGATTATGATGTCGGAATCAACTATCACCCCGGAAAGGCCAACGTAGTAGCGGATGCGTTGAGCCGAAAGGGAGCATGTCACCAACTCACGGTTCGGGAGCCTCCACCCGAGCTGCGTAAGGAGTTCGAACGGTTACATCTCAGGTTCTTGAACGAGATGGAGGTGGTAGAACTGAACTAAATGCTGGAACAAGAGATACGAGATGACCAAGCGACGGATGAGGAAGTAAAATAAATCAAGGAAAGAATCCGACAAGGGATTGAAAAGGAATTCAAAGAAGACGAGAATAGCACGCTTTTGTTAGGGAAAAGGATTTGTGTGCCTAACGTGAAGCACATCCGCGACACGATACTAAAGGAGGCACATGACTCGACTTATTCTATACATCCCGGCTGTACAAAGATGTACAAGGACCTGAAAACTTGCTATTGGTGGGATGGCATAAAAAGGGATATCGCTGAATATGTTGCCTTATGCGACACGTGCCAACGGGTGAAGGCCGAATGCCAAAGACCCGCTGGATTGTTGCAGCCATTGAAAGTACCCAAATGAAAGTGGGAAGACATCAGTATGGATTTCATTGTCAGATTGCCACGAACTCAGTACGGCTACAACTCTATTTGGGTTATCATGGACCGATTGACGAAAATAGCCCACTTTATTCCTGTTAGGACTAGGTACACCTTGGCGTAATTAGCCGAGCTGTACATGGAGCAAATCGTGTGTCGTCATGGAGTTCCGAAGAGGATAGTTTCAGATCGAGGTTCTCAATTTACCTCTAGGTTCTCGAAGAAGCTGCATGTTGCCATGGGTACACATTTAAATTTCAGCTCCACATATTACCCGCAAACTGACGGGCAAACTAAGAGGACGAATCAGATTCTGGAAGACATGTTGAGAGCTTGCGCCTTGAAACATAGGCGTAGTTGGGACAAGAGCTTGTCGTATGCTGAATTCTCCTACAACAATAGTTACCAAGCCAGCTTGAAGACGTCACCTTTTGAAGCACTATACGATAGACGGTATAGAACACCTTTGTTCTGGAATGAGACTGGAGAAAGCCAAGTGTTTGGACCTGAAGTGCTGCAAGACGCCGAAAAGCAAATCCAAACAATACGTGTAAACTTGAAGGCCGCTCAGTCACGACAAAACATGACCTTCAAAGTTGGAAACTTCGTATATCTTAAGTTGTCGCCTATCCGAGGCCAACGACGGTTCAACGTCAAAGGCTAGCACCTCGCTACATCGGGCCATTCAAGATTCTTAGCATGCGAGGAGAGGTAGCCTATCAACTAGAGCTGCCAACTCACCTCTCCGACATGCCCGACGTATTTCACGTATCTCAGCTCAAGAAGTGCCTAAGAGTGCTGGAAGAACAAGTACCGATGGATGAGCTAGAACTTCAAGAGGATCTGACCTACGCTGAACACCCCATCAAAATCTTGGACGTAAAGGAAAGGGTCACAAATAACGAAGTAATCCGTTGGTGCAAGGTACAATGGAGCCACCACACAGAAGCTGAAACTACACGGGAACGTGAGGAAGACCTCAAGGCGGAATTCCCTCATCTTTTCTCCACTCTATCGAATCTCGAGGGCAAGATTCATTTTAAACCCCATAGGTTTGTAACACCCTCAAAATTACTACCATGCATTGCATACATTTTTCATGTAGAGAAGCATTTAAAATGAGCAAGGAAATAAAGAAAGGAGTATAGAAGCAAATAAAATAATGAAAGGGAATAAAAAATAGGAAATAATGAAAATAAATAGAAAACAAAAAGAAATAAAAATAAATAAATAAAATAGCCAAATTTGGCCACCCCTAATTTTTTTCCCAAAATTCCCCGAATTTCCCCTAAATTCCCCTCCCCTAATTTCCCTAATTTTCCCCAATTTTCCTGATTTTTCCCAAATTCCCCTAGGGACTTTTTCCCCACATTTGAGGGGAATTTCCCCCCCAATTTCAGCCGCCCCACTTAGGGGGGGGAACCCTAATGGACCCCACCCCCTTGGCCGCAGCCCATTAGTGGGGGAACCTAGCCGCCCCCCTTTTTGATTTTTTGTGGGCTTTTATTTTCTCAATTAATCTCAGCCATTGGTGGAAAATAAATAATAAAATCCCTGCCCCTAGCTCCCACCTCTTTTAAAATTAAAATCTCAGTCCTTGGATAATTGGGTTGCTAAAATCCTAGCCTCCCTAGCTCTTTTCCCCTCTTATAAATAAAACCCTCCACCCTAGCCGGCACCCCTAGCCCTCTTTTTGGCCGCCGCCCTCTCTCACCCTGCTGCCAAGCTTGGTCGCCACCCCTTGCTGGAATTTGGCCCCGTCGGAGCTCCGTCACGCCTCACCGACGCCGGAAAAGAAGCCCCCAACGTTCTGCCCTAGCCGCAGCCTCGTAATTCTCCAGAGAAAATCTCCAGCTGCTGCCATTGCAAGGAAGGAGGTTCTGCCGCAAGGTAGAGAGGAGCAAGAAGTGAGTTAGGTCTTCGTTACCCCTCTTACCACGTCGCCGCTGTTTCTACGCATCCGTTTTCTTCACCCCCTGCGAGCAGAAAATTCTGCGTGTAGACAGACCATGTTTTGGTCGATTTTTGACGGTGGAATTGATCTACAAAGTTTTACAAGATCATAACCACACCCACACTTGATCCCAGCAGCCTTGTTCATCATAAAACCCCATGGAAGCCTACTAAAACATGCAAGAACATGTGCAAACTGATTTTTATAAACTGCACCATAGGAATTGCATTCATCCAACTCATTGCATCTTGAGTAAAGTTTGTGCATGATAATTGATTGTTGTAATCTTTGTATGTGCATGGTCGTTAGTAGAAGGACACGCTCTAGAGGCTGTCTACGAGGAACTACAGCATCAAGACTTCGAGACGCTTAAGCAACATGAACCGCGGGAGCAAGGCAAGTGCCCCTTGACCATATTGATCCCATGTTTTGAAATTTCTTTGCTTGCAAAAACTTGTATGCTTGTGTCAACTTGATGGGATACCCTTTTATAGGAGTTTACTAGTTTTGTTAACCATCCTTGTCGCCGTGAAATTCGAAGAGTCGGGTATGATTGTTTTTCCTTCTTGCTTCGCTCAACGTACGGGATACAGGAAGCGGAAATAGAATTTGTTTAGCTACTGCACTCATGAGAATAAAGATGATGAGAACTTGATGATGTTAATCAGCATGGAATCGGAGATCTAGGCAAGCTTGGTTCGTGGATGTTGCTGATTGAGATGGTGGTTTGCTTGCCATAGATCTAAGGACCGGTTCATGCGAGCACATGCCAGAAAAACAGTGCCACCACATGGCCAAATATGGATGCGGCTTAGCTGACTAATTAGGTGTGTTGCTAGCTTGTTATGGACCGTTGGACGGTGCGCGGAATAGGAGTCGAGAAGGACTGCCCTGGGAAATGCATGGCACAAGACGGGACCCGTGGGTGGTAGAATTGAGATTCGATTCTACCGGCGAAACCTCAGTGGGTCCGTACATTCTAGTAGCGCCTTTGTAAAGGCTATTTTGTGATCTCTTGGCCATATGCCGATGGTTGTCTGCTGGTATAATGGAGGTTCTCTCTAGTCGCCGACGGGTGACGAAATCACAAACTTGTGGGTAAAGTGGTGCCACCACTGCAGAGTGTAAAACTATCATGATAGCCTTGCTTCCGGTTACAAGCATCTAGCCAACTTCCATGATTAGAGACAAAACTTTCGGTGGTTATTAGGGTCATGACAATGAATTTGGTTTCGGTTCTATGAAAATAAGATGGTTATGTATATTTACGAGTATGATATGAACTTGGGAAAGAATATTGGCTGGTTGAGGCTTGATAAATAATGAATTATGATAAAGGAATGTTGATGAATTACTTGGTTATGTTGGGATTTAACTCACCTAGAAATAGTTGTTGTTTTTACCGTATTTGTAAAATAAAATTTGCTTGCTGCAATGAACCTCTTTATTCCCTACCTTGTTGTAAGCTACATGTCATACTTTTCCCACACTTGCTGAGTATGACATGTACTCACCCTTGCATTTCAACATATACATCAGCTACAAGAGAAGAATACTTCGAGCAACATGTGGAGTACTAGGTGTGCGCACTACCGTCAACATGCCTGTGGAGTTGAAGCTGGAGCCTGCTGTCTTAGCCATTTTCCGTTGTCGTTTAGAGTCATCCGCTGCTGAATAAGTTAGATATTCATGAGTGAGACAAGTCAATGTAATAAAGTACTTAAACACTATTTGTACATGGTTATATTCTCAATTTCAGTTTGTGAAGTACTTGAGTATGCGTGATGAACATCCTGGGCCACTATGCATTCTCTTGGTTCATTTTCGGAACTGGGTTTCACAGGACCCGAGTTCGTGAATTTTACTGACTTTCCCTGTGACACCCTCAATTTTGTATCCATGCATGCATACATAATTCATATAGAGAAACATTTTAAAAGAATTAGAACGGGAGGAAGAATCATAAAAATGGTAGGGCTATGGGAGTAAGATAGCTTAGAAGAGCCAATTCCAGTTCGCTGAGGAGCGTCATCGACACTTCCCGCGGCCTGCTGGCCACGTGGCGCTTTCGGAGCTCATCCCTGCGGAGGGGGTGAGGTCCGGCACCGTTGGCCACGTGGCAGGCTAGGAGCTTGCCTCTGCGGAAGGGGGCGAGGTCCGGCCCGCTGGACACGTGTTGCCTCCGGGGCTTGTCGCTGCGGAAAAGCGAGGTCCAACCCCGCGGGTCACGTGTCGCCTTCAGAGCTAGTCTCTGCGGAGAAGCAAGGCTCAACCCCGCGGGACATGTGTCGCTCTCGGAGCTCACCTCCACGGAGGGAGTAAGGTCCGGTCCCGATGGACATGTGTCATCCTCGAAGCTCACCTCCGAGAAGTAGGGAGGTCCAACACTATGGGACACGTGTCATCCTCGGAGCTCACCTTCGAGGAGAAGGGAGGTCCGACACTACGGGACACGTGTCGTCCTCGGAGCTCACCTCCGAGGAGAAGGGAGGTTTGACGCTGTTGGACACGTGTCGACCTCGGAGCTCGTCTCTAAGGAAAAAGGAAGTCGGCACTGCTGGACATGTGGCACTCTCGGAGCTCGCCTCTGAGGAGAGGGGAGGTCCGGAACTAACACGTGGCACTCTCGGAGCTCGCCTCTGAGGAGAGGGGAGGTCCGGCCCTGACACGTGGCGCCCCCAGAGCACGCATCTGAGGGGGAGGGAGGTCCCGCTCGCCAGACACGTGGCGCACCTAGAGCTTGTCTCTGCGGAAAAGGGAGGCCAGGTCCCCGCTGGACACGTGGAGCCTCCGGAGCTTATCCCTGTGTAAGGACGAGATCCTTAAGCGGTTTTCCCCTGTGCGCGAGTACCCGGTACTGAGGAAACCGACACGATTTCTTCCACGTTGATACCGCACCCAAATCAATTGGAGGTAAGTTGTTAAGATCCAAAACAAATTTAATAGGACTCTTATTTGAAATCCAATTTGAGTAGGACTCTTCTTTCACCCCTTGTAAATAGAAACCGAAACCTCTGGCCACAACCCACGTACCTATTTTTCCACCTCCCGAGTCAACAATTTGGAGGTCCTAGCACCCAACTCGCCGAGTTAACCCCCTTCGCCGGAGTTCAGCCACCGGTAAAACCACCGACGAGCCCCGTCACGCTCGCCCTCGCCGGAAGAGAGCCAATGATCTGTCCTGCTGCCATTGCTAGGAGGAAGGCCGAGGTAGGTCTTCGCTACCACCTTATGACATCATCACAACTTCTACGCATCTGTTTCTTCAAACAGAAGCTTTTCATGTGGACAGATCACGTGTTGATCGGTTTTTGACGGTGGAATTGATCTAGATCTTGAGTCAAGATCATCACCACACTTGATCCCTACACCCTTGTTCATCGTAAAACCCCATGCAAAGCCATTGAAACATGCAAGAACACGTACTAACTGGTATTGATGAAACTGCATCATAGGATTAGCATGCATCTACGCCATTGCATCTTGAGTAAAGTTTGTGCATGATGTTTGATTGCTATAAATTTTGTATATGCGTGGTCGTGAGTATAAGGACAAGCTCAGAAAGCCATCTACAAAGGACTACAGCACCAAGACTTCGAGATCCGTGAGCAACAGAAGCCACAGGAACAAGGAAAGTGCCCCTTGACCACATTGATCCCATGTTTTTAGAACTGTTTTGGTTGCAAAAACGTGTGTGTGCTTGAGTCAACTTGATGGGAAAATCCTTTACAAGAGTTTACTAGTTTTGTTAACCACCCTTGTCGTCGGGAAAGTTGATGAGTCGGGTATGGTCGTTTTTGCTTTTTGCTTCGCTGAGTCCACGGGATATGGGAAGTGAGATAGAATGTGTCTAACTACTGCACTTATATGAACAATGATAATAAGAACTTGATGTTGATAATGAACATAAATCGGGGGAGATCTAGGCAAGCTTGGTTCGTGGAAGTGGTAGAATGAGATGGTGGTTTACTTGCCGTAGATCTAAGGACCGGTTCATGCCAGCACATGCCAGGAAAATAGTGCCACCACAAGGCCAAATATGGGTGTGGCTTAGCTGACTAATTAGGTAAGTTGCTAGATTGTTATGGACCGTGGAAGCCGCGGGGAATGGGAGTCGAGAGATGACTGCTCTGGGAACTGCATGGCACAAGAGGGGGCCCGTAGATAGGAGAATGGTGATTCGAGCCTACTGGTGAAACCTTAGTGAGTCCATACATCTAGTAGCCCCTTTGTAAAGGCTATTTCGTGATCTCTTGGCCATACACCGACGGTTGTGTACTGGTATAATGGAGGTTCTGCAGTTGCCGACGGGTGACAAAATCACAAACTTGTGGGTAAAGTGGTGCCACCTCTTAAGAGTGTAAAACTATCATGATAGTCGTGCTTACGGTCACAAGCGCTTGGCCAACTCACATGATTAGATGGGATGGTTTGGGATGGTCATTGGGAGATTACTCGGTATGGATGTTTATTGGTATGGTTATGGTTTGTTCTTGGTAATGAGAATGGTTTCGGGACTGTTGAGTCATGACAATGAGTATTGGTTTGGTTATATGATTATGAGATGGATATGATCATGAGATGGTTATTATGAACATGAGAAAGAGTTGAGAAAGATTTATGGTGGGATGAGACATGGAAAGTGGTGAATTATGAAGGAGGTATGTTAATGTTTTAATTGGATATATGTTGGGATTAAATTCACTTAAAGATAGTTGTTGTTTTGTCATGCTTTGTGAAATAAACTTTGCTTTCTGCAATGAGCCTTTTTATTCCTACCTTGATGTAAGCTACATGTCATACTTTTTCTGCACTTGCTGAGTACGACATGTACTCACCCTTGCATTATCATATAAACATCAGAACAGGAGAGGAGTACTTCGAAAACCATGTGGAGTATTAGGCGTGTGATCTACCGTCAAGTTGCTTGTGGGTATGGAGTTGAAGATGGAGCCGCTGCTGTGCTTAGTTTGCTTCCGCTATCGTTTAGAGACTTCCGCTGCTAGAATAAGTTAGAGACTTCCGCTGCAAGAATAAGTTAGAGAATGATGTAATAAAGTACTTAAATCCTATTATTCGTGGTTATATTCTGAATTCAGTTTGTGGATTACGTGTGTACGTGTGATGAACATCCTGGGCACACATATGCATTAGCTGGGTTCTGTGTTTTACGGGACCGGGCGTCACAGATTGGTATCAGAGCCATATTGACCGTAGGACGCAAGCCTAGGAAGAAGCCACAGATTTGCATTAGAGCCATGTTGACCATAGGACGCAAGCCTAGGTAGAATGCACAGGTTGACATCAGAACCACATTGACCGTAGGATGCCAGCCTAGACAGAATGGACACCTTAAAACACATAGGAACATTTAAATCATAGTAGCTTGAATAGGAGTGATGTGTTGAAATTTTGTGATGATTGCTTGTGTTTGTGTGCTTAGTGTGAAGATGTGAGACGTTTCAGTGTTGTCCATATCCACACATAGTAGAGAGATGTGAGATGCTTCGGCACTTATTCACATCCTCATATAGACTAATATATTTAGTCCGTCCACCTTGATGCATATAGTTGGGGGGATCAATCTAAACTTCTAATTTCTATTCTGCCCAACTCTCTCTCACAGATGGTGAGAGAAAACACCGGCCGTCCAAGGAGGAACGTCCGTGGCAACCATGAACCACAAGAGGATGACCACGTTGAAATTCCTGAAAATGTTAACCCCGGGGCTGGTGCAAACAAGCTTGAACGGTTGATGGCTATGTAGAACCAGCTCATGCAAACTATGATCCAAACTTTGGGTCAGCTACAAGCTAACAACAACCACCCTAACCCCGTTCCTGCACCACCACCACCACCGGCTCACAACAAATTGGGAGAGTTCATGAGGAATCGACCGCCTACTTTTGCACAAGCTAATGATCCCATGGAGGCTGATGATTGGTTGAAGTCCATGGAGAAGAAGCTTGCCATCGTTCAGTGCAATGATCGAGAGAAAGTTCTCTTCGCATCACACCAACTTATGGGAGCAGCCGCTGACTGGTGGGACGCTCTATGCAATGCTCATGTCAATCAGGAGACTATCACTTGGACTGAGTTCAAGGAGAGTTTCCGCTCTCATTACGTCCCTGCTGGAGTCATGATGCTTAAAAGACAAGAGTTTGAAGGTCTCCGCCAAGGAAAGAAGAGCGTGAATGAGTACCTAAACAAGTTCACTTAACTGTCAAGGTATGCCCCTGAGGACGTCAACTCGGATCAAAGGAAGCAATACTTGTTCATGAGAGGGTTGAATGAGATCCAAGTTCAGCTTCTCAACAATGACTATGCAAACTTCCAGAAGCTAGTTGACAAAGCTATAGTGGTTGAGAGCAAGATCCGTGAGATCGAGTAGGAGGGCAAGAGAAAGATGCCATACCAGCCACAAGGGAGCAATGTATGTCCCTGTTTCATGCCCCCAGCTGCACCACAGTATGGCTCGTCCGCTTCTATTTTTCGCCCTAATCAACCACCACAGCAACATCCTATTGTGCAAGCACCTTGTGTGCCTTTGCCTTCCGCGCCCCATCCCAACATGGGCGCTTATGCTCAAAACCACCCTCGCCCTAATGTCCCTGTTGTCTTAGGCAACAAGGCATGCTTTGCATGTGGAGAGACGGGACACTTTGCAAGTCAGTGCCCGAGGAAAGGCTTTGGACAGCCAAGCAACGCGCCCAAGCAAAACCCACAGCCGAATGGAGGAGCTACGCAAGGTAACCGTGGGTAGAAGAACTACGCTCGGGGCAACATGAATCATGTCTCCGCTGAGGAAGCGCAGCAGGCTGAGGACGTCGTGATTGGTATGTTCCTTGCCAACTTTAACCCAGCCATTTTTTATTTGATTCCGGAGCATCGCATTCATTCATATCATCCAAGTATGTTGCCAAGTATAATCTGCCCATATCACACATGAAATATACTATGTTGGTTAACTCTCCTGGTGGAGACATGAGGACTAATATAGTATGTCCGAAATTAAACCTTAAAATAAGGGGGGTAGACTCTCTTGCCAACCTCATTGTCTTGGATTCCCAAGGGCCTGACATAATACTCGGAATGTATTGGTTAAGAAAGCACAGCAGAGTAATACAATGTGCTAAGAGGAGCATGCAGTTGACAAACGAGCACGGAACTCGTATTGAGTTCGAGTCAGCCCAACTGGCAACCAAGAAGGCAACATTGAACCACGTCGAAGAAGCAACATTGGAAAGCATTCCGGTGATTCAAGAATTTTCGGACGTGTTCCCGGAAGAACTTACAGGTGTGCCACCTGACCGGGACATTGAGTTTGCCATTGATTTAGTACCTGAAACTGCACCGATAGCAAAGAGGCCATATAGGATGCCCGTTAATAAACTAGTGGAACTCAAGAAGCAAATTCAGGAGCAGCTAGAAAAGGGTTTTATACGCCCAAGCTCGTCACCATGGGGAGCCCCGTGCTCTTCGTGGACAAGAAGGATGGGACCCAAAGGATGTGTGTGGATTATAGGTCTCTCAACAAGGTGACGATCAAGAATAAATACCCGCTGCCCCGTATAGAGGACCTGTTCGACCAAATAAAAGGTGCCCGAGTTTTCTCAAAGATTGATCTTCGGTCGGGATACTTCCAGCTGAAGATTAAGCCCTCTGACATACCCTAGACCGCCTTTCGAACACGGTATGGTTCGTATGAATATACTGTTATGTCTTTTGGGTTAACGAATGCACCCGCATATTTCATGTACCTCATGAATAAAGTCTTCATGAAGTACTTGGACAAGTTCGTCGTGGTTTTCATCGACGATATTATGGTCAAAAAGCGAGGAAGAACACGAAGAACATTTGAGATTGACATTGTAGAAGCTGCGAGAGCATCAATTGTCAGCAAGTGTCAATTTTGGCTAAAGGACATATCGTTCCTAGGCCACATCATCTCCGAGGAAGGGGTATCGGTTGATCCCGGAAAAGTGGAAGATGATCTGAAGTGGAACCAACCGCAAAACGTGAGATATTCAGAGTTTTCTTGGGATGGTTGGATACTAGCGACGGTTCATCAAGGACTTCTCCAAAATAGCGAAGCCTATGACGGAGTTACTAATAAAGGGAAAAGCATTCTAATGGACACCAGCGTGCCAAGAAAGCTTTGAGGAGCTCAAGAAAAGGCTAACCACAGCGCCAGTTTTGGTATTGCCGGACGTGAGCAAGAGTTTCGACATATATTGTGACGCATCAAGACAAGGGCTTGGATGTGTGCTCATGCAAGAAGGACAAGTGGTAGCCTATGTGTCGAGACAACTAAAGAAACACGAGATGAATTACCCCACACATGGCTTGGAACTTGCAGCCGTGGTACATGCCTTGAAGATTTGGAGACGTTATATCCTTGGCCACCGATGTGAGATCTATACGGATCTCAAAAGCCTTAAGTATATATTCACCCAAACGGATTTGAGTTTGAGGTAACGTCGATCGTTGGAACTCATCAAGGATTATGATGTTGGAATCAACTATCACCCCGGAAAGGCCAATGTAGTAGCTGATGCATTGAGCCGAAAGGGAGCATGTCATGAACTCACGGTTCGAGAGATACCGCTTGAGCTGCGCAAAGAGTTCGAACGGTTACATCTCGGGTTCCTGAACAAGATGAAAGTGATGGAACTCAGCTCTTCGCTGGAACAAGAGATACGAGATGGCCAAGCAACGGATGAGGAAATCAAGGAGATCAAGGAAAGAACCTAACAAGGCATATAAAAGGACTTCGAGGCAGATGAGAAGGGTACGCTTTGGTTAGGAAAAAGGATTTTTGTGCCTAACGTGAAGCACATCCGCGACACGATATTAAAGGAGGCACATGACTCACCTTGTTCCATAAATCCCGGCAGTACAAAGATGTACAAGGACTTAAAAACTTGTTATTGGTGGGATGGTATGAAAAGGGACATAGCTGAATATGTTGCCTTATGCGACACGTGCCAACGGGTGAAGGCCGAACACCAAAGACCCGCTGGACTGTTGCAACCATTGAAAGTACCCAAGTGGAAGTGGGAAGACATCAGCATGGATTTCATCGTCAGATTACCACGTACTTGGTCGGATTACTACTCCATCTAGGTTATCATGGACCGATTGACGAAAAAAGTTCATTTTCTTCCTGTTAGAACCACGTACCGTGTCGCAGAACTAGTCGAGCTGTACATGGAGCAAATCATGTGCCATCATGGAGTTCCGAAGAGGATAGTTTCAGATCGGGGTACCCAATTTACCTCTAGGTTCCGGAAGAAGCTGCATAAGGCTATGGGTACACGACTAGATTTTAGCTCTGCTTATCACCCGCAAACCGACGGGCAAACTGAGAGGACGAATCAAAATTTGGAGGACATGTTGAGAGCCTGCGCCTTGAAACATGGGCATAGTTGGGATGGGAGCTTGCCGTATGCTGAGTTCTCATACACTAACAACTATCAAGCCAGATTGAAGATGTCACCTTTCGAAGCATTGTATGGTAGATGGTGTAGAACACCGCTGTTCTGGAATGAGACCGGGGAGAACCAAGTGTTTGGACCCGAAGTGCTGCAAGAAAATGAGAAGCAAGTCCAAACGATACAGGAGAACTTGAAGGCTGCTCAGTCACGACAAAAAGGTTATGCGGACAATAGGCGAAGAAAGTTGACTTTCGAAGTAGGAGATTTCGTGTACCTTAAGGTATCACCTATCCGAGGCCAACGACGTTTCAACGTCAAAGTCAAGTTAGCACCTCGCTATATCGGGCCATTTAAGATTTTGGGCAAGCGAGGAGAAGTAGCCTATCAACTAGAGCTCCCAACGCACCTCTCCGACGTGCATGACGTGTTTCACGTATCCCAGCTCAAGAAGTGCTTAAGGGTACCAGAAGAACAAGTACCAATGGATGATCTCGATCTTCAAGAAGATCTGACCTATGAGGATCACCCTGTCCAAATTTTGGACGTGAAGGAAAGGGTCACGCGGAACAAAGTGATCCGTTGGTGCAAGGTACAATGGAGCCATCATACGGAGGCTGAAGCTACATGGGAACATGAGGAAGACATCAAGGCAGAATGCCCTCATCTATTCTCCACTCCATCGAATCTCGAGGGCGAGATTCAGTTTAAGGGGGGTAGGTTTGTGACACCCTCAATTTCATATCCATGCATGCATACACAATTCATATAGAGAAACATTTTAAAAGAATTAGAACGGGAGGAAGAATCATCAAAATGGTAGGGGTATGGGAGTAAGATAGCTGAAAAGATCCAATTCCAGTTCGCCGAGGAGCGCCGTCGACACTTCCCGTGGCTTGCTGGCCACTTGGCGCTTTCGGAGCTCATCCCTGCGAAGGGGGTGAAGTTCGGCACCGTTGGCCACGTGGCAGGCTAGGAGCTCGCCTCTGCGGAAGGGGGCGAGGTCCGGCCCACTGGACACGTGTTGCCTCCGGGGCTTGTCGCTGCGGAAAAGCGAGGTCCAGCCCCGCGGGACACGTGTCGCCTTCGGAGCTAGTCTCTGTTGAGAAGCAAGGCTCAACCCTACGGGACACGTGTCGCTGTCGAAGCTCACCTCCGCGGAGGGAGTAAGGTCCGGTCCCGATAGACACGTGTCATCCTCGGAGCTCACCTCCGAGAAGTAGGTTGGTCCGACACTACGGGACACGTGTCATCCTCGGAGCTCATCTCCGAGGAGAAGGGAGGTCCGACACTACAGGACACATGTCGTCCTCAGAGCTCACCTCTGAGGAGAAGCGAGGTCCAACGCTCTTGGACACATGTCGACCTCGGAGCTCGTCTCTGAGGAAAAAGGAAGTCGGCGCTGCTGGACACGTGGCACTCTCGGAGCTCGCCTCTGAGGAGAGGGGAGGTCCGGAACTAACATGTGGCACTCTCGGAGCTTGCCTCTGAGGAGAGGGGAGGTCCGGCATTGACATGTGGCACCCCTAGAGCTCACCTCTGAGGGAGAGGGAGGTCCCGCCCGCCAGACACGTGGCACACGCGGAGCTCGCTTCTGAGGGAGAGGGAGGTCCCGCCCGCCAGACACGTGGCACACCCGGAGCTTGTCTCTGCAGAAAAGGGAGGCCAGACCCCCGCTGGACACGTGGAGCCTCTAGAACTTATCCCTGCGGAAGGACGAGATTCTTAAGCGGTTTTCCCCTGTGCGCGAGTACCCGGTACTGAGGAAACGGACATGATTTCTTCCACGTTGATACCGCACCCAAATCAATTGGAGGTAAGTTGTTAAGATCCAAAACAAATTGAATAGGACTCTTATTTGAAATCCAATTGGAGTAGGACTCTTCTTTCACCCCTTATAAATAGAACCCAAAACCTCTGGCCGCAACCCACGTACCTATTTTTCCACCTCGCGAGTCGATAATTTGGAGGTCCTAGCTCCCAACTCGCCGAGTTAACCCCCTTCGCCGGAGTTCAGCCACTGGTGAAACCGCCGACAAGCCCCGTCACGCTCGCCAACGCCGGAAGAGAGCCGACAATCTGTCCTGCTGCCATTGCTAGGAGGAAGGCCGAGGTAGGTCTTCGCTACCACCTTATGACATCATCATGGCTTCTACGCATGTTTCTTCAAATAGAAGCTTTTCATGTGGACAGATCACGTGTTGATTGGTTTTTGACGGTGGAATTGATCTAGATCTTGAGTCAAGATCATCACCACATTTGATCCCTACACCCTTGTTCATCATAAAACCCCATGCAAAGCCATTAAAACATGCAAGAACACGTATGAACTGGTATTAATGAAACTGCATCATAGGATTAGCATGCATCTACAACATTGCATCTTGAGTAAAGTTTGTGCATGATGTTTGATTGCTATAAATTTTGTATATGCGTGGTCGTGAGTAGAAGGACAAGCTCAGAAAGCCATCTACGAAGGACTACAGCACCAAGACTTCGAGATCCGTGAGCAACAGAAGCCACAGGAACAAGGCAAGTGCCCCTTGACCATATTGATCCCATGTTTTTGGAACTGTTTTGGTTGCGAAAACGTGTGTGTGCTTGAGTCAACTTGATGGGAAAACCCTTTATAGGAGTTTACAGTTTTTTTAACCACCCTTATCACCGGGTAAGTTGATGTCTGGTCGTTTTTGCTTTTTGCTTCGCTAAGTCCACGGGATATGGGAAGCGAGATAGAATGTGTCTAGCTACTGCACTCATATGAACAATGATAATAAGAACTTGATGTTGATAATGAACATGAATCGGGGGGAGATCTAGGCAAGCTGGGTTCGTGGAAGTGGTAGAATGAGATGGTGGTTTACTTGCCGTAGATCTAAGGACCGGTTCATGCCAGCACATGCCAGGAAAACAATGCCACCACAAGGCCAAATATGGGTGTGGCTTAGCTGACTAATTAGGTAAGTTGCTAGATTGTTATGGATGGTGGAAGGCGCGGGGAATGGGACTCGAGAGAGGACTGCCCTGGAACTGCATGGCACAAGAGGGGGCCCGTAGGTGGGAGAATGGTGATTCGAGCCTACTGGTGAAACCTTAGTGAGTCCATACATCTAGTAGCCCCTTTGTAAAGGCTATTTTGTGATCTCTTGGCCATACACCGATGGTTGCGTACTGGTATAATGGAGGTTCTGCAGTCACCGACGGGTGACGAAATCACAAACTTGTGGGTAAAGTGGTGTCACCTCTTAAGAGTGTAAAACTATCATGATAGCCGTTCTTACGGTCACAAGCGCTTGGCCAACTCACATGATTAGATGGGATGGTTTGGGATGGTCATTGGGAGATTACTCGGTATGGATGCTTATTGGTATGGTTATGGTTTGGTCTTGGTAACGAGAATGGTTTCGGGACTGTTGAGTCATGACAATGAGTATGGTTTGGTTATATGATTATGAGATGGATATGATCATGAGATGGTTATTATGAGCATGAGAAAGAGTTTAGAAAGATTTATGGTGGGATGAGACGTGAAAAGTGGTGAATTATGAAGGAGGTATGTTGTTGTTTTAATTGGATATTTGTTGGGATTAAATTCACTTAAAGATAGTTGCTGTTTTGTCATGCTTTGTGAAATAAACTTTGCTTTCTGCAATGAGCCTTTTTATTCTACCTTGATGTAAGCTACATGTCATATTTTTTCCACACTTGCTGAGTACGACATGTACTCACCCTTGCATTATCATACAAACATCAGCAACAGGAGAGGAGTACTTCAAAAACCATGTGGAGTATTAGGCGTGCGATCTACCGTCAACTTGCATGTGGGGATGGAGTTGAAGATGGAGCCGCTGCCGTGCTTAGTTTGGTTCCGCTATCGTTTAGAGACTTCCACTGCTAGAATAAGTTAGAGACTTTCGCTGCAAGAATAAGTTAGAGAATGATGTAATAAAGTACTTAAACCTTATTATTCATGGTTATATTCTGAATTTAGTTTGCGGATTACGTGTGTATGTGTGATGAACATTCTGGGCACACATGTGCATTAGCTGGGTTCCGTGTTTTACGGGACTGGGCGTCACATTCCCGATTTTGACCCAGATGGCCATCTGTGCATGCAAAACCTTCCTGTTGCACCATCAAAACGTGTCTTCCGTCAAGGTCTAGTCCGTCGTCCCGGGACCCGAGTTCATGGGTTTTTTCGACTTTCCCAATTTCGACCCAGATGGCCATCCGCGCATGCAAAACCATCAAGTTGCACCGTCCGGACGTGTATTCCATCAAGGCCCCGTCCGGCCGTCAGAGACTCGAGTTTGTGAGTTTTACCGACTTTCTCAATTTGATGTTTTCGCGTGCGAGAAAGATAAATTTACGACGAGTTTTGATAGAAATTGTTGTTTTTGGTAAAAAAGCAAAGGCTAACCCCTTTGGATTTCTGTGGAAAATTTGATGTTTTCCAAAATGCGTGAAAATTTAGGTATGACAAGGTAATACATATCTAACAAAGAAAAGAAGGTTCGCATGCGAGAAAATGAATTTTTGATGAGTTTTGATGGAAATTGCCTTTTTTGGTAAAAAAGCAGAGGCTAACCCATTTGGATTTTTTGGAAAATTTGATATTTTCTTAATTGATTCAAAATTTAGGTACGACAAGGTAACACGTATTTGACAAAGAAAAGAAACTTCGCGGACGACAAAAAAAATATGGTGAGTTTTGATGGAAATTTCTATTTTTGGTAAAAAACAAAGGCTAATCACTTTGGATTTTTGTGGAAAATTTGATGTATTCTGAAATGTGTCATATAGATACGACAAGGTAACACGTATCTAACAAAGAAAAGAATTCACAAGCGAGAAAATGAATTTACGGCGAGTTTCCATGGAAATTGCACTTTTTGGTAAAAAAAGCAAAGGCTAACCCCTTTAGATGTTTATGAAAAATTTGATGTGTTCTGAAATGCATCAGAATTTAGGTATGACAAGGTAACACGTATCTGACAAAAAAGGAGCTTCACGGGCGAGAAAAAACGGATTTACGACAAGTTTTGATGGAAATTGCCGTTTTTGGTAAAAAAAGCAAATGCTAACACCTTTGGGTTTTTTTGGAAAATTTGATGTTTTCCGAAATATGCCAAAATTTAGGTATGACAAGTTAACACGTATCTAACAAAGAAAAGAAGGTTCGTGGGCGAGAAAATAAATTTATGGCGAGTTTTGATGGAAGTTGTCATTTTTGGTAAAAAAGAAAATGCTAACCCCTTTGGATTTTTTTTAGAAAATTTGATGTTTTATGAAATGTGTCAGAATTTAGGTATGACAAGATAACACATATCTGACAAAGAAAAGAAGCTTCACGGGGGAGAAAATATAAATTTACGGTGAGTTTTGATGGAAATTGCCATGTTTGGTAAAAAAGCAAAGGCTAACCCATTTCGATTTCTGTGGAAAATTTGATGTTTTTCGAAATGCGTTAAAATTTAGGTATGACAAGGTAACACGTATCTAACAAAGAAAAGAAGGTTCGTAGGCGAGAAAATGAATTTGCGGCGAGTTTTGATGGAAATTACCGTTTTATGTAAAAAAGGAAAGGCTAACCCCTTTAGATTTTTGTGGAAAATTTGATGTTTTCTGAAATGCGTAAGAATTAAGGTATGACAAGGTAACACGTATCGGACAAAGAAAAGAAGGTTCGCAAGCGATAAAATAAATTTGCGGCGAGTTTTGATGGAAATTACCGATTTTGGTAAAAAGCAAAGGCTAACCCATTTTTATTTTTATGGAAAATTTGATGTTTTCTAAAATGCGTAAGAATTAAGGTATGACAAGGTAACATGTATCTGACAAACAAAAGAAGGTTCGCAAGCGAGAAAATGAATTTGCGGTGAGTTTTGATGGAAATTACCATTTTTGGTAAAAAAGCAAAGACTAACCCCTTTAGATTTTTGTGGAAAATTTGATGTTTTCTAAAATGCGTAAGAATTAAGGTATGACAAGGTAACAGGTATCTGAGAAAGAAAAGAAGGTTCGCAAGCAAGAAAATGAATTTGCGGTGAGTTTTGATGGAAATTACTGTTTTTGGTAAAAAAGCAAAGACTAACCCCTTTGGATTTTTGTGGAAAATTTGATGTTTTCGGAAATGCGTAAGAATTTAGTTATGACAAGGTAACACGTATCTGATAAAGAAAATAAGATTCGCGGGCGAGAAAACAAATTTAAGGCAAGTTTTGATAAAAATTGTTGTCTTTGGTAAAAAAAAATCAAAGGCTAACCCCTACAATTCATGTGAAAAATTTGATGTTTTTCGAAATATGTCAGAATTTAGGTATGGCAAGGTAACATGTACCTAACAAAGAAAAGAAGGTTCGTAGGCGAGAAAATGAATTTGCGGCGAATTTTGATAGAAATTGGCGTTTTTGGTAAAAAAGCAAAGGCTAACCCCTTTGTTTTTCTGTGGAAAATTTGATGTTTTTCAACATGCGTCATAATTTAGGTACGACAAGGTAACACGTATCTAACAAAGAAAATAAGGTTCGTAGGCGAGAAAATGAATTTGCGGCGAGTTTTGATGGAAAATGCTATTTTTGATAAAGGCAAAGGCTAACCCCTTTGGATTTTGGTGGAAAATTTGATGTTTTCTGAAATGCGTCAGAATTTAGGTATGACAAGGTAACACGTATCTGACAAAAAAAGAAGCTTCTCGGGCAAGAAAAAACGAATTTACGACAAGTTTTGATGGAAATTATAATCTTTTTGGTATAAAACAAAGGCTAATTAACCCCTTTTGATTTTTTTGGAAAATTTGATCTTTTCTGAAATACGTCAGAATTTAGGTATGACAAGTTAACACGTATCTGACAAAAAAAGAGCTTCACGGGCGAGAAAAACGAATTTACGATAAGTTTTGATGGAAAAAGCCATCTTTTGGTAAAAAACAATGGCTAACTCCTTTTGAATTTTTTGGAAAATTTGATGTTTTCTAAAATGCGTCAGAATTTAGGTATGACAAGGTAAGACGTATCTGACAAAAAAAAAGAAGCTTCACGGGCGAGAAAAAACAAATTTACGATAAGTTTTGATGGAAATTGCTATTTTTTGGTAAAAAACAAAGGCTAACCCCTTTGGATTTCCGTTGAAAATTTGATGTTTTCCGAAATGCGTCAAAATTTAGGTATGACAAGGTAATACGTATCTAACAAAGAAAAGAAGGTTCGCATGCCAGAAAATGAATTTCCGGTGAGTTTTAATGGAAATTGTTGTTTTTGGTAAAAAAAGCAAAGGCTAACCCATTTCCATTTTTGTGAAAAAAATTGATGTCTTATAAAATGCTTCAAAATTTAGGTACGACAAGGTAACACGTATCTGACAAAGAAAAGAAACTTCGTGCGCGTGAAAAAAATTTACGGCGAGTTTTGATGGAAATTGCCGTTTTTGGTAAAAAAGCAAAGGCTAATCCCTTTAGATTTTTGTGAAAATTTGATGTTTTCTGAAATGCGTCATAATTTAGGTATGACAAGTTAAAACATATCTGACAAACAAAAGAAGCTTCGCAGGCGAGAAAAAAAATTATGGCGAGTTTTGATAGAAATTGCTGTTTTTGGTTAAAAAAACAAAGGCTAACCCCTTTGGATTTCTGTGGAAAATTTGATGTTTTCTGAAATGCGTCAAATTTAGGTATGACAAGGTAATATGTATCTAACAAAAAAAAGTAGGTTCGCAGGCCAGAAAATGAATTTCCGGTGAGTTTTGATGGAAATTGCCAGTTTTGGTAAAAAAGCAAAGGCTAACCCATTTGGATTTTTGTGGAAAATTTGATGTTTTCTAAAATGCTTCAAAATTTAGGTACGACAAGTTAATTTGTACCTGACAAAGAAAAGAAACTTCACGGGCGAGAAAAAAATTACGGCAAGTTTTGATGAAAATTTCCGTTTTTGGTAAAAAGCAAAGGCTAACCCCTTTGAGTTTTTGTGGAAAATTTGATATTTTTTAAAATGCGTCAGAATTTAGATACGACAAGGTAACACGTATCTAATAAAGAAAAGAATGTTCGCGGGTGAGAAAATGAATTTACAACGAATTTTGATGGAAATTGCCATTTTTAGTAAAAAAAGCAAAGGCTAACCCCTTTGGATTTTTATGGAAAATTTGATTTTTTTTCTAAAATGCGTCAGAATTAAGGCCTGGCAAGGTAACACGTATCTAACAAAGAAAAGAAGGTTACCAAAAGAGAAAATGAATTTGCGGTGAGTTCTGATGGAAATTGCTGTTTTTGGCAAAAAAGCAAAGGCTAACCCCTTTGGATTTTTTTGTAAAATTTGATTTTTTCCGAAATGCGTCATAATTTACGTATGACAAGTTAAAACGTATATATAAAAATAAGCTTTGCAAGCGAGAAAAACAAATATATGGCGAGTTTTGATGGAAATTGTCGTTTTTGGTATCTTTTCCGAAATGCGTCAAAATTGAGGTATGACAAGGTAATACGTATCTAAGAAAGAAAAGAAGGTTCGCACGCCAGAAAATGAATTTTCGGTGAGTTTTGATGGAAATTTCCATTTTTGGTAAAAACCAAAGGCTAACCCTTTTGGATTTTTATGGAAAATTTGATGTTTTCTAAAATGCTTCAAAATTTAGATACGACTAGGTGACACGTATGTGACAAAGTAAAGAAACTTTGCGGGCAAGAAAAAAAATTCAGGGAGTTTTAATGAAAATTGCCGTTATTGGTAAAAAAGAAAGGCTAATCCCTTTGGATTTTTGTGGAAAATTTGATATTTTCTAAAATACGTCAGAATTTAGATACGACAAGGCAACACGTATCTAATAAAGAAAAAATGTTCGCGGGCTAGAAAATGAATTTACGACGAGTTTTGATGGAAATAGACATTTTTTGGTAAAAAAACAAAGGATAACTCCTTTTGATTTTTTTGGAAAATTTAATGTTTTCTAAAATATGTCAGAATTTAGATATGACAAGGTAACACATACCTAACAAAAAAAAGAAGCATCATGGCCAAGAAAAAACGAATTTACGACAAGTTTTGATGGAAGTTGGCATTTCTTTGGTAAAAAGCAAAGACTAACTCCTTTTGATTTTTTTTAAAAATTTGATATTTTCTGAAATGTGCCGGAATCTAGATATGACAAGATAACACGTATTTGACAAAGAAAAGAAGGTTCGCAAGCGAGAAAATGAATTTGCGGCGAGTTTTGATGGAAATTACTGTTTTTGGTAAAAAAGCAAAGGCTAACCCCTTTGGGTTTTTGTGGGAAATTTGATGTTTTTAGAAATGCGTCAGAATTTATGACAAGGTAACACGTATCTGACAACGAAAAGAAGCTTCACTGGCGAGAAATCAAATTTAATGCGAGTTTTGATGGAGGATGCCGTTTTTGGTAAAAAAGCAAAGGTTAGTCCCTTTGGATTTTTGTGGAAAATTTGATGTTTTTTGAAATGCGTCGGAGTTAAGGTATGGCAAGGTAACACATATCTAATAAAGAAAAGAAGGTTCGCAGACGAGAAAATGAATTTGCGGCGAGTTCTGATGAAAATTGCTGTTTTTGGTAAAAAAGCAAAGGCTAACCCCTTTGGATTTTTTTGGAAAAATTGATATTTTCTGAAATGCGTCATAATTATGTATCTAACAAAAAAAGAAGCTTCGCGGACTAAAAAACAAATTTATGACGAGTTTTGATAGAAATTGACGTTTTTGGTTAAAAAAACAAAGGCTAACCCCTTTGGATTTCTGTGGAAAATTTGATGTTTTCCGAAATGCGTTAAAATTTAGGCATGAAAAGGTAATACGTATCTAACAAAGATAAGAAGGTTTGCAGGCCAGAAAATAAATTTCCGCTGAGTTTTGATGGAAATTGTCGTTTTTGGTAAAAAAACAAAGGCAAATCCATTTCTATTTTTGTGAAAATTTTGATGTTTTCTGAAATGCTTCAAAATTTATGTACGACAAGGTAACGCATACCTGACAAAGAAAAGAAACTTCACGGGCGAGAAAAAATTTATGGCAAGTTTTGATGGAAATTGAAGTTTTTGGTAAAAAAAAACAAAGGCTAATCCCTTTGGATTTTTGTGGAAAATTTGAATTTTTCTAAAATGGGTTAGAAATTAGATATGACAAGGTAACACGTATCAAACAAAGAAAAGATGTTCATGGGCAGGAAAATGAATTTACTGCGAGTCTTGATGGAAATAGACATTTTTGGTAAAAAGAAAAGGCTAACTCTTTTTGATTTTTTTGGAAAATTTGATGTTTTCTTAAATGAGTCGGAATTTAGGTATGACAAGGTAACACATATCTAACAAAAAAAAGAGGCTTCACGGGCGCGAAAAAACGAATTTACGACACATTTTGATGGAAATTGCCATTTTTCGGTAAAAAGCAAAGGCTAACTCCTTTTAATTTTTTTGAAAATTTGATGTTTTCTGAAATGTGCATGAATTTAAATATGACAAGACAACACGTATCTTACAAAGAAAAGAATATTTGTGGGCGAGACAAAGAATTTGCCGCGAGTTTGGGTGGAAATTTCTGATTTTGGTAAAAAAGCAAAGGCTAACCCCTTTGAATTTTTGTGGAAAATTTGATGTTTTCTGAAATGCGTAAGAATTAGTATGACAAGGTAACACGTATCTGACAACGAAAAGAAGTTTCATAGGCGAGAAAATGAATTTTTGGTGAGTTTTGATAGAAATTACCGTTTTTGGTAAAAAACCAAAGGCTAACCCCTTTGGATTTTTGTGGAAAATTTGATGTATTCGTAAATGCATCAGAATTTAGGTATGACAAGGCAACATGTACCTGACAAAGGAAAGATGCTTCGGGGCGAGAAAAACAAATTTATGGCGAGTTTTGATGGAAATTACCGGTTTTGGTAAAAAGGCAAAGGCTAACCCCATTCGATTTCTAGGGAAAATTTGATGTTTTCCGAATGCGTCAAAATTTAGGTATGACAAGTTAACACATATCTAACAAAGAAAAGAAACTCCGTCAGCGAGAAAAAAATTTACGGCAAATTTTGATGGAAATTGCCGTTATTGGTAAAAAAGAAAAGGCTAACCCATTTGGATTTTTTTGGAAAATTTGATTTTTTCTGAAATGCTTCAAGATTTAGGTATGACAAGGTAACACGTATCTAAAAAAGAAAATGAATTTGCGGTGAGTTTTGATGTAAATTACTGTTTTTGTTAAAATAAGCAATGGCTAACCCCTTCAGATTTTTGTGGAAAATTTGATGTTTTCGTAAATGGGTCAGAATTTAGGTATGACAAGGTAACACGTATTTGACAAAGAAAAGAAGGTTCGCGGGCGAGAAAAACAAATTTTTGGTGAGTTTTGATGGAAATTGTTATTTTTTTATTTTTGTGGAATATTTGATGTTTTTTGAAATGCTTCAAAATTGAGGTACGACAATTTAACACGTACCTTACAAACAAAAGAAACTTTACGGGCAAGAAAAAGAAATTACGGCGAGTTTTGATGGAAATTGCCGTTTTTGGTAAAAAGCAAAGGCTAGCCCCTTTGGATTTTTGTGGAAAATTTCATATTTTCTAAAATGCGTCAGAATTTAGATACGACAAGGTATAAAGTAAAAAAAGAAGGTTCGTAGTCGAGAAAATGAATTTGCGGTGCGTTTTGATGGAAATTGCCGTTTTTCTTAAAAAAACAAAGGCTAACCCCTTTGGATTTTTATACAAAATTTGATGTTTTCTGAAATGCATAAGAATTAAGGTATGATAAGGTAGCACGTATCTGACAAAGAAAAGAAGGTTCGCGAGCGAGAAAGTGATTTTTTTTGTGAGTTTTGATGGAAATTACCGTTTTTGATAAAAAAAAAGCAAAGGCTAACCTATTTGGATTTTTGTGGAAAATTTGATTTTTTCTGAAATGCTTCAAAGTTTAGATTCGACAAGGTAACATGTATCTGACAAAGAAAAGAAACTTCGCAGGAGAGGAAAAATTTACGGCGAGTTTTGATGGAAATTGCCTTTTTTTGGTAAAAAGCAAAGGCTAATCCTTTTGGATTTTTGTGGAAAATTTGATTTTTTCTGAAATGCTTCAAAATTTAGGTATGATAAGGTAACACGTATCTGACAAAGAAAAGAAACTTCGCGGGCGAGAAAAAAATTACGGCGAGTTTTGATGGAAATTGCCGTTTTTGGTAAAAAGTAAAGGCTAACCCCTTCGGATTTTTATTAAAAATTTGATGTTTTCTGAAATGCGTAAGAATTAAGGTATGACAAGGTAACACGTATCTGACAAAAAAAAGAAGGTTCGCAAGCGAGAAAATAAATTTTTGGCGAGTTTTGATGGAAATTACTGTTCTTGGTAAAAAAGCAAAGGCTAACCCCTTTGGATTTTTGTGGAAAAATTGATGTTTTCTAAAATGCGTCAAAATTTAGATACGACAAGGTAACACGTATCTGACAAAAAAAAGAAGCTTCACGGGCAAGAAAAAACGAATTTACGACAAGTTTCCAAATTTTTTGGTAAAAAGCAAAGGCTGACTCCTTTTGATTTGTTTTGGAAATTTTGATGTTTTTCAAAATATACTGGAATTTAAATATGACAAGATAACACATATCTGACAAAGAAAAGATATTCGCGGGTGAGAAAATGAATTTACGACGAGTTCTGATGGAAATAAACATTTTTTTGGTAAAAAGCAAAGGCTAACTCCTTTTGATTTTTTTTGGAAATTTGATGTTTTCTGAAATGCGTCAGAATTTAGGTATGACAAGGTAACACGTATCTGACAAAAAAAAGAAGCTTCACGGGCGAGAAAAAACGAATTTACGACAAGTTTTGATGGAAATTGCCATTTTTTGGTAAAAAGCAAAGGCTAACTCCTTTTGATTTTTTTTTGGAAAATCTAATGTTTTCCCAAATGTGTTGGAATATATATATGACAAGATAACACGTATCAGACAAAGAAAAAAAGGTTGTTGGCTAGAAAATGAATTTGTTTTGATAGAAATTGCTGTTTTTGATAAAAAATCAAATGCTAACCCTTTTGGATTTTTTTGGAAAATTTAATGTTTTCTGAAATGCGTCAGAATTTAGGTATGACAAGTTAACACGCATCTGACAAAGAAAAAAAAACTTCGCGGGCGAGAAAAACAAATTTACGGCGAGTTTTATTGGAAATTACCATTTTTGGTAAAAGAGCAAAGGCTAATCCCTTTTGATTTTTCTGGTTTTTCGAAATGCGTCAAAATTTAGATATAAGAAGGTAACACGAATCTAACAAAGAAAAAAAGGTTCGTAGGCAAGAAAATGAATTTGCGGCGTGTTTCGATGGAAATTGCTATTTTTGGTAAAAAAAGCAAAGGCTAACCTATTTGGATTTTTGTGGAAAATTTAATTTTTTCTGAAATGCTTCAAAATTTTGGTACGACAAGGTGACACGTATCTGACGAAGAAAAGAAACTTCACGGACGAGAAAAAAATTACGACGAGTTTTGATGGAAATTGCTGTTTTTGGTAAAAAGCAAAGGCTAATTCATTTGGATTTTTTGTGGAAAATTTGATGTTTTCTAAAATGCGTCACAGTTTATATACGACAAGATAACACGTATCTAACAAAGAAAAGATGTTCGCGGCATGAAAATGAATTTATGGCGAGTTTTGATGGAAATAGACATTTTTTTGGTAAAAAGCAAATGCTTACTCCTTTTGATTTTTTTTGGAAAATTTTATGTTTTCTGAAATGCGTCAGAATATAAATATGACAAGGTAACACGTATATGGCAAAAAAAAGCTTTGTGAGCGATAAAAACAAATTTATGGTGAGTTTTGATAGAAATTGCCGTTTTTGGTAAAAAAAAGCACAGGCTAACCCCTTTGGATTTCTGTGGAAAATTTGAAAATTTTCAAAATGCTTCAAAATTTAGGTATCATAAGGTAATACATATGTAACAAAGAAAAGAAGGTTCGCTGGCGAGAAAATGAACTTCTGGTGGGTTTTGATGGAAATTGCTGTTTTTGTTATAAAGCAAAGGCTAACGCATTTGGATTTTTTGTGAAATTTTTTATATTTTCTGAAATGCTTCAAAATTTAGGTACGACAAGTTAACACGTATCTGACAAACAAAAGAAACTTCACGGGCAAGAAAAAAATTTATGGCGAGTTTCGATGGAAATTGCCGTTTTTGGTAAAAAGCAAAGCTAACCCCTTTGGATTTTTGTGGAAAATTTGATGCTTTCTGAAATGCGTCAGAATTTAGATACGACAAGATATAAAGTAAGAAAAGAAGGTTCGCAGTCGAGAAAATGAATTTGCGGTGCGTTTTGATGGAAATTGCCGTTTTTCTTAAAAAAGCAAAGGCTAACCCCTTTGGATATGAAAAATTTGATGTTTTCTGAAATGCGTAAGAATTAAGGTATGATAAGGTAACACGTATCTGACAAAGAAAAGGAGGTTCGCAAGCTTGAAAATGAATGTTTTGTGAGTTTTGATAGAAATTACATTTTTTAGGAAAAAAGCAAAGGCTAATCTATTTGGATTTTTGTGAAAAAATTGATTTTTTCTGAAATGCTTCAAAATTTAGGTACGACAAGGTAACACGTATCTGACAAAGAAAAGAAACTTCGCGAGCGAGAAAAAAATTACGGCGAGTTTTGATGGAAATTGCCGTTTTTGGTAAAAAACAAAGGCTAATCCAATTGGATTTTTGTGAAAATTTTGATGTTTTCTAAAATGCGTCAGAATTTAAATATGACAAGGTAACATGTATCTAACAAAGAAAAGATGTTCGCGGGCAAGAAAATAAATTTATGGCGAGTTTTGATGCAAATAGACATTTTTTTGGTAAAAAACAAATGCTAACTCCTTTTGATTTTTTTGAAAATTCTATGTTTTCTGAAATGCGTCAGAATATAGATACGACAAGGTAACACGTATATGACAAAAAAACAAAGCTTCACGAGCGATAAAAACAAATTTATGGCGAGTTTTGATAGAAATTGCCATTTTTTGGTAAAAAAGCAAAGGCTAACCCCTTTGGATTTCTGTGGAAAATTTGAAATTTTCCAAAATGCGTCAAAATTTAGGTATCATAAGGTAATACGTATGTAACAAAGAAAAGAAGGTTCGCTGGTGAGAAAATGAACTTCCGGTGAGTTTTGATAGAAATTACTGTTTTTGTTATAAAGCAAAGGCTAACCCATTTGGATTTTTGTGGAATATTTGATGTTTTCTGAAATGCTTTAAAATTTAGGTACGAAAGTTAACACGTATCATACAAATAAAAAAACTTCACGGGCAAGAAAAAAATTTACGAAGAGTTTTGATAGAAATTGCCATTTTTGGTAAAAAGCAAAGGCTAACCTCTTTGGATTTTTGTGGGAAATTTGATATTTTCTGAAATGCGTCAGAATTTAGATACGACAAGGTATAAAATAAGAAAAGAAGGTTCGCAGTCAAGAAAATGAATTTGCGGTGCGTTTTGATCGAAATTCCTGTTTTTCTTAAAAAAGCAAAGGCTAACCCTTTGGATTTTTATGGAAAATTTGATGCTTTCTGAAATACGTAAGAATTAAGCTATGACAAGATAACACGTATCTGACAAAGAAAATTAGGTCTGCAAGCGAGAAAATGAATTTTTTTTGTGAGTTTTGATGGAAATTACCATTTTTGGTAAAAAAAAGCAAAAGCTAACCCCTTTGGATTTTTGTGGAAAATTTGATGTTTTCTGAAATGCGTCAGAATTTAGATACGACAAGGTAACACGTATCTCACAAAAAAAGAAGCTTCACGGGCAAGAAAAAACAAATTTACGACTAGTTTCAAAAATTTTTGGTAAAAGCAAAGGCTAACTCCTTTTATTTTTTTGGAAAATTTGATGTTTTTCGAAATGTACTGGAATTTAGATATGACAAGATAACACGTATCTGACAAAGAAAATATGTTCGGGGGCGAGAAAATGAATTTACGGCGAGTTTTGATGGAAATAGACATTTTTCTGGTAAAAAGCAAAGGCTAACTCCTTTTTAATTTTTTAGAAATTTAATGTTTCTGAAATGCGTCAGAATTTAGGTATGACAAGGTAACACGTATCTGACAAAAAAAGAAGCTTCACGGGCGAGAAAAACGAATTTACGACAAGTTTTGCTGGAAATTGCCATTTTTTGGTAAAATGCAAAGGCTAACTCCTTTTGATTTTTTTTGGAAAATTTGATGTTTTCCGAAATGTGCTGGAATTTAGGTATGACAAGATAACACGTATCTGACAAAGAAAAGAAAGTTCGTGGGCTAGACAATGAATTTGTTTTGATTGAAATTGCCGTTTTTGGTAAAAAATCAAATGCTAACCCATTTGGATTTTTTGGAAATTTGATGTTTTCCGAAATGCGTCAGAATTCAGGTATGACAAGTTAACACGTATCTAACAAAGAAAAAAAGTTTCGCGGGCGAGAAAAACAAATTTACAGCATGTTTTGATGGAAATTACCATTTTTGGTAAAAGAGCAAAGGCTAACCCCTTTTGATTTCTGTGGAAAATTTGATGTTTTTCGAAATGCATCAAAATTAAGATATAAGAAGGTAACACGAATCTAACAATGAATAGAAGGTTCGTAGGCGAGAAAATGAATTTGCGGTGAGTTTTGATGGAAATTGCTATTTTTGGTAAAAAAGCAAAGGCTAACATATTTGGATTTTGTGGAAAATTTGTTTTTTTCTGAAATGCTTCAAAATTTTGGTACGACAAGGTAACACGTATCTGACAAAGAAAAGAAACTTCGCGGGCGAGAAAAAAATTACGGCGAGTTTTGATGGAAATTGCTGTTTTTGGTAAAAAGCAAAGGCTAATCCATTTGGATTTTTGTGGAAAATTTGATATTTTCTAAAATGCGTCAGAATTTATATACGACAAGGTAACACGTATCTAAAAAAGAAAAGATGTTCGCGGGCAAGAAAATGAATTTACGGCGAGTCTTGATGGAAATAGATATTTTTTTGGTAAAAAGCAAATGCTAACTCCTTTTGATTTTTTTGGAAAATTTTATGTTTTCTAAAATGCGCTAGAATTTAGATATGACAAGGTAACACGTATATGACAAAAAAACAAAGCTTCACGAGCGATAAAAACAAATTTATGGCGAGTTTTGATAGAAATTGCCATTTTTTGGTAAAAAAGCAAAGGCTAACCCCTTTGGATTTCTGTGGAAAATTTGAAATTTTCCAAAATGCATCAAAATTTAGGTATCATAAGGTAATACGTATGTAACAAAGAAAAGAAGGTTCGCTGGCGAGAAAATGAACTTCCGGTGAGTTTTGATAGAAATTACTGCATTTGTTGTAAAGCAAAGGCTAACCCATTTCGATTTTTATGGAATATTTGATGTTTTCTGAAATGCTTTAAAATTTAGGTACGAAAGTTAACACGTATCATACAAATAAAAAAACTTCACGGGCAAGAAAAAATTTACGACGAGTTTTGACAGAAATTGCCATTTTTGGTAAAAAGCAAAGGCTAACCCCTTTGGATTTTTGTAGGAAATTTGATATTTTCTGAAATGCGTCAGAATTTAGATACGACAAGGTATAAAGTAAGAAAAGAAGGTTCGCGGTCAAGAAAATGAATTTGCGGTGCGTTTTGATCGAAATTCCTGTTTTTCTTAAAAAAGCAAAGGCTAACCCTTTGGATATTTATGGAAAATTTGATGCTTTCTGAAATACGTAATAATTAAACTATGACAAGGTAACACGTATCTGACAAAGAAAATTAGTTTTGCAAGCGAGAAAATGAATTTTTTTGTGAGTTTTGATGGAAATTACCATTTTTGGTAAAAAAGCAAAGGCTAACCCCTTTGGATTTTTGTGGAAAATTTGATGTTTTCTGAAATGCGTCAGAATTTAGATACGACAAGGTAAGACGTATCTCACAAAAAAAGAAGCTTCACGGGCAAGAAAAAACGAATTTACGACTAGTTTCGAAATTTTTTGGTAAAAGCAAAGACTAACTCCTTTTAATTTTCTTTGGAAAATTTGATGTTTTTCGAAATGTACTGGAATTTAGATATGACAAGATAACACGTATCTGACAAAGAAAATATGTTCGGGGGCGAGAAAATGAATTTACGGTGAGTTTTGATGGAAATAGACATTTTTCTGGTAAAAAGCAAAGGCTAACTCCTTTTTAATTTTTTTGGAAATTTGATGTTTCTGAAATGCGTCATAATTTAGGTATGACAAGGTAACACGTATCTGACAAAAAAGAAGCTTCACGGGCGAGAAAAAACGAATTTACGACAAGTTTTGATGGAAATTGCCATTTTTTGGTAAAATGCAAAGGCTAACTCCTTTTGATTTTTTTTTTGGAAATTTGATGTTTTCCGAAATGTGCTGGAATTTAGGTATGACAAGATCACACGTATCTGACAAAGAAAAGAAAGTTCGTGGGCTAGACAATGAATTTGTTTTGATTGAAATTGCCGTTTTTGGTAAAAAATCAAATGCTAATCTATTTGGATTTTTTGGAAAATTTGATGTTTTCCGAAATGCGTCAGAATTCAGGTATGACAAGTTAACACATATCTAACAAAGAAAAAAAGTTTCGCGGGCGAGAAAAACAAATTTACAGCATGTTTTGATGGAAATTGTCATTTTTGGTAAAAGAGCAAAGGCTAACCCCTTTTGATTTCTGTAGAAAATTTGATGTTTTTTGAAATGCATCAAAATTTAGATATAAGAAGGTAACACGAATCTAACAATGAATAGAAGGTTCGTAGGCGAGAAAATGAATTTGCGGTGAGTTTTGATGGAAATTGCTATTTTTGGTAAAAAAGCAAAGGCTAACATATTTGGATTTTGTGGAAATTTTGATTTTTTCTGAAATGCTTCAAAATTTTGGTACGACAAGGTAACACGTATCTGACAAATAAAAGAAACTTCGCGGGCGAGAAAAAAATTACGACGAGTTTTGATGGAAATTGCCGTTTTTGGTAAAAAAGCAAAGGCTAATCCATTTGGATTTTTGTGGAAAATTTGATATTTTCTAAAATGCATCAGAATTTATATACGACAAGGTAACACGTATCTAAAAAAGAAAAGATGTTCGCGGGCAAGAAAATGAATTTACGGCGAGTCTTGATGGAAATAGACATTTTTTTGGTAAAAAGCGAATGCTAACTCCTTTTGATTTTTTTGGAAAATTTTATGTTTTCTAAATGCGCCAAAATTTAGATATGACAAGATAACACGTATCTCACAATAAAGAAGCTTCGCGGGCGATAAAAATAAATTTATGGTGAGTTTTGAAAGAAATTGCCGTTTTTAGTAAAAAAAGCAAAGGCTAACACCTTTGGATTTCTGTGGAAATTTTAAATTTCCAAAATGCGTTAAAATTTAGGTATGATAAGGCAATACATATGTAACAAAGAAAAGAAGGTTCGCTGGCGAGAAAATGAACTTCCGGTGAGTTTTGATGGAAATTGTTGTTTTTGTTATAAAGCAAAGGCTAACCCAATTGGATTTTTGTGGAATATTTGATGTTTTCTGAAATGCTTCAAAATTTAGGTACGACAAGTTAACACGTATCTGACAAAGAAAAGAAACTTCATGGGCGAGAAAAAAATTTATGACGAGTTTTGATGGAAATTGCCCTTTTTGGTGAAAAGCAAAGGCTAACCCCTTTGGATTTTTGTGGAAAATTTGGTGTTTTCTGAAATGCGTCAGAATTTAGATACGACAAGGTATAAAGTAAGAGAAGAAGGTTCGCAGTCGAGAAAATGAATTTGTGGTGCGTTTTGATGGAAATTGCTGTTTTTGGTAAAAAAGCAAAGGCTAACCCATTTGGATTTTTTGGAAAATGTGATGTTTTCTGAAATGCGTCATAATTTAGGTATGACAAGTTAACACGTATCTGACAAATAAAAGAAGCTTCACGGGCGAGACAAACAAATTTATGGCGAGTTCTGATTGAAATTGCCAGTTTTGGTAAAAAAGCAAAGGCTAAAACCTTTGAATTCTGTGAAAAATTTGATATTTTTCGAAATGCGTCAAAATTTAGGTATGACAAGGTAATACGTATCTAACAAAGAAAAGAAGGTTCGCTGGCGAGAAAATGAACTTCCGATGAGTTTTGATGGAAATTGCTATTTTTGTTAAAAAAGCAAAGGCTAATCCATTTAGATTTTTATTGAAAATTTAATGTTTTCTGAAATGCTTCAAAATTTAGGTACAACAAGTTAACACGTCTTTGACAAAGAAAAGAAACTTCGTGGACGAAAAAAATTCACAGAGTTTTGATGAAAATTGTCGTTTTTGGTATAATGGAAAGGCTAACTTCTTCTGATTTTTTGGAAAATTATATTTTCCAAAATGTGCCAGAATTTAGACACGACAAGGTAACACGTAAGAAAAGAAGGTTCACAGTCGAGAAAGTGAATTTGCGGTTAGTTTTGATGGAAATTGCCGTTTTTGGTAAAAAAAGCAAAGGCTAACCCCTTTGGATTTTTTTTGGAAAATTTGATGTTTTCTGAAATGCATCATAATTTAGGTATGACAAGTTGAAACATATCTGACAAACAAAAGAAGGTTCACTGGCGAGAAAATGAACTTCCCGTGAGTTTAGATGGAAATTGTTGTTTTTGTTAAAAAAACAAAGGCTAACCCATTTTGTTTTTTGTTGAAAATTTGATGTTTTCTGAAATGCTTCAAAATTTAGTTACGACAAGTTAACACATATCTGACAAAGAAAAGAAACTTAGCGGGCGAGAAAAAAAATTACGGCGAGTTTTGATGGAAATTGCCGTCTTTGGTAAAAAGCAAAGGCTAACCCCTTCGGATTTTTGTGGACAATTTGATGTTTTCTGAAATGTGATGGAATTTAGATACAACAAGGTAACACGTATCTAACAAAGAAAAGAATGTTCACGGGCGAGAAAATGAATTTACGACGAGTTTTGATGGAAATAGACATTTTTTGGTAAAAAGCAAAGACTAACTCCTTTTGATTTTTTTTTGAAAATTTGGTGTTTTCTAAAATGCGTTAGAATTTAGGTATGACAAGGTAGCACGTATTTGATAAAAAAGATGCTTCATGGGCGAGAAAAATAATAATTTAAGACAAGTTTTGATGGAAATTGCTATTTTTTGGTAAAAAGCAAAGGCTAACTCCTTTTGAATTTTTTGGAAATTTTGAAGTTTTATGAAATGTGCCGGAATTTAGATATGACAAGATAACACGTATCTGACACAATAAAGAAGGTTCATGGGCGAGAAAATGAATCTGCGGCGAGTTTCGATGGAAATTGCCGTTTTTGGTAAAAAAGCGAATGCTAACCACTTTGGATTTTTTTGGAAAATTTGATGTTTTCCGAAATGCGTCAGAATTTAGGTATGACAAGTTAACACGTATCTGACAATGAAAAGAAGCTTCGCGGGTGAGAAAAATAAATTTACAGCGAGTTTTGATGGAAATTGCGATTTTTGGTAAAAAAGCAAAGGCTAACCCCTTTCGATTTCTGTGGAAAATCTTATGTTTTTTTGAAACGCGTCGAAATTTATGTATGACAAGATAACACGTATATAACAAAGAAAAGAAGGTTTGTAGGCGAGAAAATGAATTTGCGACGAGTTTTGATGGTAATTGTCGTTTTTCTTAAAAAAGCAAAGGCTAACCCCTTTGGATTTTATGGAAAATTTGATATTTTCTGAAATGCGTAAGAATTAAGGTATGACAAGGTAACACATATATGACAAAGAAAACAAGCTTCGCGGGCAAGAAAAACAGATTTATGGCGAGTTTTCATAGAAATTGTCTTTTTTGGTAAAAAAACACAGGCTAACCCCTTTGGATTTTTTGTGGAAAATTTGATATTTTCGTAAATGCGTCAGAATTTAGATATGGTAAGGTAACACGTATCTGACAAAAAAAAGGAGCTTCACGGGCGAGAAAAAATGAATTTATGACAAGTTTTGATGGAAATTGCCATTTTTTGGTAAAAAGCAAAGGCTAACTCCTTTTGATTTTTTTTAGAAAATTTAATGTTTTACGAAATGTACCGGAATTTAGATATGACAAGATAACATATATCTAACATAGAAAATAAGGTTCATGGGCGAGAAAATGAATTTGCGGCGAGTTTTGATCGAAATTGCCATTTTTGGTAAAACAAGCAAATGCTAACCCCTTTGTATTTTTTTTTGGAAGATTTGATATTTTCCAAAATACGGCAGAATTTAGGTATGAGAAGATAACACGTATCTAACAAAGAAAAGAAGCTTCGGGGGCGAGAACAAATTTACGACGAGGTTTGATAGAAATTGCCATTTTTGGTAAAAAAGCAAAGGCTAACCCCTTTCGATATTTGTGGAAAATTTGATGTTTTTCGAAATGCGTCAAATTTAGGTATCAGAAGGTAACATGTATCTAACAAAGAAAAGAAGGTTCGTAGGCGAGAAAACGAATTTGCGGTGAGTTTTCATGGAAATTGCCGTTTTTTGTAAAAAAAGCAAAGGCTAACCCCTTCGGATTTTGTGGAAAATTTGATGTTTTCTGAAATGCGTAAGAATTAAGGTATGACAAGGTAATACGTATATGACAACGAAAAGAAGGTTCGCAGGCGAGAAAATGAATTTGCGGCGAGTTTTGATGGAAATTACCATTTTTGGTAAAAAAGCAAAGGCTAATCCCTTTGGATTTTTATGGAAATTTTGATGTTTTCGTAAATGCATCAGAATTTAGGTATAACAAGCTAACACGTATCTGACAAAGAAAAAATGCTTCATGAGCGAGAAAAAAAAATTTATGGCGAATTTTCATGGAAATTGCCGTTTTGGTAAAAAGGCAAAGGCTAACCTCATTCGATTTCTGGGGAAATTTTGATGTTTTTCGAAATGCGTCAAAATTTAGGTAGACAAGGTAATACATACCTAACAAATAAAAGAAGGTTCGCTGGAGAGAATTAATTTCCAGTGAGTTTTGATGGAAATTACCGTTTTTGGTAAAAAAACAAAGGGTAACCCATTTGGATTTTTATGGAAAATTTGATGTTTTTCTTAAATGCTTCGAAATTTAGGTATGACAAGTTAACACATATGTGACAAAGAAAAGAAACTTCGTGGGTGAGAAAAAAATTTACGGCGAGTTTTGATGAAAATTGCCGTTTTTAGTAAAAGCAAAGGCTAACCCATTTGGATTTTTGTGAAAAACTTGATGTTTTCTGAAATGCGTCAGATTTTAGATGCGACAAGGTAACACGCATATAACAAAGAAAAGAATATTCACGGACAAGAAAATGAATTTACGGTGAGTTTCCATGGAAATTGCCGTTTTTAGTAAAAAGCAAAGGCTAACCCCTTTAGATTTTTGTGAAAATTTTTAATGTTTTCAGAAATGCGTCATAATTTAGGTATGACAAGGTAACACGTATCTGACAAAAAAAAGGAGCTTCATAGGCGAGAAAAAACGAATTTACAACAAGTTTTAATGGAAATTACCATCTTTTTGGTAAAAAACAAAGGCTAACTTCTTTTTATTTTTTGGAAAAATTTTATGTTTTCTGAAATGTGCTAGAATTTAGATATGACAAGATAACACGTATCTGACAAAGAAAAGAAGGTTCGTAGGCGAGAAAAAGAATTTGCGGCGAGTTTGGATGGAAATTGCCGTTTTTGGTAAAAAAGCAAAGGCTAACCCCTTTGGATTTTTGTGGAAAATTTGATGTTTTTTGAAATGCGTAAGAATTAAGGTATGACAAGGTAACACGTATCTGACAAACAAAAGAAGGTTCGAAAACAAGAAAAAGAATTTGCGGCGAGTTCTGATGGAAAATACCGTTTTTGGTAAAAAAGCAAAGGCTAACCCCTTTGGATTTTTGTGGAAAATTATATGTTTTCGTAAATGCATCAGAATTTAGGTATGACAAGGTAACACGTATCTGACAAAGAAAAGAAGCTTCGTGGGCGAGAAAAACAAATTTATGGCGAGTTTTGATGGAAATTGCCGTTTTTGGTAAAAAAGCAAAGGCTAACCCCTTTGTATTTTTGTGGAAAATTTTATGTTTTCGTAAATGCGTTAGAATTTAGATATGACAAGGTAACACGTATCTAACAAAAAAGGAGCTTCACGGACGAGAAAAAATGAATTTACGACAAGTTTTTATGAAAATTGTTATTTTTGGTAAAAAGCAAAGGCTAACTCCTTTTGATTTTTCGGAAAATTTGATGTTTTCTGAAATGCATCAGAATTTAGGTATGACAAGGTAAGACGTATCTAACAAATAAAAGAAGGTTCGCAGGCGACAAAATGAATTTGCGGCGAGTTTTGATTCAGATTGCTGTTTTTCGTAAAAAAACAAAGGCTAACACCTTTGGATTTTTGTGGAAGATTTGATGTTTTCTAAAATGCGTCAAAATTTAGGTATGACAAGGTAACACGTATATGACAAAAAAGGATCTTCTTGGGCAAGAAAAAACGAATTTACGACAAGTTTTGATGGAAATTGCCATCTTTTTGGTAAAAAATAAAGGCTAACTCCTTTTTATTTTTTTGGGAAATTTGATGTTTTCTGAAATGCGTTAGAATTCAGGTATGACAAGGTAAGATGTATGTGACAAAAAAAGAAGCTTCACGGGCGAGAAAAAACGAATTTACGACAAGTTTTGATGGAAATTGCTATTTTTTTGTAAAAAAACAAAGGCTAACCCTTTGGATTTCTGTGCAAAATTTGATGTTTTCTGGAATACGTCAAAATTTAGGTATGACAAGGTAATACGTATCTAACAAAGAAAAGAAGGTTCACAGGCCAAAAGATGAATTTCTAGTGAGTTTTGATGGAAATTGCCGTTTTTGGTAAAAAAGCAAAGGCTAACCCCTTTGATTTTTGTGGAACATTTGATGCTTTCAGAAATGCGTCATAATTTAGGTATGACAAGGTAACACGTATCTGACAAAGAAAAGAAGCTTCGCGGGCGAGATAAACAAATTTACGATGATTCCTGATGGAAATTGCCATTTTTGGTAAAAAAAGGAAAGGCTAACCCCTATCGATTCTTGTGGAAAATTTGATGTTTTCTGAAATACGTCAGAATTTAGGCATGACAAGGTCACACGCATCTAACAAAGAAAAGAAGGTTCGTAGGGGAGAAAATGAATTTGCTGCGAGTTTTGATTCAAATTGCGGTTTTTTATAAAAAAAAGCAAAGGCTAACCCCGTTGGATTTTTGTGGAAATTTTGATGTTTTCTGAAATAAGTCAGAATTTAGGTATGAGAAGGTAACACGTATCTGACAAAAAAGGATCTTCTTGGGCAAGAAAAAACGAATTTACGACAAGTTTTGATGGAAATTGCCATCTTTTTGGTAAAAAATAAAGGGTAACTCCTTTTGATTTTTTTAAAAAAATTGATGTTTTTGGAAATGCATCAGAATTCAGGTATGACAAGGTAACAAGTATCTGACAAAAAAAAGGAGCTTCACGGGCGAGAAAAAACGAATTTACGACAAGTTTTGATGGAAATTGCCGTCTTTTTGGTAAAAATAAAGGCTAACTCCTTTTGATTTTTTGGAAAATTTGATGTTTTCTAAAATGTGTTAGAATATAGGTATGAAAAGGTAAGACGTATCTGACAAAAAAAAAGAAGCTTCACGAGCGAGAAAAAACGAATTTACGAGAAGTTTTGATGGAAATTGCAATTTTTTTTTAAAAAAAAACAAAGGCTAACCCCTTTGGATTTCTGTGGAAAATTTGATGTTTTCCGAAATACGTCAAAATTTAGGTATGACAAGGTAATACGTATCTAACAAAGAAAAGAAGGTTCGCAGGCCAGAAAATGAATTTCCGATGAGTTTTGATGGAAATTGCCGTTTTTGGTAAAAAAACAAATGCTAACCTCTTTGGATTTTTTAGAAAATTTGATGTTTTCCGAAATGCGTCAGAATTTAGGTATGACAAGATAACACGTATCTAACAAAGAAAAGAAGCTTCGCAGGCGAGAAAAACAAATTTATGACGAGTCTTGATGGAAATTGCCATTTTTGGTAAAAAAGGAAAGGCTAAACCCTATTGATTCCTGTGGAAAATTTGATGTTTTCCGAAATGCGTCAGAATTTAGGTATGACAAGGTAACACGCATCTAACAAAGAAAAGAAGGTTCATAGGCGAGAAAATGAATTTGCGATGAGTTTTGATGGAAATTGCTGTTTTTGGTAAAAAAGCAAAGGCTAACCCATTTTAATTTTTGTGGAAAAATTTATGTTTTCTGAAATGTTTGAAAATTTAGGTACAACAAGGTAACACGTATCTGATAAAAAAAGAAACTCACGGGCGAGAAAAAAATTACGACGAGTTTATGGAAATTGCCGTTTTAGGTAAAAAGGAAAGGCTAATCCCTTTGGATTTTTTGGAAAATTTGATGTTTTCTAAAATGCTTCAGAATTTAGATGTGACAAGGTAACACGTATCTAACAAATAAAAGATGTCTGTGGGCGAGAAAATGAATTTATGGCAAATTTGATTGAAATAGACATTTTTTGGTAAAAAGCAAAGGCTAACTCCTTTTGATTTTTTTTGGAAATTTTGATGTTTTCTAAAATGCGTCAGAATAGAGATATGACAAGGTAACACGTATCTGACAAAAAAAAGAAGCTTCACGGGCGAGAAATAACAAATTTATGACAAGTTTTGATGGATATTGTCATTTTTTCGGTAAAAAGCAAATGCTAACTCCTTTTGATTTTTTCGAAAATTTGATGTTTTCCGAAATGTGCCAGAATTTTGATTTGACAAGATAACATGTATCTGACAAAGAAAAGAAGGTTTTTGGGCGAGAAAATGATTTTTCGGTGAGTTTGGATGGAAATTGCCATTTTTTGTAAAAAAGTAAAGGCTAACCCCTTTGGATTTTTGTGAAAAATTTGATGTTTTCTGAAATGCGTAAGAATTAAGGTATGACAAGTTAACATGTATCTGACAAAGAAAAGAAGGTTCGCAAGCAAGAAAATGAATTTGTGGTGCGTTTTAATGGAAATTACCGTTTTTGCCAAAAAAGCAAAGGCTAACCCCTTTGGATTTTTGTGGAAAATTTGTTGTTTTTGTAAATGCGTCACAATTTAGATATAACAAGGTAACACGTATCTGACAAAAAAAGGAGCTTCACGAGCGAGAAAAATGAATTTACGACAAGTTTTTATGGAAATTGCCATTTTTTGGTAAAAAGCAAAGGCTAACTCCTTTTGATTTTTTTGGATAATTTGATGTTTTCCTAAATGTACCAGAATTTATATATGACAAGATAACATGTATCTGACAAAGAAAAGAAGGTTCATGGGCGAGAAAATGAATTTGCGGCGAGTTTTGATGGAAATTGTCATTTTTGGTAAAAAAGCAAATACTACCCCTTTGGATTTATTTGTAAAATTTGATGTTTTCTGAAATGCGTCAGAATTTAGGTATGACAAGGTAACACATATCTGACAAAAGAAAAGAAGCTTCGCGGGTGAGAAAACAAATTTACGGAGATTTTTGATGGAAATTGCCATTTTTGGTAAAAAAGCAAAGGCTAACCCCTTTCGATTTCTGTGAAAAATTTGATGTTTTTTGAAATGCGTCAAAATTTAGGTATGGGAAGGTAACACGTATCTAACAAAGAAAAGAAGGTTCATAGGCGAGAAAACGAATGTGCGACGAGTTTTGATGGAAATTACCATTTTTCGTAAAAAAAGCAAAGACTAACCCCTTTGGATTTTTGTGAAAAATTTGATATTTCCTAAAATGCGTAAGAATTAAGGTATGACAAGGTAACAAGTATCTGACAAAGAAAAGAAGGTTCACAAGCGAGAAAATGAATTTGCGGTGAATTTTGATGGAAATTACAATTTTTGGTAAAAAACAAAGGCTAACCCCTTTGGATTTTTGTGGAAAATTTGATGCTTTCGGAAATGCGTTAGAATTTAGATATGACAAGGTGACACGTATGTGACAAAGAAAAGAAGCTTCGCGGGTGAGAAAAATAAATTTATGGCGAGTTTTGATAGAAATTGCAATTTTATCTAAAAAAGCAAAGGCTAACCCCTTTGAATTTTTATGGAAAATTTGATGTTTTCTGAAATGCGTCAGAATTAAAGTATGGCAAGGTAACACGTATCTAACAAAGAAAAGAAGGTTCGCAGGCGAGAAAATGAATTTGCGGCGAGTTTTGATGGAATTACTATTTTTGGTAAAAAGGCAAAGGCTAACCCATTTAGATTTTTCTTTGAAAATTTGATGTGTTTCAAAAATGCGTCATAATTTAGTTATGTAAAGTTAAAACGTATCTAACAAACAAAAGAAGCTTCACGAGCGAAAAAATTATGGCGAGTTTTGATGGAAATTGCCGTTTTTGGTTAAAAAAACAAAGGCTAACCCCTTTGGATTTCTGTGGAAAATTTGACGTTTTCCAAAATGCGTCAAAATTTAGGTATAACAAGTTAATACGTATCTAACAAAGAAAATGAATTTTTGATGGAAATTGCTATTTTTGGTAAAAAAGCAAAGGCTAATCCCTTTGGATTTTTTTGGAAAATTTGATGTTTTCCGAAATGCGTCATAATTTAGGTATGACAAGTTAAAACGTATCTGATAAACAAAAGAAGCTTCGCAGGTGAGAAAAATAAATTTATGGCGAGTTTTGATGGAAATTGCCGTTTTTGGTTAAAAAACAAAGGCTAACCCCTTTGGATTTATCTGGAAAATTTGATGTTTTCCGAAATGCGTCAAAATCTAGGTATGACAAGGTAATACATATATAACAAAGAAAAGAAGGTTCGCAGGCCAGAAAATGAATTTCCGATGAGTTTTAATGGAAATTGCCATTTTTGGTAAAAAACAAAGGCTAACCCATTTGGATTTTTATGGAAAATTTGATGTTTTCCGAAATGCTTCAAAATTTAGGTATGACAAAGTTAACACGCATCTAACAAAGAAAAGAAACTTCACGGGCGAGAAAAAAAATTACGGCGAGTTTTGATGGAAATTGCCGTTTTTGGTAAAAAACAAAGGCTAACCCTTTTGGATTTTTGTGGAATTTTGATATTTTTTTGAAATTCGACGAAATTCGGATACGACAACGTAACACGTATCTAACAAAGAAAAGAATGTTCGCGGGCGAGAAAATGAATTACGACGAGTTTCCATGGAAATTGCCGTTTTTGGTAAAAAATAAATGCTAACCCCTTTAGATTTTTGTGAAAAAATTTGATGTTTTCTAAAATGCATCAGAATTTAGGTAAGACAAGGTAACACGTATCTGAAAAAAAGAGCTTCATGGGCGAGGAAAAATGAATTTACGATAAGTTTTAATTGAAATTGCAATTTTTTTGGTAAAAAATAAAGGCTAACTCCTTTTTGATTTTTTTTTTGGAAAATTTGATGTTTTCTAAAATTTGTCAGAATTTAAGTATGACAAGGTAACACGTATCTGAAAAAAAAGAGGATTCACGGGCGAGAAAAATCGAATTTACAACAAGTTTTTATGGAAATTGCCATTTTTTGGTAAAAAGCAAAGGCTAACTCCTTTTGATTTCTATGGAAAATTTGATGTTTTCCAAAATGTGTCGGAATTTAGATATGACAAGATAACATTTATCTGACAAAGTAAAGAAGGTTCGTGGGCGAGAAAATGAATTTGCGGCGAGTTTCGATGGAAATTGCCGTTTTTGGCAAAAAACAAATGCTAATTCCCTTGGATTTTTTTAGGAAGTTTGATGTTTTCCGAAATGCTTCAGAATTTAGGTATGACAAGATAACACGTATCTAACAAAGAAAAGAAGCTTCGCGGGTGAGAAAAATAAATTTACGGCGAGTTTTGATGGAAATTGCCATTTTTGGTAAAAAACAAAGGCTAACCCCTTTCGGTTTCTGTGGAAAATTTGATGTTTTTTGAAATGCGTTAAAATTTAGATATGACAAGGTAACACATATCTAACAAAGAAAAGAAGGTTCATGGGCGAGAAGATGAATTTGCGGCGAGTTTCGATGGAAATTGCCTTTTTTGTTAAAAAAGCAAATGCTAACCCCTTTGAATTTTTTTTGGAAAATTTGATGTTTTCTAAAATGCGTCATAATTTAGGTATGAAAAGTTAACACGTATCTGACAAACAAAAGAAGTTTCGCGTGCGAGAAAAACAAATTTATGGCTAGTTTTGATGGAACTTGCCGTTTTTAGTAAAAAAGCAAAGGCTAACCCCTTTGGATTTCTGTGGACAATTTGATGTTTTTCAAAATGCGTTAGAATTTAGGTATGATAAGGTAACACGTATCTAAAAAAGAAAATAAGGTTCGTAGGTGAGAAAAAGAATTTGCGGTGAGTTTTGATGGAAATTGTCATTTTTTCGTAAAAAATCAAAGGCTAACCCCTTTGGATTTTTGTGGGAAATTTGATGTTTTCTAAAATGCGTTAGAATTTAGGTATGACAAGGTAACACGTATCTGACAAAAAAGGAGCTTCGTGGGTGAGAAAAAATAAATTTACGACAAGTTTTGATGGAAATTGCCATCTTTTTGGTAAAAAACAATTGCTAATCCTTTTGAATTTTTTTGGAAAATTTGATATTTTTTGAAATGCGTCAGAATTCAGGTATGACAAGTAACACGTATCTGACAAAAAAGGAGCTTCACGGGCAAGAAAAAACTAATTTACGACAAGTTTTGATGGAAATTGACATCTTTTTGTAAAAATAAAGGACAACTCCTTTTAATTTTTTTTGGAAAATTTGATGTTTTCAGAAATGCGTCAGAATTCATATACGACAAGGTAACATGTATCTAACAAAGAAAAAATGTTCGCGGGCGAGAAAATGAATTTACGACGAGTTTCCATGGAAATTGCCGTTTTTGGTAAAAAGCAAAGGCTAACCCCTTTGAATTTTTGTCAAAAATTTGATGTTTCATGAAATACGTCATAATTTAGGTATGACAATGTAACACGTATCTGACAAAAAAGGGGCTCCATGGGCAAGAAAAAATGAATTTATGATAAGTTTTAATGTAAATTGCAATCTTTTTGGTAAAAAACAATGGCAAACTTCTTTTGATTTTTTTGGAAAATTAGATGTTTTCTGAAATGCATCAGAAATTAGGTATGACAAGGTAAGACGTATCTGACAAAAAAAGAAGCTTCACGGGCGAGAAAAACTGAATTTACGAAAAGTTTTGATGGAAGTTGCCATTTTTGGTAAAAAGCAAAGGCTAACTCCTTTTAATTTTTTTGGAAAATTTGATGTTTTGCGAAATGTGCCGGAATTTAGAAATAACAAGACAACACGTATATGACAAAGTAAAGAAGGTTCGTGGGTGAGAAAATGAATTTGCGGCGAGTTTCGATGGGAATTCCCGTTTTTGGTAAAAAAACAAATGCTAACCCCTTTGGATTTTTTAGAAAATTTGATGTTTTCCGAAATGCGTCAGAATTTAGGTATGACAAGATAACACGTATCTAACAAAGAAAAGAAGCTTCGCAGGCGAGAAAAACAAATTTATGACGAGTCTTGATGGAAATTGCCATTTTTGGTAAAAAAGGAAAGGCTAAACCCTATTGATTCCTGTGGAAAATTTGATGTTTTCCGAAATGCGTCAGAATTTAGGTATGACAAGGTAACACGCATCTAACAAAGAAAAGAAGGTTCATAGGCGAGAAAATGAATTTGCGATGAGTTTTGATGGAAATTGCTGTTTTTGGTAAAAAAGCAAAGGCTAACCCATTTTAATTTTTGTGGAAAAATTTATGTTTTCTGAAATGTTTGAAAATTTAGGTACAACAAGGTAACACGTATCTGATAAAAAAAGAAACTCACGGGCGAGAAAAAAATTACGACGAGTTTATGGAAATTGCCGTTTTAGGTAAAAAGGAAAGGCTAATCCCTTTGGATTTTTTGGAAAATTTGATGTTTTCTAAAATGCTTCAGAATTTAGATGTGACAAGGTAACACGTATCTAACAAATAAAAGATGTCTGTGGGCGAGAAAATGAATTTATGGCAAATTTGATTGAAATAGACATTTTTTGGTAAAAAGCAAAGGCTAACTCCTTTTGATTTTTTTTGGAAATTTTGATGTTTTCTAAAATGCGTCAGAATAGAGATATGACAAGGTAACACGTATCTGACAAAAAAAAGAAGCTTCACGGGCGAGAAATAACAAATTTATGACAAGTTTTGATGGATTATCATTTTTTCGGTAAAAAGCAAATGCTAACTCCTTTTGATTTTTTTGAAAATTTGATGTTTTCCAAAATGTGCCGGAATTTTGATTTGACAAGATAACATGTATCTGACAAAGAAAAGAAGGTTTTTGGGCGAGAAAATGATTTTTCGGCGAGTTTGGATGGAAATTGCCATTTTTTGTAAAAAAGTAAAGGCCAACCCCTTTGGATTTTTGTGAAAAGTTTGATGTTTTCTGAAATGCGTAAGAATTAAGGTATGACAAGTTAACACGTATCTGAGAAAGAAAAGAAGGTTCGCTAGCAAGAAAATGAATTTACGGTGAGTTTTAATGGAAATTACCGTTTTTGCTAAAAAAGCAAAGGCTAACCCCTTTGGATTTTTGTGGAAAATTTTATGTTTTCGTAAATGCGTCACAATTTATATATGATAAGGTAACACGTATCTGACAAAAAAAGGAGCTTCACGGGCGAGAAAAATGAATTTACGACAAGTTTTTATGGAAATTGCCATTTTTTGGTAAAAAGCAAAGGCTAACTCCTTTTGATTTTTTTTGGATAATTTGATGTTTTCCGAAATGTACCGGAATTTAGATTTGATAAGATAACATGTATCTGACAAAGAAAAGAAGGTTCATGGGCGAGAAAATGAATTCGCGGCGAGTTTTGATGGAAATTGTCATTTTTGGTAAAAAAGCAAATGCTACCCCTTTGGATTTATTTGTAAAATTTGATGTTTTCCGAAATGCGTCTGAATTTAGGTATGACAAGATAACACATATCTGACAAAAGAAAAGAAGCTTCGCGGGCGAGAAAACAAATTTACGGAGATTTTTTATGGAAATTGCCATTTTTGGTAAAAAAAGCAAAGGCTAACCCCTTTCGATTTCTGTGGAAAATTTGATGTTTTTCGAAATGCGTCAAAATTTAGGTATTGGAAGGTAACACGTATCTAACAAAGAAAAGAAGGTTCGTAGGCGAGAAAACGAATGTGCGGCGAGTTTTGATGGAAATTGCCGTTTTTCGTAAAAAACAAAGACTAACCCCTTTGGATTTTTGTGAAAAATTTGATGTTTCCTAAAATGCGTAAGAATTAAGGTATGACAAGGTAACAAGTATCTGACAAAGAAAATAAGGTTCACAAGCGAGAAAATGAATTTGCGGTGAATTTTGATGGAAATTACAGTTTTTGGTAAAAAACAAAGGCTAACCCCTTTGGATTTTTGTGGAAAATTTGATGTTTTCGGAAATGCGCCGGAATTTAGGTACGACAAGGTGACACGTATGTGACAAAGAAAAGAAGCTTCGCGGGTGAGAAAAATAAATTTATGGCGAGTTTTGATAGAAATTGCAATTTTTTGTAAAAAAGCAAAGGCTAATCCCTTTGAATTTTATGGAAAATTTGATGTTTTCTGAAATGCGTCAGAATTAAAGTATGGCAAGGTAACACGTATCTAACAAAGAAAAGAAGGTTCGCAGGCGAGAAAATGAATTTGCGGCGAGTTTCTATGGAATTACTATTTTTGGTAAAAAGGCAAAGGCTAACCCCTTTAGATTTTCCTTTCAAAATTTGATGTTATCCAAAATGCGTCATAATTTAGTTATGTAAAGTTAAAACGTATCTAACAAACAAAAGAAGCTTCGCGAGCGAAAAAAAAATTATGGCGAGTTTTGATGGAAATTGCTGTTAGGCTAACCCCTTTGGATTTCTGTGGAAAATTTGATGTTTTCCAAAATGCGTCAAAATTTAGGTATAACAAGTTAATACGTATCTAACAAAGAAAATGAATTTTTGATGGAAATTGCTATTTTTGGTAAAAAAGCAAAGGCTAATCCCTTTGGATTTTTTTGGAAAATTTGATGTTTTCCGAAATGCGTCATAATTTAGGTATGACAAGTTAAAACGTATCTGACAAACAAAAGAAGCTTCGCGGGTGAGAAAAACAAATTTATGGTGAGTTTTGATGGAAATTACCATTTTTGGTTAAAAAACAAAGGCTAATCCCTTTGGATTTATCTGAAAAATTTGATATTTTCCGAAATGCGTCAAAATCTAGGTATGACAAGGTAATACATATATTACAAAGAAAAGAAGGTTCGCAGGCCAGAAAATGAATTTCCGATGAGTTTTGATGGAAATTGCCGTTTTTGGTAAAAAACAAAGGCTAACCCATTTGGATTTTATGGAAAATTTGATGTTTTCTGAAATGCTTCAAAATTTAGGTACGACAAAGTTAACACGCATCTGACAAAGAAAAGAAATTTCACGGGCGAGAAAAGATTACGGCGAGTTTTGATGGAAATTGCCGTTTTTGGTAAAAAACAAAGGCTAACCCTTTTGGATTTTTGTGGAAAATTTGATGTTTTTTGAAATTCGACGAAATTCGGATACGACAAGGTAACACGTATCTAACAAAGAAAAGAATGTTCGCGGGCGAGAAAATGAATTACGGCGAGTTTCCATGGAAATTGCCATTTTTGGTAAAAAATAAAGGCTAACCCCTTTAGATTTTTGTGAAAAATTTGATGTTTTCTAAAATGCATCAGAATTTAGGTAAGACAAGGTAACACGTATCTGAAAAAAGGAGCTTCATGGGCGAGAAAAAATGAATTTACGATAAGTTTTAATTTAAATTGCAATTTTTTTGGTAAAAAACAAAGGCTAACTCCTTTTGATTTTTTTTGGAAAATTTGATGTTTTCTAAAATGAGTCAGAATTTAAGTATGACAAGGTAACACGTATCTGAAAAAAAAGAGGATTCACGGGCGAGAAAAATCAAATTTACAACAAGTTTTGATAGAAATTGCCATTTTTGGTAAAAAGCAAAGGCTAACTCCTTTTGATTTTTATGGAAAATTTGATGTTTTCCAAAATGTGCCGGAATTTAGATATGACAAGATAACATTTATCTGACAAAGTAAAGAAGGTTCGTGGGCGAGAAAATGAATTTGCGGCGAGTTTCGATGGAAATTGCCGTTTTTGGCAAAAAAACAAATGCTAACTCCCTTGGATTTTTTTAGAAAGTTTGATGTTTTCCGAAATGCTTCAGAATTTAGGTATGACAAGATAACACGTATCTAACAAAGAAAAGAAGCTTCACGGGTGAGAAAAATAAAATTTACGGCGAGTTTTGATGGAAATTGCCATTTTTGGTAAAAAAACAAAGGCTAACCCCTTTTGGTTTCTGTGGAAAATTTGATGTTTTTTGAAATGCGTTAAAATTTAGGTATGACAAGGTAACACATATCTAACAAAGAAAAGAAGGTTCATGGGCGAGAAGATGAATTTGCGGCGAGTTTCGATGGAAATTGCCTTTTTTTGTTAAAAAAGCAAATGCTAACCCCTTTGGATTTTTTTTGGAAAATTTGATGTTTTCCAAAATGCGTCATAATTTAGGTATGACAAGTTAACACGTATCTGACAAACAAAAGAAGTTTCGCGTGCGGGAAAAACAAATTTATGGCTAGTTTTGATGGAACTTGCCGTTTTTAGTAAAAAAGCAAAGGCTAACCCCTTTGGATTTCTATGGACAATTTGATGTTTTTCAAAATGCGTTAGAATTTAGGTATGATAAGGTAACACGTATCTAAAAAAGAAAATAAGGTTCGTAGGTGAGAAAAGGAATTTGCAGTGAGTTTTGATAGAAATTGCCATTTTTTCGTAAAAAATCAAAGGCTAACCCCTTTGGATTTTTGTGGAAAATTTGATGTTTTCTAAAATGCGTTAGAATTTAGGTATGACAAGGTAACACGTATATGACAAAAAAAGAGCTTCGTGGGTGAGAAAAAATAAATTTACGACAAGTTTTGATGGAAATTGCCATCTTTTTGGTAAAAAACAATTGCTAACTCCTTTTGATTTTTTTTTGGAAAATTTGATGTTTTTTGAAATGCGTCAGAATTCAGGTATGACAAGTAACAGGTATCTGACAAAAAAAGGAGCTTCACGGGCGAGAAAAAACTAATTTAGGACAAGTTTTGATGGAAATTGACATCTTTTTTGTAAAAATAAAGGACAACTCCTTTTAATTTTTTTTGGAAAAATTGATGTTTTCAGAAATGCGTCAGAATTCAGATACGACAAGGTAACACGAATCTAACAAAGAAAAAATGTCCGCGGGCGAGAAAATGAATTTACGGCGAGTTTCTATGGAAATTGCCGTTTTTGGTAAAAAGCAAAGGCTAACCGCTTTGAATTTTTGTCATAAATTTGATGTTTCATGAAATACGTCATAATTTAGGTATGACAACGTAACACGTATCTGACAAAAAAGAGCTTCATGGGCAAGAAAAAATGAATTTATGATAAGTTTTAATGTAAATTGCAATCTTTTTGGTAAAAAACAATGGCAAACTTCTTTTGATTTTTTTGGAAAATTAGATGTTTTCTGAAATGCATCAGAATTTAGGTATGACAAGGTAAGACGTATCTAACAAAAAAAGAAGCTTCACGGGCGAGAAAAACTAAATTTACGACAAGTTTTGATGGAAATTGCCATTTTTGGTAAAAAGCAAAGGCTAACTCCTTTTAATTTTTTTGGAAAAATTGATGTTTTGCGAAATGTGCCGGAATTTAGATATAACAAGATAACACGTATATGACAAAGTAAAGAAGGTTCGTGGGTGAGAAAATGAATTTGCGGCGAGTTTCGATGGGAATTGCCGTTTTTGGTAAAAAAAAGAAAATGCTAACCCCTTTGGATTTTTTAGAAAATTTGATGTTTTCCGAAATGCGTCAGAATTTAGGTATGACAAGATAACACGTATCTAACAAAGAAAAGAAGCTTCGCGGGCGAGAAAAAAAAATTTATGACGAGTCTTGATGGAAATTGCCATTTTTGGTAAAAAAGGAAAGGCTAAACCCTATCGATTTCTGTGGAAAATTTGATATTTTCCGAAATGCGTCAGAATTTAGGTATGACAAGGTAACACGCATCTAACAAAGAAAAGAAGGTTCATAGACGAGAAAATGAATTTGCGACAAGTTTTGATTGAAATTGCCATTTTTCATAAAAAAGCAAAGGCTAACCCCTTTGGATTTTTGTGGAAAATTTAATGTTTTCTGAAATGCATCAGAATTTAGGTATGACAAGGTAACACGTATCTGACAAAAAAAGGATATTCTTGGGCAAGAAAAAACGAATTTACGATAAGTTTTGATGGAAATTGCCATCTTTTTGGTATAAAACAAAGGCTAACTCCTTTTGATTTTTTGGAAAATTTGATGTTTTCTGAAATGCGTCAGAATTCACGTATGACGAGGTAACACGTTTCTGACAAAAAAAGGAGCTTCACGGTCGAGAAAAAATGAATTTACGGCAAGTTTTAATGGAAATTGCCATCTTTTTGGTAAAAATAAAGGCTAACTCCTCTTAATTTTTTTGGAAAATTTGATGTTTTCTAAAATGCGTCAGAATTTAAGTATGAAAAGGTAAGACGTATGTGACAAAAAAAGAAGCTTCACGGGCCAGAAAAAATGAATTTACGACAAGTTTTGATGGAAATTGCTCTTTTTTTGTAAAAAAACAAAGGCTAACCCTTTGGATTTCTGTGGAAAATTTGATGTTTTCTGGAATACGTCAAAATTTAGGTATGACAAGTTAATACGTATCTAACAAAGAAAAGAAGGTTTACAGGCCAGAAAATGAATTTCAAGTGAGTTTTGATGGAAATTGCCGTTTTGGTAAAAAAAGCAAAGGTTAAACCCTTTGATTTTTGTGGAAAATTTGATGCTTTCAGAAATGCGTTAGAATTTAGGTATGACAAGGTGACACGTATCTGACAAAGAAAAGAAGCTTCGCGGGCGAGATAAACAAATTTACGATGATTCTTGATGGAAATTGTCATTTTTGGTAAAAAAGGAAAGGCTAACCCCTATCGATTCTTGTGGAAAATTTGATGTTTTCTGAAATGCGTCAGAATTTAGGCATGACAAGGTAACATGCATCTAACAAAGAAAAGAAGGTTCGTAGGCGAGAAAATGAATTTGCTGCGAGTTTTGATTCAAATTATCATTTTTTATAAAAAAGCAAAGGCTAACCCCGTTGGATTTTTGTGGAAATTTTGATGTTTCTGAAATACGTCAGAATTTAGGTATGAGAAGGTAACACGTATCTGACAAAAAATGGATCTTCTTTGGCAAGAAAAAACGAATTTACGACAAGTTTTGATGGAAATTGCCATCTTTTGGTAAAAAATAAAGGCTAACTCCTTTTGATTTTTTTTAAAAAAATTGATGTTTTCGGAAATGCATCAGAATTCAGGTATGACAAGGTAACACGTATCTGATAAAAAAAAGGAGCTTCACGGGCGAGAAAAACGAATTTACGACAAGTTTTGATGGAAATTGCCATCTTTTTAGTAAAAATAAAGGCTAACTCCTTTTGATTTTTTTGGAAAATTTGATGTTTTCTAAAATGTGTCAGAATATAGGTATGAAAAGGTAAGACGTATCTGACAAAAAAAAAAGCTTCACGAGCGAGAAAAAACGAATTTACGACAAGTTTTGATGGAAATTGCTTTTTTTTTGTAAAAAAAAAAGGCTAACCCCTTTGGATTTCTGTGGAAAATTTGATGTTTTCCGAAATACGTCAAAATTTAGGTATGACAAGGTAATACGTATCTAACAAAGAAAAGAAGGTTCGCAGGCCAGAAAATGAATTTCCGATGAGTTTTGATGGAAATTGCCATTTTTGGTAAAAAAAGCAAAGGCTAACCCATTTTGATTTTTGTGGAAAAATTGATGTGTTTCTGAAATGTTTGAAAATATAGGTACAACAAGGTAACATGTATCTGACAAAAAAAGAAACTTCGCGGGCGAGAAAAAAATTACGACGAGTTTATGGAAATTGCCGTTTTAGGTAAAAAGCAAAGGCTAATCCCTTTGGATTTTTTTGGAACATTTGATGTTTTCTAAAATGCGTCAGAATTTAGATATGACAAGGTAACACATATCTAACAAAGAAAAGATGTCCGTGGGCGAGAAAATGCATTTACGACAAATTTGATTGAAATAGACATTTTTTTGGTAAAAAGCAAAGGCTAATTACTTTTGATTTTTTTGGAAATTTTGATGTTTTCTAAAATGCGTCAGAATAGAGATATGATAAGGTAACACGTATCTGACAAAAAAAAAAGAAGCTTCACGGGCGAGAAATAACAAATTTATGACAAGTTTTGATGGATATTGTCATTTTTTCGGTAAAAAGCAAATGCTAACTCCTTTTGATTTTTTTGAAAATTTTATGTTTTCCGAAATGTGCCGGAATTTTGATTTGACAAGATAACATGTATCTGACAAAGAAAAGAAGGTTTCTGGGCGAGAAAATGATTTTTCGGCGAGTTTGGATGGAAATTGCCATTTTTTGTAAAAAAGTAAAGGATAACCCCTTTGGATTTTTGTGAAAATTTTGATGTTTTCTGAAATGCGTAAGAATTAAGGTATGACAAGTTAACACGTATCTAACAAAGAAAAGAAGGTTCGCAAGCAAGAAAATGATTTTGCGGTGAGTTTTAATGGAAATTATAGTTTTTGCTCAAAAAGCAAAGGCTAACCCCTTTGGATTTTTGTGGAAAATTTGATGTTTCCGTAAATGTGTCACAATTTAGATATGACAAGGTAACACGTATCTGACAAAAAAGGAGCTTCACGGGCGAGAAAAATGAATTTACGACAAGTTTTTATGGAAATTGCCATTTTTTGGTAAGGCTAACTCCTTTTGATTTTTTTGGATAATTTGATGTTTTCTGAAATGTACCGGAATTTAGATATGATAAGATAACTTGTATCTAACAAAGAAAAGAAGGTTCATGGGCGAGAAAATGAATTTACGGCGAGTTTTGATGGAAATTGTCATTTTTGGTAAAAAAGCAAATGCTACCCCTTTGGATTTATTTGTAAAATTTGATGTTTCCCGAAATGCGTCAGAATTTAGGTATGACAAGATAACACATATCTGACAAAAGAAAAGAAGCTTCGCGGGCGAGAAAACAAATTTACGGCGAAATGAATTTCTGTGGATTTTTGGTAAAAAAGCAAAGGCTAACCCCTTTCGATTTCTGTGGAAATTTTGATTTTTTCGAAATGCGTCAAAATTTAGGTATGAGAAGGTAACACGTATCTAACAAAGAAAAGAAGGTTCATAGGCGAGAAAATGAATTTGCGGCGAGTTTTGATGGAAATTGCCGTTTTTCGTAAAAAAAGCAAAGGCTAACCCCTTTGGATTTTTTTGAAAAATTTGATGTTTCCTAAAATGCGTAAGAATTAAGGTATGACAAAGAAAACAAGGTTCACAAGCGAGAAAATGAATTTGCGGCGAATTTTGATGGAAATTACAGTTTTTGGTAAAAAAACAAAGGCTAACCTCTTTGGATTTTTGTGGAAAATTTGATGCTTTCGGAAATGCGTCAGAATTTAGATATGACAAGGTGACACGTATGTGACAAAGAAAAGAAGCTTCGCGGGTGAGAAAAATAAATTTATGGCAAGTTTTGATTTTTCTTGGAAGATTTGATGTTTTCCAAAATGAGTCATAATTTAGTTATGTAAAGTTAAAACGTATCTAACAAACAAAAAAGCTTCGTGAGCGAAAAAAAATTTATGGCGAGTTTTGATGGAAATTGCCGTTTTTTGTTAAAAAAACAAAGGCTAACCCCTTTGGATTTCTGTGGAAAATTTGATGTTTTCTAAAATGCGTCAAAATTTAGGTATAACAAGTAAATATGTATCTAACAAAGAAAATGAATTTCTGGTGAGTTTTGTTGGAAATTTCCATTTTTGGTAAAAAACCAAAGGCTTACCCATTTGGATTTTTGTGGAAAATTTGATGTTTTCTGAAATACTTCAAAATTTAGGTATGACAAGTTAACATGTATCTGACAAAGAAAAGACACTTCGTGGGTGAGAAAAAAATTACGACGAGTTTTGATGGAAATTGCCGTTTTTGGTAAAAAAAAAAGGCTAACCCTTTTGGATTTTTGTGGAAAACTTGATGTTTTTTGAAACGCACCAGAATTCAGATACGACAAGGTAACATGTATCTAATAAAGAAAAGAATGTTCTCGGGCGAGAAAATGAATTTATGGCGAGTTTCCATAGAAATATCCATTTTGGGTAAAAAAGCAAAGGTGTCCCTTTGGATTTTTGTGAAAAATTTGATGTTTTCTGAAATGCGTCAGAATTTAGGTAAGACAAGGTAACACATATCTAACAAAAAAAGGAGCTTCATGGGCGATAAAAAATGAATTTACGATAAGTTTTAATTAAAATTGCAAGTTTTTTGGTAAAAAATAAAGCCTAACTCCTTTTGATTTGTTTAGGAAAATTTGATATTTTCTGAAATGCGTCAGAATTTAGGTATGACAAGGTAACACGTATCTGACAAAAAACAAAGAAGATTCACGGGCCAGAAAAATCAAATTTACGACAAGTTTTGATGGAAATTGCCATTTTTTGGTAAAAAGCAAAGGCTAACTTCTTTTGATTTTTTTTAGAAAATTTGATGTTTTCCGAAATGTACCGGAATTTAGATATGACAAGATAACACGTATCTAACGAAGTAAAGAAGGTTCGTGGGCGAGAAAATGAATTTGCGGCGAGTTTTGATGGAAATTGCTGGTTTTGGCAAAAAAGCAAATGCTAACCCCTTTGGATTTTTTTATAAAATTTTATGTCTTCTAAAATACGTCAGAATTTAGATTTGACAATATAACATGTATCTAACAAAGAAAAGAAGCTTCGCGGATGAGAAAAAAAATTTACGGCGAGTTTTGATGGAAATTGTCATTTTTGGTAAAAAAACAAAGGCTAACCCGTTTCGGTTTCTGTGGAAAATTTGATGTTTCTTGAAATGCGTTAAAATTTAGGTATGACAAGGTAACACGTATCTGACAAAGAAAAGAAGGTTTGTGGTCGAGAAGGTGAATTTGCGGCGAGTTTCGAAGGAAATTACCTTTTTTGTCAAAAAAACAAATGCTAACCCCTTTGGATTTTTTGGAATTTGATGTTTTTCAAAATGCGTCATAATTTAGGTATGACAAGTTAAATAAGTTTCGTGGGCGAGAAAAACAAATTTATGGCTAGTTTTGATGGAATTTACCGTTTTTGGTAAAAAAGCAAAGGCTAACCCCTTTGAATTTCCGTGGAAAATTTGATGTTTTTCGAAATGCGTCAAAATTTAGGTATGACAGGGTAATACGTATCTAACAAAGAAAAGAAGGTTCGCAGGCGAGAAAATGATTTTCCGGTGAGTTTTTATTGAAATTGCCGTTTTTGGTAAAAAACAAAGGCTAACCCATTTGGATTTTTGTGGAAAATCTGATATTTACTGAAATGCTTCAAAATTTAGGTACGCAAGTTAACACGTATCTGACAAAGAAAAGAAACTTTGCGGGCAAAAAAAAATTTACAGCGAGTTTTGATGGAAATTGCCATTTTTGGTCAAAAGGAAAGACTAACCCCTTCGGATTTTTGTGGAAAATTTGATATTTTCTAAAATGCGCCAGAATTTAGATACGACAAGTAACACGTATCTAACAAAGAAAAGAATGTTCGCGGGGCGAGAAAATGAATTTACATCAAGTTTCCATGGAAATTGCCGTTTTTGGTAAAAAGCAAAGGCTACCTTTGGATTTTTGTGAAAATTTTGATGTTTTCTGAAATGCGTCAGAATTTAGGTATGACAAGGTAACACGAATCTGACAAAAAAAAGAGCTTCATGTGTGAGAAAAAACAAATTTAAGATATGTTTTGATGAAAATTGCCATCTTTATAGTAAAAAACAAAGGCTAATTCTTTTATTTTTTTGGAAAATTTGATGTTTTGTGAAATGCATCAGAATTTAGGTATGACAAGGTAAGATGTATCTGAGAAAAAAAGAAGCTTCACGGGCGAGAAAAAATGAATTTACGACAAGTTTTGATGGAAATTGCTATTTTTTTGGTAAAAAGCAAAGGCTAACTCCTTTTGATTTCTTTTGAAAAAATTGATGTTTCCCGAAATGTGCCGGAATTTAGATATGACAATATAACACGTATCTGACAAAGAAAAGAAGGTTCGTGCGCGAGAAAATGAATTTGTGGCGAGTTTCGATGGAAGTTGCCTTTTTTGGTAAAAAAGCAAATGCTAACCCCTTTGGATTTTTTTAGAAAATTTAAATTTTTCTGAAATGAGTAAGAATTTAGGTATGACAAGGTAACACGTATCTGACAAAGAAAAGAAGCTTCGCGGGCGAGAAAACACAAATTTACGGCGAGTTTTGATGGAATTTGCCATTTTTGGTAAAAAAGCAAAGGCTAACACCTTTTGATTTCTGTGAAAAAATTGATGTTTTTTTGAAATGTGTTAAAATTTATGTATGACAAGATAACACGTATCTAACAAAGAAAAGAAGGTTTGTAGGCGAGAAAATGAATTTGCGGCGAGTTTTGATGGAAATTGCCGTTTTTCATAAAAAAGCAAAGGCTAACCCCTTTGGATTTTTGTGGAAAATTTGATGTTTTCTGAAATGCGTCAGAATTTAGGTATGACAAGATAACATGTATATAACAAAGAAAAGAAGGTTCGTCGGCGAGAAAATAAATTTGCGGCGAGTTTTGATAGAAATTGCCTTTTTGGTAAAAAAGCAAATGTTAACCCCTTTGGATTTTTTTGGAAAATTTGATGTTTTCCGAAATGCGTCAGAATTTACGTATGACAAGATAACACATATCTAACAAAGAAAATAAGTTTTGCGGGCGAGAAAAAAATTACAGTGAGTTTTGATGGAAATTGCCATTTTTGGTAAAAAAAGCAAAGGCTAACCCCTTTCGATTTCTGTGGAAAATTTGATGTTTTTCAAAATGCATCAAAATTTAGGTATGATAAGGTCACACGTATCTAACAAAGAAAAGAAGGTTCGTAGGCGAGAAAATGAATTTGTGGCGAGTTTTGATGGAAATTACCGTTTTTCATAAAAAAGCAAAGGCTAACCCCTTTGAATTTCCGTGGAAAATTTGATGTTTTTCGAAATGCGTCAAAATTTAGGTATGACAGGGTAATACGTATCTAACAAAGAAAAGAAGGTTCGCACGCGAGAAAATGATTTTCCGGTGAGTTTTTATTGAAATTGTTGTTTTTGGTAAAAAACAAAGGCTAACCCATTTGGATTTTTGTGGAAAATCTGATGTTTTCTGAAATGCTTCAAAATTTAGGTACGCAAGTTAACACGTATCTGACAAAGAAAAGAAACTTTGCGGGCAAAAAAAAATTTACGGCGAGTTTTGATGGAAATTGCCATTTTTGGTCAAAAGGAAAGACTAACCCCTTCGTATTTTTGTGGAAAATTTGATATTTTCTAAAATGCGGCAGAATTTAGATACGACAAGTAACACGTATCTAACAAAGAAAAGAATGTTTGCGGGGCGAGAAAATGAATTTACGACAAGTTTCCATGGAAATTGCCGTTTTTGGTAAAAAGCAAAGGCTACCTTTGGATTTTTGTGAAAATTTTGATGTTTTTTGAAATGCGTCAGAATTTAGGTATGACAAGGTAACACGAATCTGATAAAAAAAGAGCTTCATGGGTGAGAAAAAACAAATTTAAGATATGTTTTGATGAAAATTGCCATCTTTATAGTAAAAAACAAAGGCTAATTCCTTTTATTTTTTTGGAAAATTTGATGTTTTATGAAATGCATCAGAATTTAGGTATGACAAGGTAAGATGTATCTGAGAAAAAAAAGAAGCTTCACGGGCGAGAAAAAATGAATTTACGACAAGTTTTGATGGAAATTGCTATTTTTTTGGTAAAAAGCAAAGGCTAACTCCTTTTGATTTCTTTTGAAAAAATTGATGTTTCCCGAAATGTGCCGGAATTTAGATATGACAATATAACACGTATCTGACAAAGAAAAGAAGGTTCATGCGCGAGAAAATGAATTTGTGGCGAGTTTCGATGGAAGTTGCCGTTTTTGGTAAAAAAGCAAATGCTAACCCCTTTGGATTTTTTTAGAAAATTTAATTTTTTCTGAAATGAGTAAGAATTTAGGTATGACAAGGTAACACGTATCTGACAAAGAAAAGAAGCTTCGCGGGCGAGAAAACACAAATTTACGGCGAGTTTTGATGGAATTTGCCATTTTTGGTAAAAAAGCAAAGGCTAACACCTTTTGATTTCTGTGAAAAAATTGATGTTTTTTTGAAATGTGTTAAAATTTATGTATGACAAGATAACACGTATCTAACAAAGAAAAGAAGGTTTGTAGGCGAGAAAATGAATTTGCGGCGAGTTTTGATGGAAATTGCCGTTTTTCATAAAAAAGCAAAGGCTAACCCCTTTGGATTTTTGTGGAAAATTTGATGTTTTTTGAAATGCGTCAGAATTTAGGTATGACAAGATAACATGTATATAACAAAGAAAAGAAGGTTCGTCGGCGAGAAAATAAATTTGCGGCGAGTTTTGATAGAAATTGCCTTTTTGGTAAAAAAGCAAATGCTAACCCCTTTGGATTTTTTTGGAAAATTTGATGTTTTCCGAAATGCGTCAGAATTTACGTATGACAAGATAACACATATCTAACAAAGAAAATAAGTTTTGCGGGCGAGAAAAAAATTACAGTGAGTTTTGATGGAAATTGCCATTTTTGGTAAAAAAAGCAAAGGCTAACCCCTTTCGATTTCTGTGGAAAATTTGATGTTTTTCAAAATGCATCAAAATTTAGGTATGATAAGGTCACACGTATCTAACAAAGAAAAGAAGGTTCGTAGGCGAGAAAATAAATTTGTGGCGAGTTTTGATGGAAATTACCGTTTTTCATAAAAAAACAAAGGCTGACACCTTTGGATTTTTGTGGAAAATTTGATGTTTTTTGAAATGTGTCAGAATTTAGGTATGACAAGGTAACACGTATCTGACAAAAAAGGAGCTTCTTGGCTGAGAGAAAACGAATTTACGACAAGTTTTGATGGAAACTACCATCTTTTTGGTAAAAATTAAAGGCTAACTCCTTTTGATATTTTGGAAAATTTGATGTTTTCTGAAATGCGTCAGAAGTTCAAGTATGACAAGGTAACACGTATCTGACAAAAAAAGGGGCTTCACGGGCGAGAAAAAACTAATTTACGACAAGTTTTGATGGAAATTGCCATCTTTTGGGTAAAAACAAAGAGCAACTCCTTTTGATTTTTTTGGAAAATTTTATCTTTTCTGAAATGCGACAGAATTCAGATACGATAAGGTAACACGTATCTAACAAAGAAAAGAATGTTCGAGGGCGAGAAAATGAATTTACGACGAGTTTCCTTGGAAATTGCTGTTTTTGGTAAAAAGCAAGGGCTATCCCCTTTGGATTTTTGTAAAAAGATTGATGTTTTCTGAAATGCGTCAAAATTTAAGTATGACAAGGTACCACGTATCTGACAAAAAAAGGAGCATTATGGGCGAGAAAAAATGAATTTACGATAAGTTTTAATGGAAATTGTAATATTTTTGTAAAAAACAAAGGCTAACTCCTTTTGATTTTTTTGGAAAATTTGATGTTTTTAGAAATACGTCAGAATTTAGGTGACAAGGTAAGACATATCTGACAAAAAAAAGCTTCACGGCCGAGAAAAACCAAATTTACGACAAGTTTTGATGGAAATTGCCATTTTTGGTAAAAAGCAAAGGCTAACTCCATTTGATTTTTTGGAAAATTTGATGTTTTCCGAAATGTGCCGGAATTTAGATATGAGAAGATAACACGTATCTGACAAAGTAAAAAAGGTTCGTGGACAAGAAAATGAATTTGTGGCGAGTTTCGATGAAAATTGCCGTTTTTGGTAAAAAAGCAAATGCTAAACCCTTTGAATTTTTTTTAGAAAATTTGATGTTTTCTAAAATGCGTCAGAATTTAGGTATGACAAGATAACACGTATCTAACAAAGAAAAGAAGCTTCGTGGGCTAGAAAAACAAATTTACGACGAGTTTTGATGGAAGTTGCAGTTTTTTGATAAAAAAGGAAAGGCTAACCCCTATCGATTCCTGTGGAAAATTTGATGTTTTTCGAAATGCGTCAGAATTTAGGTATGACAAGGTAACACGTATCTAACAAAGAAAAGAAGGTTCTTAGGCGAGAAAATGAATTTCTAGTGAGTTTTGATGGAAATTGCCGTTTTTGATAAAAGAAACAAAGGCGAACCCATTTGAATTTTTATGGAAAATCTAATGTTTTTTAAAATGCTTCAAAATTTAGGTACGACCTATTAACAAGTATCAGTAAAAGAAAAGAAACTTTACAAGCGAAAAAATTACGGCGAGTTTTGATGGAAATTGCCATTTTCGGTCAAAAGCAAAGACTAACCCCTCCGGATTTTTGTGGAAAATTTGATATTTTCTGAAATGTGCCAGAATTTAGATACGACGAGATAACACGTATCTAACAAAGAGAAGAATGTTTGCGGGTAAGAAAATGAATTTACGCCGAGTTTCCATGTAAATTGCCATTTCTGGTAAAAAGCAAAGACTAACCCCTTTGGATTTTTGTAAAAATTTGATGTTTTCTAAAATGCATCAGAATTTAGGTACGAAAAGGTAACACGTATCTGACAATAAAAGGAGCTTCATGGGCGAGAAAAAATGAATTTACAAAAAATTTTGATGGAAATTGCTATCTTTTTTGTAAAAAACAAAGGCTAACTCTTTTTGATTTTTTTGGAAAATTTGATGTTTTATGAAATACATCAGAATTTAGGTATGATAGGATAAGACGTATTTGACAAAAAAAAAGAAGTTTCACAAGCGAGAAACAATGAGTTTACGACAAGTTTTGATGGAAATTGCTATTTTTTGGTAAAAAGCAATTGCTAACTCCTTTAGATTTTTTTTTGGAAAAAATGATGTTTCCCGAAATGTGCCGGAATTTAGATATGACAAGATAACACGTATCTTACAAAGAAAATAAGGTTCGTGGGCGAGAAGAATTTGCGGCGAGTTACAATGGAAGTTGCCGTTTTTGGTAAAAAAGCAATTGCTAACCCTTTGGATTTTTTTTAGAAAATTTGATGTTTTCTGAAATGCGTCAGAATTGAGGTATGACAAGATAACACGTATCTAACAAAGAAAAGAAGCTTCGCGGGCGAGAAAACGCAAATTTACGGCTAGTTTTGATAGAAATTGCTATTTTTGGTAAAAAAACAAAGGCTAACTCCTTTCGATTTCTGTAGAAAATTTGATGTTTTTTAAAATACGTTAAAATTTAGGTATGACAAGGTAACATATATCTAACAAAGAGAAAAAGTTTCGTAGGTGAGAAAATTAATTTGCGGCGAGTTTTGATGGAAATTGCCGTTTTTCGTAAAAAAACAAAGACTAACATATTTGGATTTTGTGGAAAATTTGATGTTTTCTGAAATGCGTCAGAATTTAGGTATGCCAAGGTAACATGTATCTTACAAAAAAAGGAGCATCTTGGGCGAGAAAAAACGAATTTATGACAAGTTTTGATGGAAATTGCTATCTTTTTGGTAAAAAACAAAGGCTAACTCATTTTGATTTTTTTGGATAATTTGATATTTTCTGAAATGCGTCAGAATTTAGGTATGACAAGGTAACACGTATCTAACAATAAAAAGGAGCTTCACTGGCGAGAAAAAACGAATTTATGTCAAGTTTTTATGGAAATTGCCATCTTTTTGGTAAAAACAAAAACTAACTCCTTTTGATTTTTGGAAAATTTGATGTTTTCTGAAATGCGTCAGAATTTAGGTATGATAAGGTAAGACATATCTAACAAAAAAAAGAAGCTTCACGGGTGAGAAAAAACAAATTTACGACAAGTTTTGATGGAGATTGCTATTTTTAGGTAAAAAAACAAAGGCTAACCACTTTAGATTTCTATGGAAAATTTGATGTTTTCTGAAATGCGTTAAAATTTAGGTATGACAAGGTAATACGTATCTAACAAAGAAAAGAAGGTTCGCATGCCAGAAAATGAATTTCCAGTGAGTTTTAATAGAAATTGCCATTTTTGGTAAAAAAGCAAAGGCTAACCCATTTCGATTTTTATGGAAAAATTAATGTTTTCTGAAATGCTTCAAAATTTAGGTATGATAAGGTAACACGTATCTGACAAAGAAAAGAAACTTCGCGGGCGAGAAAAAAAATTACGGCGAGTTTTGATGGAAATTACCGTTTTTGGTAAAAAGCAAAGGCTAATCCCTTTGGGGTTTTGTGGAAAATTTGATGTTTTCTAAAATGTGTCAGAATTTAGATACGACAAGGTAACACGTATCTAATAAAGAAAAGATGTTCGCGGGCGAGAAAATAAATTTATGGAAACTTTGATGGAAATAGACATTTTTTGGTAAAAAGCAAAGGCTAACCCCTTTTGATTTTTTTGGAAAATTTGATGTTTTCTGAGATGCGTCAGAATTTAGGTATGACAAGGTAACACGTATCTGACAGAAAAAGAGGCTTCACGAGCGAGAAAAAATGAATTTATTATAAGTTTTGATGGAAATTATCATTTTTCGGTAAAAAGAAAAGGCTAACTCCTTTTGATTTTTTTTGAAAATTTGATGTTTTCCGAAATGTGCCAAAATTTAGATTTGACAAGATAACATCTATCTGACAAATAAAAGAAGGTTTGTGGGCGAGAAAAAGAATTTCGGCGAGTTTGGATGGAAATTGCCGTTTTTGGTAAAAAGCAAAGGCTAACCCCTTTGGATTTTTGTTAAAAATTTGATATTTTCTGAAATGCATAAGAATTAAGGTATGACAAGGTAACACATATCTAACAAAGGAAAGAACGTTCGCAAGTGAGAAAATGAATTTGCGGCGAGTTTTGATGGAAATTACCGTTTTTAGTAAAAAAGCAAAGGCTAACCCCTTTAGATTTTTGTGAAAAATTTGATGTTTTTGTAAATGCGTCAGAGTTTAGGTATGACAAGGTAACACGTATCTAAAAGGAGCTTCACGGGCGAGAAAAAAATGAATTTACGAAAAGTTTTTATGGTAATTGCCATTTTTTGGTAAAAAGCAAAGGCTAACTCTTTTTGATTTTTTTTTGGAAAATTTGATGTTTTCTGAAATGTACCGGAATTTAGATATGACAAGATAACATGTATCTGACAAAGAAAAGAAGGTTCATGGGCGAGAAAATGAATTTGCGGCGAGTTTTTATGGAAATTACCATTTTTGGTAAAAAAGCAAATTTGCGGCGAGCTTTTTCGAAAATATGATATTTTCCAAAATGCGTCAGAATTTAGGTATGACAAGATAACACGTATCTGACAAAGAAAAAAAACTTCATGGGCGAGAAAAACAAATTTACGGTGCGTTTTGATGGAATTTACCATTTTTGGTAAAAAGCAAAGGCTAACCCCTTTCGATTTCTGTGGAAAATTTGATGTTTTTTGAAATGCGTCAAAATTTAGGTATGAGAAGGTAACACGTATCTAACAAAGAAAAAAGGTTTGTAGGCGAGAAATAGAATTTGCGGTGAGTTTTGATGGAAATTGCCATTTTTTGTTAAAAATAGTAAAGGCTAACCTCTTTGGATTTTTGTGGAAAACTTGATGTTTTCTAAAATGCGGCAGAATTAAAGCATGGCAAGGTAACACGTATCTGAAAAGAAAAGAAGGTTCGCAGGCGAGAAAATGAATTTGCGGCGAGGCTTAATGGAAATTGCTATTTTTGGTAAAAAAGCAAAGGCTAACCCCTTTGGATTTTTCAGAAAATTTGATGTTTTTCGAAATGCTTCATAATTTAGGTATGACAAGTTAAAGCGTATGTGACAAAAAAAAGAAGCTTCGCGGGCGAGAAAAACAAATTTATGGCGAGTTTTGATGGAAATTTCCGTTTTTTGGTAAAAAGCAAAGGCTAACCCCTTTGGATTTCTGTGGAAAATTTGATGTTTGCTGAAATGCGTCAAAATTTAGGTATAACAAGGTAATACATTTCTAACAAAGAAAAGAAGGTTCGCATGCGAGAAAATGAATTTCTGGTGAGTTATGATGGAAATTGCCTTTTTGGTAGAAAAGCAAAGGCTAACCAATTTGGATTTTTGTGAAAAATTTCATGTTTTCTAAAGTGCTTCAAAATTTATGTACGTCAAGGAAACACGTATCTGACAAAAAAAGGAGCTTCACGGGCGAGAAAAAATGGATTTACAACAAGTTTTGATGGAAATTTCCGCTTTTGGTAAAAAGCAAATGCTAACACCTTTGGATTTTTTAAAAAATTTGATGTTTTCTGAAATATGCCGGAATTTAGGTATGACAAGTTAACACATATATGAAAAACAAAAGAAGCTTTGCTGGTGAGAAAAACAAATTTATGGCGAGTTTTGATGGAAACTGCCGTTTTTAGTGAAAAAATAAAGGCTAACCCCTTTAGATTTTGTGGAAAATTTGATGTTTTCCGAAATGCGTCAGAATTTATGTATGACAAGGTAACACGTATCTAACAAAGCAAATAAGGTTCGTAGTCGAGATAAGGAATTTGCTTTGAGTTTTGATGGAAATTGCTATTTTTGGTAAAAAAGCAAAGGCTAAACTCCGCCTATGTTGTAATGACATAGCCGGTCCCAAGCGCGGGTAAAGGAGGAGGGGGTTGTGATAGGCTTGGCGAGCCAACAACTTACACTTAGCCATTCTCATGGAAATGAAACCCAATAGAAATTCGTTGGGGCGTAACCCTCTTAGCGACGCGCCATATCGGAACCCGGGTATGGTGTTAAGTGGGCAAGGGCCGGGTCGCCACCGCCTTAGTGGCGCGCCATATCGGAACCCGGATATGGTGTTAAATGAGCAAGGGCCGGATCGCCACCACCTTAGTGGCGCGCTACATCATCGCCCAGATGTAGTGATAAGTGAGCAAGGGTCTTTGCATCTTACTCGACGGGTGCAAAGCGTAAGGAAGCTAGCCGAGGAACATAGATTTCGGGTGGGTAGTTGGAATGTAGGATCCTTGACGGGGAAGCTACGTGAGTTAGTAGATGTTTTCATTAGGAGACGAGTAAATATCCTTTGTGTACAAGAGACTAGATGGGCGGGTCAAAAGGCGAGAGAAGTCGAGAATACCGGTTTCAAGCTTTGGTATTCTGGTTCAGCTGGGACTAGGAATGGCGTAGGTGTTCTGGTATGTGGATGAAGATGGCAACTTGCATTAGGAAGGTAGCTAGTGAGGTGTTCGGTGTGACAAAGGGAAAGAAACTTATAGATAGAGACACTTGGTGGTGGAATAAGGATGTACAAAAGTCCATTAAGGAGAAGAAGGAGTGTTACAAGAGTTGGCATAATGATAGAAGCGCAAGCAACATGCTTAAGTACAAAGAGGCTAAGAAGAATGCAAAGCGGGCTGTGAGTAAGGCAAGAGGACAGGCCTATGATAAGTTATATGAGAGACTAGAGACAAAAGAAGGTGAAAAGGACATATACAAGGTAGCAAAAATCCGCGAGAGAAAGATGAGGGATCTCAATCAAGTTAAATGCATCAAAGATGAGACTGACCGCATTCTAGTGAAGGATGAAGAGATTAAGAATAGATGGCGTGATTACTTTAATGGGCTATTCAATGATGGGAATGGGAGCACTATGGTTGAGTTGGATGACTCCTTTGATGACTCCAACAGGCGGTTCGTGCGGAGGATACAAGAGTTTGAGGTTAAGGATGCCTTCAAAAGGATGAAAGGAGGAAAGGCCCTCGGCCCTGACGATGTCCCTATTGAGGTGTGGAGATGTCTTGGGGACGTGGCAATAGTATGGCTCACAAAGCTATTCAACCACATTTTTCGGTCAAACAAGATGCCTGAAGAATGGAGGAAAAGTATAATAGTACCTATCTTCAAAAATAAAGGAGATATTCAAAGTTGTACTAATTATCGAGGCATTAAGCTTATGAGTCATACTATGAAGCTTTGGGAGAGAGTGATTGAACACCACCTGAGGAAAGTGACCAATGTCACTAAAAACCAGTTTGGTTTTATGCCTGGGAGGTCTACAATGGAGGCGATTTTCTTGCTTCGTCAGCTTATGGAGAGATATAGGGAGCAGAAGAAGGACTTGCATATAGTGTTCATCGACTTGGAGATGGCGTACGACAAGATACCAAGGTCAGTCATGTGGTGGGCACTAGAGAAATATAAAGTGCCAACAAAGTACATTACCCTTATCAAGGATATGTACAATAATGTTAGGACAAGTGTGCGCGTAAGTGATAGTGAGACTGATGCATTTCCTATCACGGTAGGACTACATCAAGGATCAACTTTGAGCCCATACATCTTTTCCTTGGTGATGGATGAGGTGTCGAAGGATATACAAGGGGATATCCCTTGGTGCATGCTTTTTGCTAATGATGTAGTGCTGGTAGATGGAACTAGAGATGGTGTTGATAAGAAATTAGAGTTATGGAGACAAACCTTAGAGTCCAAGGGGTTTAGACTTAGTAGGACCAAAACCGAGTATATGAGGTGTGACTTTAGTGGTGTTGGTCGTGAAGAGGGAAATGTAAGTCTACAAGGACAAATAGTACCTAGAAGAGACTCTTTCCAATACTTAGGATCAATGTTACAAAGCAATGGCGATATTGATGAGGATGTTTGCCACAGGATCAAGGTAGGGTGGATGAAATGGCGACAAGCCTCTGGAATCCTATGTGATAGGAAAGTCCCACAAAAGCTAAAAGGGAAGTTCTATAGGACGGTGATCAGACCCACGATGCTCTATGGGGCAGAATGTTGGCCAACTAAACGGCAACATGTCCAACAAATGAGTGTCGCAGGGATGCGCATGCTACGGTGGATGTGCGGGCACACGAGAAGAGATCGAATAAGGAATGAGGCGATTCGATATAAGGTAGGGGTGGCGCCGATTAAAGAGAAGTTAGTCCAACATCGACTTAGGTGGTTTGGACATATCCAACGGAGACCTCCAGAAGCACCGGTTAACAGTGGGATTTTAAGAGGTAGAGAAAATATTAGGAGGTGTAGAGGACGACCAAGGTTGACCTGGGAGGAGGCGGTAAAACGAGATTTGAGAGATTGGAATGTATCCAGAGACTTAGCTCATGATAGGACCGCATGGAAAGTAGCAATCCATGTGCCAGAATCGTAGTCTTGTTTTTTTCTTTCTTTTTTTCTTTTTTTCTTTTTTCTTTTCATTTTCTTTTTTTCATTTTCTTTTATTTTTTCTCGTTTTTCTCGTTTTTCTTTTTTTTTCTTTTTTCTTTTTTCTCTTTTTCTTTCTTTTTTTTCTTTTTTTTCCTTTTTTTCTTTTTTCCTTGTTCTTATAACTCTTCCTCTCTTTTACTTCATTGATATTGGGTTTCATGTCTAGCCGACCCCAACAGGCTTGGGATAAAGGCTTGGTTGTTGTTGTTGTTGGTAAAAAAGCAAAGGCTAACCCCCTTTGTTTTTCTGTGGAAAATTTGATGTTTTCTGAAATGCGTCAGAATCTAGGTATGACAAGGTAACACGTATCTAACAAACAAAATAAGGTTCGTACGCGAGAAAATGAATTTGCGACGAGTTTTGATGGAAATTACCATTTTTGGTAAAAAAGAAAAGTCTAATCCCTTTCGATTTTTATGGAAAATTTGATGTTTTTTGAAATGATTCAGAATTTAGGTATGACAAGGTAACATGTATATAACAAAAAAAGAGCTTCATGGGCAAGAAAAAACGAATTTACAATAAGTTTTGATGGAAATTGCCATCTTTTATGTTAGCCTCCTTTTGATTTTTTTGGAAAATTGGATGTTTCCTAAAGTGCGTTAGAATTTAGGTATGACAAAGTAAGACGTATCTGACAAAAGAAAGAAAGCTTCACGGGCGATAAAAAACGAATTTACGACAAGTTTTGATGAAAAGTGTCATTTTTTGGTAAAATGCAAAGGCTAACTCCTTTTGATTTTTTTGGAAAATTTTATGTTTTCCGAAATGTGCCGGATTTTAGATATGACAAGATAACACGTATCTGACAAAGAAAAGAAGGTTCATGAGCGAGAAAATGAATACGCGGCGAGTTTCGATGAAAATTGCCATTTTTGGTAAAAAAAGCAAAGCTAACCCCTTTGGATTTTTTTAGAAAATTTGATGTTTTCCGAAATGCGTCAGAATCTAGGCATGACAATATAACACGTATCTAACAAAGAAAAGAAGCTTCGCGGACGAGAAAAACAAATTTATGACGAGTTTTGATAGAAATTGCCATTTTGGTAAAAAGCAAAGACTAACCCCTTTCGCTTTCTGTGGAAAATTGTTTTTCGAAATGCGTTAAAATTTAGATATGAGAAGGTAACACGTATCTCACAAAGAAAAAAAGGTTCGTAGGAGAGAAAACGAATTTGCGGTGAGTTTTGATGAAAATTGCAGTTTTTTATAAAAAAGTAAATGCTAACCCCTTTGGAATTTTGTAGGAAATTTGATCTTTTCTGAAATGCGTAAGAATTAAGGTATGACAAGGTAACACGTATCTAACAAAGAAAAGAAGGTTCGCAACCGAGAAAATGAATTTGCGGCGAGTTTTGATAGAAATTACCATTTTTGGTAAAAAAAGCAAAGGCTAACCCCTTTGGATTTTTGTGGAAAATTTGATGCTTTCGGAAATGCGTGAGAATTTAGTTATGACAAGGTAAGATGTATCAGACAAATAAAAGAACCTTCGCGGGCGAGAAAAACAAATTTATGGCGATTTTTGATGGAAATTGCCATTTTTGGTAAAAAGCAAAGGCTAACCCTTTTGGATTTTTGTGGAAAGTTTGATGTTTTCTAAAATGCGTCAGAATTAAAGCATGGCAAGGTAACACGTATCTAAAAAGAAAAGAAGGTTCACAGGGGAGAAATGAATTTGCGGCGAGTTTTAATGGAAATTGCTATTTTTGGTAAAAAAAAGCAAAGGATAACCCTTTTGGATTTTTCTTTGGAAAATTTGATGTTTTCCGAAATGCGTCATAATTTAGGTATGACAAGTTAAAACGTATCTGACAAAAAAAGAAGCTTCGCGGGCGAGAAAAACAAATTTATGGCGAGTTTTGATGGAAATTGCCGTTTTTGGTAAAAAAAGCAAAGGCTAACCCCTTTGGATTTCTGTGGAAAATTTGATGTTTTCCGAAATGCGTCAAAATTTAGGTATGACAAGGTAATACGTTTCTAACAAAGAAAATAAGGTTCGCATGCAAGAAAATGAATTTCTGGTGAGTTTTGATGGAAATTGCCTTTTTTGGTAAAAAGCAAAGGCTAACCCATTTGGATTTTTGTGGAAAATTTGATGTTTTCTAAAGTGCTTCAAAATTTACGTACGACAAGGTAACACTTATCTAACAAAAAAAGAGCTTCACGGGGGAGAAAAAACGGATTTACGAAAAGTTTTGATGGAAATTGTCGTTTTTGGTAAAAAGGAAATGCTAACACCTTTGGATTTTTTTGAAAAATTTGATGTTTTCTGAAATGTGCCGGAATTTTGGTATGACATGTTAACACGTACGTGACAAAGAAAAGAAGCTTCGCTGGCAAGAAAAACAAATTTATGGCGAGTTTTGATGGAAACTGCCGTTTTAGTAAAAAAGCAAAGGCTAACCCCTTTGGATTTCTGTAAAAAATTTGATGTTTTCCGAAATGCGTCAGAATTTATGTATGACAAGGTAACACATATCTAACAAAGAAAATAAGGTTCGTAGGCGAGATAAGGAATTTGCGGCGAGTTTTGATGGAAATTGCCATTTTTGGTAAAAAAAGCAAAGGCTAACCCACTTTGTTTTTCTGTGGAAAATTTGATGTTATCTGAAATGCGTCAGAATTTAGGTATGGCAGGGTAACACGTATCTAACAAACAAAATAAGGTTTGTACGCGAGAAAATGAATTTATGACGAGTTTTGACGGAAATTGCCGTTTCTGGTAAAAAAGCAAAGGCTAATCCCTTTCGACTTTTGTGGAAAATTTGATGTTTTTTGAAATGATTCGAAATTTAGGTATGACAAGGTAACACGTATATAACAAAAAAAGAAGCTTCATGGGCGAGAAAAATGAATTTACGATAAGTTTTGATGAAAATTGCCATCTTTTTGGTTAGCCTCCTTTTGATTTTTTTTTGGAAAATTTGATGTTTCCTAAAGTGCGTCAGAATTTAGGTATGACAAAGTAAGACGTATCTGAAAAAAAAGAAGCTTCACGGGCGAGAAAAAACGAATTTACGACAAGTTTTGATGGAAAGTGCCATTTTTTGGTAAAAAGGCAAAGGCTAACTCCTTTTGATTTTTTTGGAAAATTTTATGTTTTCCGAAATGTGCCGGAATTTAGATATGACAAGATAACACGTATCTGACAAAGAAAAGAAGGTTCGTGGGCGAGAAAAGAATATGCGGCGAGTTTCGATGGAAATTGCCATTTTTGGTAAAAAAAGCAAAGCTAACCCCTTTTGATTTTTTTAGAAAATTTGATGTTTTCTGAAATGCGTCAGAATCTAGATATGACAATATAACACGTATCTGACAAAGAAAAGAAGCTTCGTGTAACACCCCAAAACCTGTTAAAGAGGGGAATTAAAAATTTTTGGACGTAATACATGTGGTGAAACAATTCAAACTCAAACTGGAATTCAAATTTGAATCAAAACAGAAAAGAAAAAGGAAAAATAAAAAGAAAAACGGCCAGTGGGCCGAAACCTGCCTCAGCCGGACCAACAGCCCCGCGGCTGTTCCCCCCCCTCCCTCTCTCTCTGGCGCACAGGGCCCGCGTGTCATCTTCCTCCCGCGCGCGCCCCCAACCGCTCTGATACTCCCGCGCCAATCGCCGTTGCCTCGTCCGATTTCCTCACCCCAGAGCCACGATCTCCAACCCACGCGTTGCGGCACCATCTCAACCGACCTCGCCGCCCCTCCTCGTTCATTTAAATGCAAGAAAACCCGTAGGGTTCCCCTTACCCGCTCCATTTTTCTCTCCGGTGAGAACCTAGGCATCCTCGGCCGTTTTCTTTCGATCCTCGTCCGGTTTCTCCGATCTAACACGCGTGGCATGCCCCACCGCTGCCGGGGAGTCTTGCAGGTGAAAGAAACGACGTGTCTTGCACTCTAACTGCCGCTCCGACGAGCACCGAGGGCCATTGCCGGACTTCGACGCCGCCGACTGACTTCCAGGGCCTCCGAGTGCGAGAAAACCACCGAGGTGAGGTCCCCTACCTCCCCTCTTCCGTTCTATGCCAAGAAATCCACGTTTTAGGAAGTGTAGACGAAAACCCAAAACTCTCCGGCGAGATCGCCGCCTCCCGCCGCCTCGCGCCGTCGGGCAGCGCCCGCACACGGCTAGGGCGACGTGGCCCTCTGTGGTCCGTCAATTTTAAATCGGGCGGATGAAAACAGAACCCCCGCGTACCCCTTCGCGATCTAATCTCAGCCCTCCATTGAAAATCCAACGGCCCACATCAGCCCCGCGTTATAAAGGCCGGGAATCTTACGCGCTACCCCGTGGGGATCCCGGAAAACACGAGCTAGCCCCGGAAACTTCTGATCTAGCCCCTAGACCCTCAGAAATTCATGTAAATTTATTTAAAAATCAGTTTTAGCCCCTAGACTTAATAAGAATTAGGAAGACCTCCCTGTTTTGCACACTTAGACCCCTGAAAATTTAGAAAATGAGAAATGGGGCCCCATTGCAGTGTGAAATTGCACATCAGTCCCTAGGAAGTTTTAATTTCAGGAAATTGAATATGTGAATAGGGTTTAAATTTAAACATAGGTGTAAGTTCAGTTGAATTATTCTAACCCTGTGAAAATTGGTAGAAGAATCTGAGGTCTGAATTTAGAGGGGAAATAAACTTTTAAACTAAATGAGATTTGCTGTTTTGTAATTTATCTCTGAAATATACCCTTTTGGCATAAAACAAGTTTAAAATGTGGGAAAATGAATCTAAGTAACCAAAAAGGGGTACGAAAAATTTATGAAGGTTCTGTTTAGGTAAGTGGAACAGTAGAAATTTTTGTATGAATTTAGGTTGCTATTTTATTGGTAGAAATTCATTTTTAGACTAGAAAATAATTCTGAAAATGGGTAAAGATAAATTTAAATTGATCCTCATCAGAGAGGAAGTCAAAAGATATTTTATTGGACATTTTAGATCAGAACACATTCTTTTTAGGAGATATCTTGTGCTATCTTAGTATTAAAGTTCACTTTTAGGTATGGAAAATAAATATGAAAATATAGGAAAATAGGTATACCTAGTTAGAAAATGTCAAGTGAGGTCCCCAAATCCAAAACTTCAAATTAAGGTTTTGTAGCAGATCTTAAAACCTATTTGGAGTAGGAAGTTATATTTTATACAAATTTTGTGACTAAGAAGTGTATTATTCAATATAGAAAATTTGTTCAAATTGGAAGTTCATATATAGTGTGCACTTAGGAATCTGAATATTAAAGCTAGAAATAATATATATGTTTAAAAGTGCATGTAATGCTCAAAATCAACATATCTAGGGAAAACACAATACTTAAATATGTGTATGACTTTCATATGTATGCATGTGTGGTTTGCATGAGTGGAAATGTGGACTATGGCTTATGGAATGTTGTTTTCTTTTGCTATGTGTATTGGCATGAGTAGATCCAGCCCCAGAGCAGGTTCTCACCTTTCAAGATCAAGACTTTCCATTTCCAGAGCAGCAGGAAGAAGGCAAGTGTCCTTGACCACTTTGACCTATACTAGGATGTGTAGTTAGAATTTAATTGCATTGTCAATTTGGAATATGATGCCCAAGCTAGGAAGTTTCCCTAGATTTTCATTATCTTACTTCCTTGTAGCCTGGGTTGGGATTTATTTTATTATGCCATTCATTTATATTACTTATGATTAGCCATGCTTAGAATGGAATAAATGGGATATGAGATCATCAACTTGTTCACCTTACCCTTGAATGAGATATTATGAATTATGTAGAGGTAGGGATCGAGGCAAGTTGGATGCTTTGGTTGGTGCTGTGTGCACGAGACTCGGGTTTGTGTTTAGTGCTTGCCTGGATCCTAAGGACCGGTTCATGGAGCATGTAATATGGCTTTACCGTGCCAGCCACATGCTGAGATGGGGTAGCTTGGCCAATTAATTAGGTGCATCCCCGACGTAGTATGGGTGTTTGGATGGTGCGGGGAATAGGTGTCAGCTGGATTACCATATGAACCGCAAGGCTCAAGAGGGGGCCACTGCAGCGGGGTTGGAGCCTCTTGTACGCTGTTAGGGGTGAAACCTCAGTGGGCCCACACTCATCAGGAATCCCTTTGTAAAGGCCTCGTAGTGATCTCCTGGCTACACACCTCGGAAGTGTGAACGTGGTTCGTGGCCACTGGCATAATGGAGGTTCTTTTAGTCTACCCGGTAACGGGGGACGAAATCACTACATGTGGGTACAGTGGTGCAAACTCTGCAGAGTCAAAACTGTCATGACAGCCGCGCTCACGGTCAAGAGCGGCTTGGACTTATTCATGATTAGAGGATGAGGAATTGGAAGTTGTGGATGTTAAGCGGGGAGCTTGACATTGGAAATGATGTTATGGTTACTTGATATTGATGATGGGTTAGGGGATTGGGACCATTTCACCTATGTAGTAATGTAGGTGCTAAATAAGCTAAGGTGATAGGTATTAATTGCGTAGTGCTTTAACCATGAGTTCAACCTATCCTTGCTCTAGCCATGCATGACATAACTTTCCCACACTTGTTGAGTACCTACGGTACTCAAGCTTGCTTTTCTGTTGGTTTTAAATTGCTGCTCAGGCCAAGGGAATGACATGGTGTTCAATGACCAAGACTTCGGACCCAAAGAAGGATTCTAGGTTCACGGAGTCCCCCGGGCAACGCCTGTGATGAAGCTCACAAAGACTTATCTTCTGCTGCTGTTTTATTTACATGTTATGAACATATTATCGTCCATTGAGACATTATGCTATGTAAGACTTGTTTATATTCGAATGCTTGGCTTGTAATATAATGATGCTTCACTATTTGTCGTCACATGTATGAGAAAATGATCCTGTCATACATGTGATATTCACTCGGTTGCTCTTTGGAGAAACCGGGTGTGACAGAAGTGGTATCAGAGCCAGGATGCCCATAGGAACGTGGACCTAGGTAGAAATGGATGTATTTAAGGACCCTATGTTCATAAAAACTATTTTACAAAAGGTGTGGGTTGAAAGTGTTATTTAATGGGGTCAATTTATTTATTCATCTTGCCCTATCTTTATTCAAACACAATCTTTATTTAATTTTAATCTAACTTGATTTTAAATGCTTTATGTTTTAGATGGTCCGCACCGCTCTCAAGTCCACCGGAAGGAGAGTTCCTGTAGCTGCCCTTGCCTTGAGAGAGGAGAACCGCCCGGTGATGTACCACTCCTATGGGTTGGCAGTAGGAGGCTTGTTGCACCGTCTTCGGCGTATGCTCCACGCCACTGGCAATGTTGGCAAGCTGATCATACACTACAGCTCCACCAGGACCATCCGTGAGAAGCGTGAAGAATGGAGCTCAGAGATGAGGATTATCCATGAAAACCAGCTGCTCAAGATCCACCGCTCTCCAGCTTGTCGGGCGACTCAGGCCGATGCTGAGAAGGATGTCACCTGGGAGGCCATAACCTGCCAGAGTTACATCAACCGACGCCACCTGGACAGGACTGAGTACATGTATGTCCTCCAGCGTGAGAGTGGCACCGCGGAGTACAAGTACCCGCCGGTGCAGCAGGGGACTTCCCACGAGCACATGGATCTGTGCCTGGAGGATGCAGCTATGCTCAGCACTCGACTGCAGGAGTGCCAGCAGGAGCTTCAGGATGTTCGTGACACCCTGAAGGAGACTGAGGCGTTGCTTCGCGCTAGCTTGAGGGCGAGAGAAAGAGGAGATGGGAATGAACTGTGTGTCACCGTGAATGACACGTGGACTCCTAACTCCCCAGACCGCCGGGCGAGCAAGCATCGCCGCACTTCTCCACCAGCAGCTTCTCCACCTAAAGCGGAATCAGAGGGCAGCCGCAATGATGAGGAAGACCCCGACAAGCCATCTCAGTGATACGAGTTGTTAGAGTCATTTCCCTTATTTCCGTATGTTATCGAGTAGTCGAGTCAAGAACTCATCTATTTGCTTGTTAGTGTTTGGTGTGTGACGTGAGTTGTGGAAGCCATGGGCACTTGTCCACATCCTCGTCTTTAAGTTGCTTTGCTTTGGTGTGCGAACCCCTATGAATCAATAGTGCATTTATTTTCGCGTGAGACATGACGCCCAAAGATCTATGTGAAATCTTCAGAAATTGTCTAAATATTAAGGCCTCAAAAGTTTAAGTTTAAACAAGCAATTTGGGAAGTTAATGCGTAATGATTAAAGTTAACATTTGGTTGATCATGATAGATGGCTGGAAGAGGAAGAGGTCATGGTGCCAACCCCAACAACAACAACGATGAGGCCGCGAATCCTCATCTTCCTGGAGGGCAAGACAGGGGTGGTCGCCGTGAAGGAGCTGATCCTATCTACCAAATGATCGAAAATCAGAATCAGCTCATCCAGAGTTTAACTCAAGTGGTGGCCAACTTACACCAAGCTCCACCCCCACAAGCTGCACCACGTCAACCAAGGTCGAGTGAGTTTCTGGGAACTCAACCCCCAAAGTTTGCAAGTGCTGCTGAACCTCTAGAGGCAGATGATTGGCTAAAGACCATTGAGAACAAGATGAGGATCATACAATGCCAAGAGTATAAGAGGGTGCTGTTTGCCTCTCACCAATTGCATGGACCCGCTGCTGATTGGTGGACCACTTACGTGGTAGCCCATCACGACCCCGAGAACATCACTTGGGAAGAGTTCAAGCGCAGTTTCCGAAACCACTACATACCAAGGGGAGAACTCAAGAACAAGAGAAAGGAGTTCTTGGGTCTGCAGCAAGGCAACATGACTGAGAGGGAATACCTCACCAAGTTCACCCAACTATCCCGTTATGCACCACGGGACATCGAAACTGATGAGCAGAAACAGGACTGTTTTGTGGAAGGACTTACCATGGAAATGCAATGTGCAATGTCCTCCAACGAATATGAAAGTTTCCAAAAGATGGTAGACAGAGCGTTTGTCATGGAGAGGAAGCTGAAGGCCTTGGAGAATGAAAACAAGAGGAAGATGGGATGGTCACACCAAGCATCAAGCAGCAACACACGTCCACGTCTGATGCAGCAACTTGCAGGGCAGACAAGCCGTGCTGTGGTACCCTACCCGACACCGAGAGGGTACAACCCGAATTTCAGACCTCCATCGGCACCAGTACAGCCGCAGCGTCAGTTTGTGCAGCAGCCACGCCCCACTTATCAACCTCGACCGGCAGGACAAGGGCCACAGAACCAACCCCAAGATAACAAAGGCCAGGCACCTAGAGTTGGGGTGCAATGCTTCAACTGTGGTGAAGTGGGGCACTACGCTCATAAGTGCCCAAAGAAGAAGCCTATGCAGCCACAGCAGCAGAATGAATGTGATGCGAGGACGGGTGAACCACGTGAACATGGAGGAACCACAAGAGGCACCTGACGTGGTAATTGGTAAGTTTCCTACAAATTTACACATTGCAACCCTATTGTTTGATTCGGGTGCTATCCACTAGTTCATTGCTCAAGGATTTGTTAAGAAGCATGATCTAGCAACAACACAAATGAATCATATGTTAGTGGTGAACTCTCTAGGGGGAGAAATAAGGACAAGACAAGTGTGTCCCAAGGTGAATCTAGACATTTATGGGGTAGTATTTACTGCAAATCTCATAGTGATAGACTCACAAGGGATAGATATTATTTTGGGTATGGATTGGTTGACCAAACATAAAGGTATCATCCATTGTTCGACTAGAACGGTGGAACTAACTCACACTAGTGGCACAAAAGTGAAATTCACAGCCGTGCAAGAACCCAGGAGGGACATTAAACTCAATCAAGTTGAGGTGTAAGTGGAAGAGATAAGGGTTATCAAGGAATATCCAGACGTCTTTCCGGAAGAGTTGTCTGGTATGCCTCCAGATCGTGAAGTGGAATTTGCGATTGAACTAGTACCTGGAACAGCCCCGATATACAAGAGGCCTTATCGGATGGACTCCAAACAGCTGGAAGAGCTCAAAGAACATATAAGAGAATTGACAGAGATGGGGTATATTCATCCTAGTTCCTCGCCGTGGGGAGCTCCCGTTATATTTGTGCCTAAGAAGGATGGAACCCAAAGGCTATGCGTAGACTACCGTGCATTGAATGAGGTAACCATCAAGAACAAGTATCCGTTACCTCGCATTGAAGACCTATTTGATCAGTTGAGAGGGGCTTGTGTATTCTCAAAAATTGATCTCAGGTTGGGATATCACCAACTGAAGATAAGGCCAACCGACACTCCCAAGACAGCTTTCGTATCTCGGTACGGGCTGTATGCATACACCGTCATGCCATTCGGGCTAACTAATGCCCCAGCGTATTTCATGTATCTCATGAGCAAGGTATTCATGGAATATCTGGATAAATTTGTAGTGGTTTTCATTGATGACATTCTCGTCTTCTCCAAAGATGAAGAAGAACATGAGGGACATTTAATACTGGTGTTGCAAAAGTTGAGAGAACACCAACTATATGCCATGTTAAGCAAGTGTGAGTTTTGGCTGAAGAGAGTTCCCTTCTTAGGACATATAATCTCGGAGGGAGGAATCTCCGTGGATCCCGCCAAGATCGTGGATGTGTAGAAGTGGAAGACCCTGTAAAGGCCCAAGAAAAGGGACTTGCAAATACTTTTCATCACCTCACAACACCACAGTCTTTGTTGTGGATAGCTTGTGAAAAATTGTGAAGAGCAAGTAACCTCCATCAAAAGAGTGATTAGGGGGGAAAGCCTTCACTTTCACAAAGTAGGATTTCTACACATGAACATGAGAGGTTGAGCTCACCCCTAGGACTTAAAGAGTCTTGGGAAGGTTCAAGCCAAGTTTCATGCAAACCCAACACTGTTTGAGGCAACTTTGGAGGCATTTGAAAAAGAGGCCAATTTGAATGTAAAATCGAATTATAGCAACTTTCATCACTTGAATTCAAAAGTTAGCTTCATATTCAAACTCAGCATATTTTTCTGAGTAAGCCCACCAATTTTCATCCCCATTGGAGTTCATCTTGTCAAGAGCTAAATTTGCAATAGTTCAAAACTGAATTTGAATTCCAGTTTAAACATGAAGCGAATTTAGCCAAACAAAGTTTAGATTTGAGAACTCAAATTCAAACCAAAACTTGGGGGCTAATTCTCACATTTAATTGTGAGTAGCTGAGGATATTTTGGCACAACCAGAATTGAGAAAAATTGGAAAAGGAATTAGAGGGGAGGCCCACATGTCAGTAGTCTTAACAGAGAAGTCTCCTCGGGTGATTTTTCTCTTCGGCCGAAGCCTCGCGCGCGCCAGCACAATCGCACCGGCGCCCGACCGACTCAACCGGTGCCACCTCCTGCTCGGGGGAGAGGCTAAGGGCACAGAGGCGACGCCGGGATCGAGTAACCCCTCGACCACGTGCAGTCCTCGCACTCCCCCTTCTTCCTCGCACGATCAAAACCTTCCGCCCGGCCGACCTCGCTGATCATCGGCGCCCGGCCAGCACAGGCGCTCTCGAGCCTGACGAGCTACACAAGAAAGGTCCGCACCGAGGTACTGATCACAACCGTACTGACCTCGCCCTCTCTCTCGCACGATCGGCAAAGAATTTGGGGGATTAGCGCGTCGGGATGTTTAGAACCGAGCCATGCGAAATCCGGGAATTCGTAGCAAGTAAGCACCACTCCTTAGACCGAGCTAAAGACGTGATCTAGACTCGCCCACGCATCTCTGAGATCAGAAACCATCGAGTTTCTTCGAGTCTGGGCGATGTTCTTTGAGCTTTTTGCATCGGCGCCGATTTCCGGCCTAGGTCGCCGGTGAGGTCGTAGTTGCAGCCGTTTTCACGGGGATCAGTGCCCATGTCCGTGATCAGCAGGTGTCAGCGGAGCTCCCCGAGCAAACCGCGTCGGAAAAGGTGCAGGGGACGCCGAGTTCGACGTCGCCGGTGGGCTCCCGGCCGCTGTTACCGTCGGGAGCACTGTTCTGGTCGTTGTCAAGCTCTGGTGAGGGCACCACCGTGTTCCCCAGGCCAAGATAGGCACATGCGGCAAGTTTCATTGGAGGTCGGGCAGCAGAACGCCCGGCGGCGGGTATTCCGGCGAGGTGGGCGGCGGGGAGCCGTGGGAGCGCGAGGTTGAAGAAGCCTTGCGGGCCCCGCGTGTCGGTCTCTGCTGAGAGCACCCTGGATTTACTGCGGCACCGGGATCCCGTGCGACTGCGCGGGTGATTCTGCGGGCTCCTGTGTGGGTTAGCTGGGAGGCTTACACGTAGCCCGGAGACCCCATCCGACAGTTTAAACTTTATTCGAATTTCCAGATTTAGTTCAAACTTCAAATGCATAGAACTTTTGCTAGGAAGCTTCAAATCCAATGAACCAAATTTTGCTGAACTCAGAATTATGAGTACTTTCCAGAAATACCAATTTCAGCCCATGAAACCTAATAGTTTTCCAGAATTAATTCCCTAAAGTCTAATCTGTTGGGAATTTTATCCGGAGAATTACTTTATGAAAAATGCTGAAATTTGGCTGAGAGGGTCATTGGAAAATCCTTGAGTCACAGTAAAATTTTCAGAAGCATCCAAGTTCAGTTAGTCCCCCTAATTGGGTGATTAAGTGAACTGCCCTGAGAAAATTTAAAAATGTACAGAAACATTTTTCAGATTTTCTCAAATCTTAATTAGGGCATAACTTTCAGTAGAATTCTTCAAATGATATGAAACCAATTCCATGAGAACCATCTAAAATTCTAGTTTCCAGAAAGTAATGGTTGGAGCCATGAAAACCCCTGGAATTACTTAGAGGCTCAAATAATGACCAAATGAGCTTTTATTTGTACAAGGTTCAAATGAAACTTGGTCAAGACTCTGGTAATGACCCTATCAAACCACCATAAAAATTTCACAACAAAAGGGGAGGGTTAGCTAGAGTTATTAGTAAGTATGTATATAAGTTACACTTTGCATTTAAATTGACATGTAGTATTACATTAACGTGTAGTCGCTGAAGGCGAAGAGACTCCCGAAGTGCTGGACTTCCTTCTTCCAGACGAAGACTTAACCCCTTATCAGCAGCAACAAGGCAAGCCCTGGTTTGCATTAAACTATTTTTCAAGTTTTGCTTTATGAACACTTAGTATGAAGTACGGATGTGCATTAGGTGTAGGATGAATGGAACCCCACTTGCATAACCAGAATTTTTCCATAAGAGTGAGGGTAGTGTCTAAGACCTCGAGTAGATAAGCTATGCTTAATGATTCATAGGACTTCGGTACAAGTCGAGTAGTTGGAATCTACTCACGAGTTTAGGCTTGGGACACACGGGTTCGGTTGAGTGATGTGAGATCACTGTAGTAATGAAAATGAGACTAGGCAGGGGCTAGGGCGCAGCAAGAGGAAGTCTTGTGTGCGCAGCCCTGTCCGTGTCGATTGAGGACCGATCCGTGTGCGGCCCTGCTGAACAAGTATTGAACGTACCGAAGGCATATCGGATATATGGGCCCCGATAAACCGATGTAGCCTAAACCTCCGGGTGTCAAGGCATAGCACACCGATTTATAGGTGTAGGTTGAGAGCAGCAAGGTGGAAATCTGCTAACGGGTATAGAGAGATGCTCCGTGTAGAGAACCTCCTGTCCGTTTCGGTGTGACCGGTTCGACGTCTGGGCTGTTGGGTGAAAGGTTGTCCCGTACGACATCGAGTGAGCGTGCTGTGCAGCTCCACGGGTGGGCGTACGTGACGTGCTCTTTGGGTTTCCCTGCAGGTGTATATCGAGTCGATTTGCCGTCCCTCACGGTGACGAGTACCGCTTGTTCACTGCGTCGTAACGTAGTTAATGTACGAAATGTTATGTTTCAATATTGCTGTCATGAGATAATTGTATTGCTACATGTGTGCCACCAATTATTGCTTACTTAATTTCAGATTCCCGAACTGGTAACTGGTGGCTAAAAGATGAACTAAGGATGAACTTGTAGGCGTGTCCATTGATGCACTGTTACTCTCCTATGTTCATTGTAACCCTCTTGTAGAGTTCCATGCTTAGGTCAGTCGGTTAAGTCTTGTTGAGCCATCGTGCTCACGGTTGCTGCTTAAGTGTTTTTCAGGTGAGGAGCCACCCACGGACTCGGAGTACGAGTCCACCGGCGAGGGTTACCCTCCGTCGGGGACCACGGCTGAGTGGGAGCCGTACACGCCGCGCTGAGCTTAGGAGTGCAGCCAGTGTTGGCTGCCCTAGGGCTGGGCAGCCGACTTTTGCTAGATAGGTGGGCGTGAGTTGTATAGTGTAGACTTCCGCTGTGTAATATAAACAATAGTTGTAACTGAAGTTTGTATCTGTTTGTACAGTTCAGTTGTTTTCCCAGGTAATATATTGTGTTCTTATGATGTGTGCTGTCGGGTGTCGCATCGTGCGGCACCACCCTCTGCGATCCTGGATGAGCGGATCCCGGTCTGCCACATCCTGGCATCAGAGCTGCATTGGGGATAGCACAGTACTTAAGGGCTGTATTACGGGAAAACTTAGGTTACGGTGAGGATTCGGTAGTTGCCCAAGTAAGGACTATGTTAGCATAGTTACTTAAAGTGGCAAAGACTAACCTATGTGTTATAATTCTGAATTTTAATTATGTAACAACGCACCTACGCTCTGGTAAGAATGGTAAGGAACGCCACCGAAAGTGGTTCAATTTCGGTTAGCTCCCCTGACGAGGAACGTGGTTCAGGGATAGGTCTCACAGCTTGGTGTGAGACGTCAATATGAAACTCTTGGACTCTTCATGTCCCTGAGTTCATATGAAACGCTGATCCCTAGCGTGCATTAGGCAAGTAAGTGGAGACCCCATCGCGTGGTCAGTAACGCGAGAGTGTGTTCGTCTGGAAATAGCCCAGGAGGACATACGCAGCGCTTGCCATCGGCGTGCCCTGCAGGGCAGTAGGTGGTATCTGTTGGGTTGATAACATTCCCAACCGTGACGACCCGTTCATGACATACTCGGGTTCCCCGTCGTGTGGTGTTGAAACACGACCACGTACCTTGAGACGTGACCTAACTCAAGGACGGCCGTATGACAATGGTACGGGCGTTTGTATTTACTTTTAATATGATCCTGCCTGAAATGAAAATAACCATTGAGTGCACCATTATTGTGTGGTCTTCTGCAGGTACTAACCACGTATGTATCCGTGTAGTAAACATGTGCGAGAGACCGTTTAGTGCCACACTTGAGACGTATATGCCGGTATAATCCGGTTAGGATTTTCCTTTTGTAAGGAACGTAGTACCGACATAGTATAGGCATGTGCATGAAAAATAATGATTACCAGGAATTAAAATCACTAAGTTTCAACATTTAGGACTCTGGTTGGGTAGAAAAGGTTGATAAATGATGAGTGTAGTTCTCAAAGACTGAAAAACAGAGTGCTCTGTTTTGGGCAGCAAGTTTGCTGATCTTCAACAGGGCATAACTCATCGGTCTTTTAGACCAGGGAAGTGTGGTATATAGTTCTGGAAAGGTATTTAAGTACTCTACAACTTTGTTGTAGACTTCCAGAGCTGAAACGCACCTTAAAATGGCTTAAATCCCAGAGGAAGGTAAACTGTCCAGAACCAGGACAGAGTGAAGCATTCTCTGGACTGTTCCATTTTTCAAACATAACTCCCAGTAGAAAAATTTAAAATTTTCATATGATACATCTGTAGAAAGGGTAGAAGATTTGTTATATCTTTGCAATTCAAAGTTTCTGAAATTTCAGCACAGATTTCAGTGGAAACCAGAGTTGAAAACAGCAACTTCCCAAGGGAGGTGCTGTTGAAATTCTTCCAGAAATTCTGTTGACTTTGAATTACCATAACTTCTAAACCACAGCTGATACGAGGGCAAATAAGTACTCGTTGGAAATATACTGAAGTTAACTTTAACTTTGGTATTCAACTTGAGTCATGAAAATGCCCAGAACCAGATCAAAATCTCAGATATGTAGAAACTGGTCATTCTGACAGAGGAATGACGGTCGAACTCATATGAGAGATTGTGGTACCCTAGAGGGGGTTTGAATACTTCCAATGGGGTAGAACATGCCCATGAGAGGTTATCTTCAACGAGTGAAAGATCTGAGTATAGGTCTCACTCAAGTTTCTTTTACTAGAGACCATGTTTGTGTCGTATTGAAGATAAAAGGGTAGTATACGTGATGACAACGCGATAGTAACATCTCGTAGTGACCAAACCTAGTTGTGGTGAGCTTCCAAAGAGGAGGTTCATCAAGTTGGATTAAACTAGCTTGTATTTAGTCTGGTAATGGTGTAGCTTGTGCAAAGTTATTACATTATCTACATACGAGATGCATCACATGTTTCAATGTCATTAGGTTTTACGTCTACTTTTATTGGACTGCGTGCAATATGTTGCGGGACTGATGTTTATTGTCGTATGGTTGCAGATGGTTCGCACTAGGACCACGCATGAGGCCGGTGGCTCTAGCCAACAGGGAGGCGATGACTCCTAGCCACCTGCCTACGACAGCACCCCGCAGCAGCAGCCACCACCGCCGCCTCCGCTTACTCTAGCGGATGTGATAGCGACACTGGTGGGTGGTCGTGAGGAGCAGACCGACCTGCTCCGCACGATCGTGCAGAATACGTCCCAGGCGGGGGGGGGGGGGGGGCGTCAAGACAGAGGGCCTCGTGAGCCCTGTGAGGTGTCGTACTCGGACTTCATGAGTACGCACCCTCCAGTTTTCACAGAAGCTGAAGAACCACTGGAGGCTGATAACTGGCTGCGGACCATCGAGTCCAAGTTCGGACTTCTCCAAGCACGGAGCGGCAAAAGACTCTGTTCGTGGCGCAGCAGCTTCACGGTGCCACTGGTGCGTGGTGGGCGAACTATGTCGCCTCACGTCCGGCTGGCCATGCCGTGGAGTGGGAAGAGTTCCGGGAGGCGTTCCGCGCCTTTCACATTCCTCCCGGAGTAATGAAGAGGAAGTTCCAAGAATTCTTGGAGTTGAAGCAGGGCGGGAGGAGTGCCCATGACTACTCCCGTGCTTTCAACCATCTGGCGCAATATGCGTCAGACTACATCTCCACCGAGGAGAAAAGCGGGAGCACTTCTATGGGGGGTTACACCCCGAAATGAAGACGCATCTCGTGCAATGGAATCGCGGCACCTTCAACGACCTAGTCAATGCCGCGATTATGCAAGAGGACGCTCAGCGGGAGTTGGCAGCTGAGCAGAGGAAGCGCAGCGCTCCACCTAGCAGTGGGGGTGGCGCTCCCCAGAAGTACCGGATGGTGTATCGGACACCATCCGGGCAGCAGTGGCATCCACCGGCGCGACCTCAGCGGTTCGGGGGACGTTTGTTTCAGTCACCTCCGTTCTGTCCGCCGATGCCACCACCAAGACAGCAGCAGCAGCAGCAGACGGCACCCCGGGCGTTTCTACCGCCACAACGCACCCCGGGTTTCCGTCCACCGATCAGCGGGGAACCGCCCCGTTTCACTTGCTTCACGTGTGGCCAGGCGGGCCACTTCGCGAAGGACTGTCCCCAGGGGCAGCAGAGCAGCGGGTAAGTCCAGTTCCAGGGCGGTGCTCGAGCCGACCTCCGGTCAAGAAGGTTGGTCAGCGGACTGGGGGCGTCCGCAACCTCGACAATGAGGACGCCCCAGAGGGAGACAACGTGCTGGCGGGTACGTTCACTCTCAACAATCAATCTATCATCATATTATTTGATTCTGGTGCAACCCACAGCTTTATAAGTGTGTCCTATGTGGCTAAGCATCAAATGCAAGTCTTCCCAACCGACTGCACCTATATGATCTGCTCACCGGCAGGGAAGATCTCAGCAAATATGATGATCCCAAAGGCACCACTGTGCTTAGGTGGGAAACTATATCCCACCACCTTGATAATCCTTATGGGGCAAAAGATTGATGCAATCTTAGGGATGTCATGGCTACAATACCATGGCGCTGTCCTGGAGACTCGGACACGGACGGTTCATTTAAACTCTCCATTTCACCGTCCGCATTCCATGGTGTTAGACACTCCAGTCCGGAAAGTTTTAGAAATTAATAATGCTGAAGCTCTTAAGTTAGAGGACATCCTCATAGTCCGGGAGTACCCCGACGTGTTCCCGGCTGATCTTCCGGGCATGCCACCTGAGCGTGATGTCGAGTTCAAGATTGAACTTGCACCCAGGACTACGCCCATATCACGGAGGCCATACAAGATGGCTCCGAACGAGCTGGCTGAATTAAAAGAACAGCTCAATGATCTGTTGAGCAAAGGTTCCATTAGGCCGAGTTCCTCGCCTTGGGGATGCTCAGCGCTATTTGTGAAGAAGAAGGATGAAACCTTGAGGCTGTGTGTGGACTACCGGCCGCTCAACGCCGTCACCATCAAGAATAAGTACCCACTGCCCCGCATAGACATATTGTTTGATCAACTTGTGGGTGCAAGTGTGTTCTCAAAGATGGACCTTCGCTCTGGATATCATCAGATAAAGATCCGGGCAGAGGATATCTCGAAGACGGCCTTCTCGACGAGATATGGATTATATGAATATCTCGTCATGTCCTTTGGTCTCACAAACGCTCCAGCCCATTTCATGTATCTCATGATCTCGGTGTTCATGCCGGAGCTGGACAAGTTCGTGGTAGTGTTCATCGATGATATCTTGGTTTACTCCAAGACAGAAGCCGAACATGCCGAACACTTGAGGATCATTCTTCAACGATTGCGAGACCACAAGCTCTACGCCAAGTTCAGCAAATGCGTGTTTTGGATCATCCAAGTGCCATTCTTGGGACATATCATCTCAGCAGAAGGCATTGCAGTTGACCCCAGCAAAATAGAGCAAGTGCTGAAATGGAAAGCTCCCACTTCAGTCCATGAAGTCAGAAGCTTCCTCGGGTTAGCGGGATACTATTGGAGATTCATTCCAAGCTTCTCCAAGCTCGCTAAGCCGATGACGGAATTGCTGAAGAAAGGGATGAAATATGTTCGGAACATGGCATGTGAAGGAGCGTTCCAAGCATTGGTGAAGCATCCCACCACAGCCACGGTCTTAGCTCAGCCGGATACAACAAAGCCCTTTGACGTGATTGTGACGCGTCCGGTATTGGGCTCGGCTGCGTGTTGATGCAGGGAGGACGTGTGGTTGCATATGGCTCACGCCAACTTCGGAACCATGAGCAGCACTATCCGACTCATGATCTTGAGCTTGCTGCAGTGGTGTTGGCGCTAAAGATGTGGAGGCACTATCTCCTGGGGAATTTGGTGCACCTCTACACCGACCACAAGAGCTTAAAGTACATCTTCACCCAGAAGGAGCTGAATATGAGACAGAGGAGGTGGTTAGAACTGATCAAAGATTATGAAATTGAGATTCATTACCACCCCGGCAAGGCAAATGTGGTTACCGACGCGCTGAGTCAGAAATCACATGTCCATCACCTCACCATTACACCGGTGGAGGAGGAAGAGCCAAGTTTATACTTGGTTCCTTATGGATCGCTTTACAACCTTGCCCTCATCCCTACTATTAGGGAGGACATCATTGCAGCTTAGAAGACTGATAAAGGCATGGCACATCTCCGGAGACGGATAGACAACGGAGAGATCAAATGTTTCCGGAAGGATGATGAGGGAACGCTATGGTTCAACGACCGCATAGTCGTACCCCGGGATATGGAACTGAGGAGAAAGATCCTCGATGAAGCTCACTTGTCTAAATACTCCATTCATCCGGGCAGCAACAAAATGTACCAAGATTTGAAAAAGAAATTTTGGTGGACACGGATGAAGCGGGAGGTAGCGAAGTACGTATCCGAGTGCGATACGTGTAGACGAGTGAAGGCTGATCATATGAGGAAATCAGGGCTGTTGCAACCCCTGAAGATCCCGGCATGGAAATGGGAAGATGTGAGCATGGATTTCATTGTGGGATTGCCCCTGACTTCCACCAAGCATGACTCCATTTGGGTAATCGTCGATCGGTTAACCAAGACGGCTCACTTCATCCCGGTGGGTACACGTTACAATGCCGGCAAATATGCGGAGCTGTACATAGCGAAGATTCTGTGCTTATATGGGGTACCCAAGACCATCGTCTCGGATCGAGGTGCATTATTTGTATCTCGCTTTTGGGAGCAGCTACACGCTGCATTGGCTACCAAGCTGATTAGGAGCTCCGCCTATCACCCTCAGACCGATGGGCAAACAGAGAGGGTAAATCAAGTATTAGAAGACATGTTGAGAGCATGTGCCATCCACCACGGCAGGAACTGGGATAATCACCTGCCGTTGGCGGAATTCTCGTACAACAACGGCTATCAGGCGAGTATCAAGATGGCACCCTACGAAGCTCTCTACGGTCGCAAATGCCGCACCCCATTAAACTGGTGCGAGTCCGGTGAAAGGGTCACATTCGGGGTTGATGTAGTGAACGACGCCGAAGAGCGCGTTCGGACGATTCAAGCCAACTTGAAGGCCGCTCAATCCCGGCAGAAGAGCTACGCTGATAAGAGGCGTAGACCGTTGCACTTTGACGTCGGTGAACACATGTACCTCCGCGTGTCTCCGATGAAGGGGGTGCACCGGTTCGGTGTGAAGGGGAAGCTCGCTCCCCGTTTCATTGGGCCCTATGCTATCACCGAGAAGTGTGGACCAGCGGCGTATAGACTGGAGCTACCGGCATCCCTTATTGGTGTCCATGACGTTTTCCACGTTTCACAACTGAGAAAATGTCTAAAACATACAGCTGCTGTTCCTACGGAAGACATCGGCGAGTTGCAACCGGATTTGACATATGATGAGTATCCGGTGACAATTCTTGATTAGAAAGCTCGAACCACGCGTAGCCGAACGTTGTGGTTCTACAAGATACTCTGGAGCAACCACACCGCCAAAGAAACGACGTGGGAGAGAGAGGAATTCCTTCGCTCGAATTACCCGGAGTTCATGGCGTCTCAACAGGGTAAGCCCCTATTACATCGCTGTCTCTTCTTTTATAATCTCGGGATGAGATTCTTTTAAGGGGGGAGGGATGTAAAGGCCCAAGAAAAGGGACTTGCAAAAACTTTTCATCACCTCACAACACCACAGTCTTTGTTGTGGATAGCTTGTGAAAAATTGTGAAGAGCAAGTAATCTCCATCAAAAGAGTGATTAGGGGGGGGGGGGAAGCCTTCACTTTCACAAAGTAGGATTTCTACACATGAACATGTGTGACGCCCTCAATTCTGTGGAAAGCCACGGAACCGAGAACTAATGCATATGTGTGCCCAGGATGTTCATCACACATACACATACGTTCCACAAACTGAATTCAGATTATATATTACCACGAATAACAGAGTTTATTACAACATCTCATGAGTCTTGGACTCATGCTCACAGCGGAAATCTTAATTCTATGCAGCGGAAGTCCTTATTTAAATGCGGAAGCAAAAACTAATGCGAAAGCAGAACTAAGCAGAAGTGGCTCCATCTCTACTCCCTCCACAGGCAAGGTTGAGAATAGATCACACGCCATAATGCTCTACTCGGTCTTCATAGTAGTCTTCTCTTGCTGTTGATGAAGAAATAATAATGCAAGTTTGAGCACAATGATGTACTCAGCAAGTGCGGGAATAACACATGATATGCAGCTCATAAACAAGGTAGGTATAAAAGGCTTATTTGCAGAAAAGCAGTTCTGTGAAAACCATGATAAAACAACAACTTACGTTTAAATCTAATCCCAACATGTATTAAATTACCAACATACCTCCATCACTTCCCGTGTTCCATCCGAACATTAACCAATCTTTTATTCATACTCACGAATACCTCCTCGTATTCGCTACCATTTCACCTCATAAAACAACCTCGTCTCGCACCGAGACCAATCTCATGTCATGACCCATCAGTCATGCAACCATCTCATCTCCCGGACTCCACAGTCCCAAACCAAACCATAATCAATAACCATAACCAAGAACCTTCCCAATAACCATTCCAGTAACCATCCCATCTAATCATGGCAGTTTAGCCAGGTGCTCGTGACCGTAAGCTCGGCTATCATGATAGTTTTAATAACTCTGCAGAGTTTGCACCTCTTTACCCACAAGTTTGTGATTTCGTCACCCGTCGGCGACTGCAGAACCTCCATTATACCAGTACACATCCGTTGGTGTATGGCCAAGAGATCACAAAATAGCCTTTACAAAGGGGTTACTAGATGTATGGACTCACTAAGGTTTCACCGGCAGGCTAGAATCTCCAATTCTCCCACCCACGGGCCCCCTCTTGTGCCATGCAGTTCCCAGGGCAGTCCTCACTCGACTCTCATTCCCCGCGCCTTCCACAGTCCATAACACTCTAGCAACTTACCTAATTACTCAGCTAAGCCGCACCCATACTTGGCCTTGTGGTGGCACTATTATCCTGGCATGTGCATGCATGAACCGGTCCTTAGATCTATGGCAAGTACACCACCGTCTCATGCTACCTCATTCACAAACCCAAGCTTGCCTAGATCTCCCTCCGATCCATGTTCATTAACCTCATCAGTTACTTATTATCAGTACGAGTGCAGTTAGCTCGACACATCTATCTCGCTTCCCCATCCCATGGACTCAGCGAAGCATAAAAACAAAAACCATACCCGACTCACAAACTTCCTTGGCGACAAGGGTGGTTTAACCAAAACTAGTAAACTCCTATAAAAAGGTTTCCCATCATGTTTGACTCAGCACACACACCTTTTCGCAAAACAAAATAGTTTTACCCAAAACATAGGATCAACATGGTCAAGGAGCACTTGCCTTGTTCCTGCGGTTCCGGTTGTTCTTGATTCTCAAAACCTTGTTGCTTCAGCTCGTCGTAGACAGCTTCCTGAGTTTGTCCTGCTATGTAGGATTCACGTGCATACAAATTCACAGCAATCAATATCATGCACAAATCCTAAACTAGATGCGATGATGCACATGCATGCTATCCTACGATTAGTTCTATTAGATTGATCTGGTGTTCTTGCATGGCTTGCATGGTCAGAGGTGTTCGGATCAAAGATGGACGTGGCGATGATCTTGTCTTTAGATCAAACTGATCATCGAGTGTTCTGCCCACGAAAGGCTTCTGTTCGAAAGGAATCGAAGAACAGATGCAAAGAGATGAACACAATGATGTCGTAAGGTGGTATTGAAGTCCTACCTCACGCTCTGCTTGTCTTCGGGGTCCTCCTCAGACCGCTTGGTTCTCCTCCGATGATCTCCCTTGTTGCGCTTTGGCGATGTTTTGCTTGGCGAGTTAGGGCTAGGGCTCTAAGTCGTCGGCTCAGGAGTTGAAAGAGAAGTTCGTGGTTTCGGCCAGAGGTTTTGGGTTCTATTTATAATCAGGAAGAGAAGAGTCCTAACCTGATTGGATCCCGAATAAGAGTCTTATTCAGATCTTTGTTAGATCCTGACGTCTTATCTTCGGTAACCATCGTGGATTTTAGATCTGTTTCTGTTGCGTACCGGTGTCCTTACGCGTAACAACTGCTCCAGAACTCGTTACCTCCGTGATGATGAGCTCCGGAAGCTCCACGTGTCCTCCGGGCCTGGTATCTCCTCATCCGCAGACACGAGCTCCGGTTGTGCCACGTGTCAATCGATCGAGACCTCCCTCTTCTTCGAGGACGAGCCCCGCGCACGCCACGTGTGGGTGCCGGTCTTTCCGCTCTCCTTTCCTTAGGGACATGCCCCGAGGTCGACACGTGTTTAGCTGCGACGGACCTTCCGGTGATAAGCTCCGGTGGCGACACGTGTTCGATAGATCCGGACTTCTCTGAGATGAGCTCCGAGATTGACACGTATCCCGTGCGACTGGTCCCCTGACTTCCGCGAGGACTAGCTCCGGGGATGACACGTGTCCTATAAAAATGCCTTGGCTTCTTCCGCAGAGGCTATCTCCGCGGGCAGCACGTGTCCCACAGGGTCGGACCTCTTTCCAATCGCGGAGGTGACCCCCCCGAGCCTGCCACGTAGCTAGTTTAACGGCGGACCTCTCCCAAATTTCTCGGGGATGAGCTCCGAACACGCCACGTGGTCTGCTGGTCGTGGAAGTTGCCTTCGGTGCTCTCGGAGAGCTTTGTTGGCCATCCTTTTGATACTTGTCTCCGTTCCTTCTTTTCTTAAAATGTTTTTCTTCTTCATAAAACATGAACATATGCTGACACCTGAGATGAGGGTGTCACAAATCTACCCCCTTAAATTGAATCTCGTCCTCGAGATTCGTTAGTAGAAAATAGATGGGGAAATTCTGCCTTGATATCCTCTTCTCGCTCCCATGTGGCTTCAGCTTCAGTGTGATGGCTCCATTGTACCTTGCACTATCGAATCACCTTGTTTCGGGTGACCCTTTCCTTTACGTACAAGATTCGGACAGGGTGTTCTGCGTAGGTCAGGTCTTCTTGAAGTTCAAGTTCTCCCATTGACACTTGTTCCTCTGGTACTCTCAAGCACTTCTTGAGCTGGGATACATGAAACACGTCATGTACGTCGGAGAGATGGTTTGGGAGCTCTAGTTGATAGGCTACTTCTCCTCGCTTGCCCAAAATCTTAAATGGTCCGATGTAGCGAGGCGCTAGTTTGCCTTTGACGTTAAAACATCGTTGGCCTCGGATAGGTGATACCTTAAGGTATACGAAGTCTCCTATTTCAAAAGTCAACTTCCTTCGCCTATTGTCCGCATAGCCTTTCTGTCGTGACTGAGCAACCTTTAAGTTTTCCCGTATCGTTTGAACTTGCTTTCCAGCCTCTTGTAGTACTTCGGGTCCAAACACCTGGTTCTCTCCAGTCTCGCTCCAGAACAGCGGCGTTCTACACCGTCTGCCATATAAGGCTTCGAAAGGCGACATCTTCAAGCTAGCTTGATAGCTGTTGTTATAGGAGAACTCGGCATACGGTAAACTCCTATCCCAACTACGCCCATGTTTCAAGGCGCAAGCTCTCAACATGTCCTCCAAAATTTGGTTCGTCCTCTCGGTTTGCCCATCTGTTTGTGGGTGATAGGCGGAGCTAAAATCCAGTCGTGTACCCATGGCTTTCTGCAGCTTCCTCCAGAATCTAGAGGTAAACTGAGAACCTCGATCTGAGACTATCCTCTTCGGAACTCCATGTCGGCACACGATCTGCTCCATGTACAATTCTGCCAACTGTGTAACGTTGTAACTGGTCTTTACCGGAAGAAAATGGGCGGTTTTCGTCAACCGGTCCACAATGACCCAGATGGAGTCGTATCCTGACTGAGTTCTTGGAAATCCGACAATAAAGTCCATACTGATGTCCTCCCATTTCCATTCAGGTATTTTCAAAGGTTGCAACAACCCAGCGGGTTTTTGATGTTCGGCTTTTACCCGTTGGCATGTGTCGCATAGGGCAACATATTCGGCTATATCCCTCTTCATACCATTCCACCAATAGCAAGTTTTCAAGTCCTTGTACATTTTGGTGCTCCCTGGATGTATGGAATAGGGTGAATCATGTGCCTCCTTCAATATCATGTCGCGAAGGTGTCTTATGTTTGGCACACAAATCCTTTTTCCTAGCCAAAGTGTACCCTTTTCATCCTCCTTGAAATCCTTCTCTATCCCTTGTCGAATTCTTTCCTTGATCCCCTTGTCCGTTGCTTGTCCCTTTCTTATTTCTTGCTCCAATGAGGAGTGGATCTCCATTATTTCCATGTTATTCAAGAATCCGAGGTGTAACCGTTCGAACTCCTTACGTAGTTCGGGTGGTAGCTCCCGAACCGTGAGTTGGTGGCTTGCTCCCTTTCTGCTCAATGCGTCATCTACTACATTGGCCTTCCCGGGGCGGTAGTTGATTCCTACATCATAATCCTTGATGAGTTCTAACCATCGACGTTGCCTCAAATTCAAGTCCGTTTGTGTAAATATGTACTTGAGGCTTTTATGATCCGTATAGATCTCACATCGATGACCAAGGATATAATGTCTCCAAATCTTCAATGCATGCACCACTGCTGCTAACTCCAAATCATACGTAGGATAATTAAGCTCATGCTTCTTTAATTATCGTGAGGCATAGGCTACCACTTGTCCTTCCTGCATGAGTACACACCCGAGCCCTTGTCTGGATGCGTCACAATATATGTCAAAGCTCTTGCTTACGTCTGGCAATACGAGAACTGGTGTTGTGGTTAGCCTTTTCTTGAGTTCCTCAAAACTTTCTTGGCAGGCTTGTGTCCATTGAAAGACTTTTCCCTTCATTAATAACTCCGTCATAGGTTTTGCTATCTTAGAGAAATTTTTAATGCAGCGCTGATAGTATCCTGCCATCCCAAGGAAACTTCGAATATCCCTCACGCTCTTTGGTTGGTTCCACTTTAGAACATCTCTCATCTTTCCAGGATCAACTGATACCCCTTCTTTGGAGATGATGTGGCCTAGGAAGGATATTTCTTTTAGCCAAAATTGACATTTGTTGAGCTTGGCATACAACTGATGCTCTCGCAACTTCTGCAAGGTCAATCTCAGATGTTCTTCATGCTCCTCCTCACTTTTTGAATACACCATAATGTCATCGATGAAAACCACGACGAACTTGTCCAAGTACTCCATGAAAACCTTATTCATAAAGTACATGAAGTATGCGGGTGCATTCGTCAATCCAAAAGACATAACGGTATATTCATATGAACCATACCGCGTCCGAAAGGCTGTCTTAGGTATATCGGAGGGCTTAATCTTCAGCTGGAAATATCCCGACCGAAGATCAATCTTGTAGAACACTTGGGCTCCTTTCATTTGATCAAACAGGTCCTCTATACGGGGCAGAGGGTATTTATTCTTGATTGTTACCTCGTTGAGAGACCTGTAGTCCACGCACATTCTTTGGGTTCCGTCCTTCTTGTCCACGAAGAGTACCGGGGCTCCCCATGGTGACGAACTTGGGCGGATAAAACCCTTCTCCAACTGTTCTTGAAGTTGCTTTTTGAGTTCAACTAGCTCGTTGACGGGCATCCTATATGGTCTCTTAGCCATAGGTGCAGTTCCGGGTACCAAATTTATGGCAAACTCGATGTCCCGATCAGGTGGCATTCCTGGAAGCGCTTTCGGGAACACGTCCAAAAATTCCTGAACCACTGGAATGTTGTCCAATGTTGTTCCTTCGACGTGGTTCAAATTTGCCCGTTCGGTTGTTTGCTGGGCTGACTCAAACTCGACACGGATACCGTGTTCGTTTGTCAACTGCACGCTTCTCTCAGCGCATTGGATTACTCCATTGTGCTTGCTTAACCAGTCCATTCTGAGTATGATGTCAATCCCGTGGGAGTCCAAGACAATAAGGTTGGCAAGGAAGTCTACCCCCCTTATTTTAAGTCTTACCTTAGGACATACTATACTAGTCCTCATTTCTCCTCCGGGAGAATTAACTAACATAGCACATTCTAAGTGGGATACGGGTAGATGATGTTTGGCAACATATTTGGATGATATGAAGGAATGTGATGCTCCGGAATCAAATAAGATGGTGGCTGGGTTGGAGTTGGCAAGGAACATACCAATTGCGACGTCCTCAGCCTGTTGTGCTTCCTCAGCAGTGACATGGTTAACGTGGCCACGAGCATAGTTCTGCGGTCCACAGTTCCCTTTGTCCCCTCCGTTTGGTCGCTGGTTCTGCTTGGGCACGTTACCTTGCTGTCCAGGGCCTCTCTTCGGGCACTGGTTAGCGAAGTGGCCTACTTCCCCGCATGTAAAGCATGCCCTGTTGCCTACGGCAGCAGGTACGTTGGGGCGGGCGTTTTGAACAGGAGCGCCATTGTTAGGCCGGGGCGCAGGAGGCATGGGCACACGAGGTGCCGGTGCAACGAGCCGTTGCTGTGGTGGCTGACCAGGGCGGTACGTAGGAGTGGTCGATCCATACTGTGGTGCAGGGGGCATGTACCTAGGTCGTACGTTGCTTCCTTGGGGCTGGTATGTCATCTTCCTTTTGCACTCACGCTCGATCTCTCGGATCTTGTTTTCCACCACAATAGCCTTATCAACTAGCTTCTGGAAGCTTACATAGTCATTGTTGAGGAGCTGAACTTGGATCTCATTGTTCAACCCTCTCATGAACAGGTACTGCTTCCTCTGATCTGAGTTGACATCTTCGGGGGCATACCGGGACAGTTGTATGAACTTGTTGAGATATTCATTCACACTTTTCTGTCCTTGGCGGAGACCTTCAAACTCCTGCCTCTTGAGCATCATTACGCCAACAGGGATGTAGTGGCAGCGGAAACTTTCCTTGAACTCAGTCCAAGTGATTGTCTCCGGGTTGACATGGGCGTTGCTCAAGGCATCCCACCAGTCAGCAGCTGCTCCCATCAGTTGGTGCGACGCAAAGAGAACCTTCTCTCGGTCGTTGCACTGTACAATGGCAAGCTTCTTCTCCATGGATTTCAACCAGTCATCGGCCTCCATTGGATCGCTTGCTTGAGCAAAGATGGGTGGTCGAGTCCTCATGAACTCTCCCAACCTGTTATGAGCCGGCGGTGGTGGTGGCGGTGGTGCCGGAACGGGGTGTTGGTTGTCCTGCAACTGACCCAAAGTTTGGATCATGGTTTGCATAAGCTGGTTTTGCATGGCCATCAACCTTTCTAGGTTATTTTCGCCAGCTCCGGGGTTAGCAGGAACTTCCTCGTGGTCATCTTCCTGGACGTTCCTTCGGCTGGCGTTTCCTCTCACCATCTGTGAGGGAGAACGAAATAGAATAGAAGGTTAGAAAGTTAGGTAGGTCCTTTCAACTATATGCATCAAGGTGAGTTGGACTATATATATTGGCCCTTATGAGGATGTGAGCAAGTGCCGAAACATCTCACACCTCCTTCTTCTTACGTGTGTATATGGACAACATTTTTGAGACGTCCCACAACTCATACTAAGCACATATTCACAAATAATCATCACAAGGGCCCACTCAACTCCTATTCAAGGATGGTTTCCTATGTCAAGATGGTTTAAAAGGCCAATCTAGGCTATTCACCCTAGGGCGCTTCCTTTGGTCAGCGTGGCTTAGCTACCTGTGACTTCTATTTAGGGGTGTAACTTGCTGTTAACCCGTGGCTCTAATATCAATCTAAGGTTTCTATCTAGGCGTGTTACCTACTGTCAACCCGTGGCTCTGATACCAATCTGTGACGCCCTCAATTCTGTGGAAAGCCACGGAACTGAGAACTAATGCATATGTGTGCCCAGGATGTTCATCACACATACACATACGTTCCACAAACTGAATTCAGATTATATATTACCACGAATAACATAGTTTATTACAACACCTCATGAGTCTTGGACTCATGCTCACAGCGGAAATCTTAATTCTATGCAGCGGAAGTCCTTATTTAAATGCGGAAGCAAAAACTAATGCGAAAGCAGAACTAAGCAGAAGTGGCTCCATCTCTACTCCCTCCACAGGCAAGGTTGAGAATAGATCACACGCCATAATGCTCTACTCGGTCTTCATAGTAGTCTTCTCTTGCTGTTGATGAAGAAATAATAATGCAAGTTTGAGCACAATGATGTACTCAGCAAGTGCGGGAATAACACATGATATGCAGCTCATAAACAAGGTAGGTATAAAAGGCTTATTTGCAGAAAAGCAGTTCTGTAAAAACCATGATAAAACAACAACTTACGTTTAAATCTAATCCCAACATGTATTAAATTACCAACGTACCTCCATCACTTCCCGTGTTCCATCCGAACATTAACCAATCTTTTATTCATACTCATGAATACCTCCTCGTATTCGCTACCATTTCACCTCATAAAACAACCTCGTCTCGCACCGAGACCAATCTCATGTCATGACCCATCAGTCATGCAACCATCTCATCTCCCGGACTCCACAGTCCCAAACCAAACCATAATCAATAACCATAACCAAGAACCTTCCCAATAACCATTCCAGTAACCATCCCATCTAATCATGGCAGTTTAGCCAGGTGCTCGTGACCGTAAGCTCGGCTATCATGATAGTTTTAATAACTCTGCAGAGTTTGCACCTTTTTACCCACAAGTTTGTGATTTTGTCACCCGTCGGCGACTGCAGAACCTCCATTATACCAGTACACATTCGTCGGTGTATGGCCAAGAGATCACAAAATAGCCTTTACAAAGGGGTTACTAGATGTATGGACTCACTAAGGTTTCACCGGCAGGCTAGAATCTCCAATTCCCCACCCACGGGCCCCCTCTTTTGCCATGCAGTTCCCAGAGCAGTCCTCACTCGACTCCCATTCCCCGCGCCTTCCACAGTCCATAACACTCTAGCAACTTACCTAATTACTCAGCTAAGCCGCACCCATACTTGGCCTTGTGGTGGCACTGTTATCCTGGCATGTGCATGCATGAACCGGTCCTTAGATCTATGGCAAGTACACCACCGTCTCATGCTACCTCATTCACAAACCCAAGCTTGCCTAGAACTCCCTCCGATCCATGTTCATTAACCTCATCAGTTACTTATTATCAGTACGAGTGCAGTTAGCTCGACACATCTATCTCGCTTCCCCATCCCATGGACTCAGCGAAGCATAAAAACAAAAACCATACCCGACTCACAAACTTCCTTGGCGACAAGGATGGTTTAACCAAAACTAGTAAACTCCTATAAAAAGGTTTCCCATCATGTTTGACTCAGCACACACACCTTTTCGCAAAACAAAATAGTTTTACCCAAAACATAGGATCAACATGGTCAAGGAGCACTTGCCTTGTTCTTGCGGTTCCGGTTGTTCTTGATTCTCAAAACCTTGTTGCTGCAGCTCGTCGTAGACAGCTTCCTGAGTTTGTCCTGCTATGTAGGATTCACGTGCATACAAATTCACAGCAATCAAAATCATGCACAAACACTAAACTAGATGCGATGATGCACATGCATGCTATCCTACGATTAGTTCTATTAGATTGATCTGGTGTTCTTGCATGGCTTGCATGGTCAGAGGTGTTCAGATCAAAGATGGACGTGGCGATGATCTTGTCTTTAGATCAAACTGATCATCGAGTGTTCTGCCCACGAAAGGCTTCTGTTCGAAAGGAATCGAAGAACAGATGCAAAGAGATGAACACAATGATGTCGTAAGGTGGTATTGAAGTCCTACCTCACGCTCTTCTTGTCTTCGGGGTCCTCCTCAGACCGCTTGGTTCTCCTCCGATGATCTCCCTTGTTGCGCTTTGGCGATGTTTTGCTTGGCGAATTAGGGCTAGGGCTCTAAGTCATCGGCTCAGGAGTTGAAAGAGAAGTTCGTGGTTTCGGCCAGAGGTTTTGTGTTCTATTTATAATCAGAAAGAGAAAAGTCCTAACCTGATTGGATCCCGAATAAGAGTCTTATTCAGATCTTTATTAGATCCTGACGTCTTATCTTCGGTAACCATCGTGGATTTTAGATCGGTTTCTGTTGCGTACCGGTGTCCTTACGCATAACAACCGCTCCAGAACTCGTTACCTCCGTGATGATGAGCTCCGGAAGCTCCACGTGTCCTCCGGGCCTCGTATCTCCTCATCCGCAGACACGAGCTCCGGTTGTGCCGCGTGTCAATCGATCGAAACCTCCCTCTTCTTCGGGTACGAGCCCCGCGCACGCCACGTGTGGGTGCCGGTCTTTCTGCTCTCCTTTCCTCAGGGACATGCCCCGAGGTCGACACGTGTTTAGCTGCGACGGACCTTCCGGTGATAAGCTCCGGTGGCGACACGTGTTCGATAGATCCGGACTTCTCTGAGATGAGCTCCGAGATTGACACGTATCCCGTGCGACTGGTCCCCTGACTTCCGCGAGGACTAGCTCCGGGGATGACACGTGTCCTATAAAAATGCCTTTGCTTCTTCCGCAGAGGCTATCTCCGCGGGCAGCACGTGTCCCACAGGGTCGGACCTCTTTCCAATCGCGGAGGTGACCCCCCCGAGCCTGCCACGTAGCTAGTTTAATGGCGGACCTCTCCCAAATTTCTCGGGGATGAGCTCCGAACACGCCACGTGGTCTGCTGGTCGTAGAAGTTGCCTTCGGTGCTCTCGGAGAGCTTTGCTGGCATCCTTTTGATACTTGTCTCCGTTCCTTCTTTTCTTAAAATGTTTTTCTTCTTCATAAAACATGAACATATGCTGACACCCGAGATGAGGGTGTCACAACATGAGAGGTTGAGCTCACCCTTAGGACTTAAAGAGTCTTGGGAAGGTTCAAGCCAAGTTTCATGCAAACCCAACAATGTTTGAGGCAACTTTGGAGGCATTTGAAAAAGAGGCCAATTTGAATGTAAATTCAAATTACAGCAACTTTCATCACTTGAATTCAAAAGTTAGCTTCATATTCAAACTCAGCATATTTTTCTGAGTAAGCCCACCAATTTTCATCCCCATTGGAGTTCATCTTGTCAAGAGCTAAATTTGCAATAGTTCAAAACTGAAATTGAATTCCAGTTTAAACATGAAGCAAATTTAGCCAAACAAAGTTTAGATTTGAGAACTCAAATTCAAACCAAAACTTGGGGACTAAGTCTCACATTCAATTGTGAGTAGCTGAGGATATTTTGGCACAACCAGAATTGAGAAAAATTGGAAAAGGAATTAGAGGGGAGGCCCACATGTCAGTAGTCTTAACAGAGAAGTCTCCTCGGGTAATTTTTCTCCTCGGCCGAAGCCTCGCGCGCGCGCCAGCGCGATCGCACCGGCGCCCGACTGACTCAACCGGTGCCACCTCCTGCTCGGGGGAGAGTCTAAGGGCGCAGAGGCGACGCCGGGATCGAGTAACCCCGTGACCACGTGCAGTCCTCGCACTCCCCCTTCTTCCTCGCACGATCGAAACCTTCCGCCCGGCCGACCTCGCTGATCATAGGCGCCCGGCCAGCCCAGGCGCTCTAGTGCCCGACGAGCTACACAAGAAAGGTCTGCTCCGAGGTACTGATCACAACCGTACTGACCTCGCCCTCTCTGTCGCACGATCGGCAAAGAATTTGGGGGATTAGCGCGTCGGGATGTTTAGAACCGAGCCATGCGAAATCCGAGAATTCGTAGCAAGTAAGCCACCACTCCTTAGACCAAGCTAAAGACGTGATCTAGACTCGCCCATGCGTCTCTGAGATCAGAAACCATCGAGTTTCTTCAAGTCTGGGCGATGTTCTTCGATCTTTTTGCATCGGCACCGATTTCCGGCCTAGGTCGCCGGTGAGGTCGTAGTTGCAGCCGTTTTCACGGGGATCAGTGCCCATGTCCGTGATCAGCAGGTGTCAGGCGGAGCTCCCCGAGCAAACCGCGTCGGAAAAGGTGCAGGGACGCCGACTTCGACGTCGCCGGTGGGCTCCCGGCCGCTGTTACCATCAGGAGCACTGTTCCGGCCGTTGTCAAGCTCTGGTGAGGGCACCACCGTGTTCCCCAGGCCAAGATAGGCACAGGCGGTGAGTTTCGTCGGAGGTCGGGCAGCGGAACGCCTGGCGGCGAGTATTCCGGCGAGGTGGGCGGCGGGGAGCCGCGGGAGCGCGAGGTTGAAGAAGCCTTGCGGGCCCCGTGTGTCGGTCTCTGCTGAGAGCACCCTGGATTTGCTGCAGCACCGGGATCCCGTGCGACTGCGCGGGTGATTCTGCGGGCTCCTGTGTGGGTTAGCTGGGAGGCTTACACGTAGCCCGGAGACCCCACCCGACAGTTTAAACTTTATTCGAATTTCCAGATTTGGTTCAAACTTCAAATGCATAGAACTTTTGCTAGGAAGCTCCAAATCTGATGAACCAAATTTTGCTGAACTCAGAATTATGAGTACTTCCCAGCAATACCAATTTCAGCCCATGAAACCTAATAGTTTTCCAGAATTATGAGTCACAGTAAAATTTTCAGAAGCATCCAAGTTCAGTTAGTCCCCCTAATTGGGTGATTAAGTGAACTGCCCTGAGAAAATAGAAAAATGTACAGAAACATTTTTCAGATTTTCTCAAATCTTAATTAGGGCATAACTTTCAGTAGAATTCTTCAAATGACATGAAACCAATTCCATGAGAACCATCTTAAATTCTAGTTTCCAGAAAGTAATGGTTGGAGCCATGAAAACCCCTGGAATTACTTAGAGGCTCAAATAATGACCAAATAAGCTTTTATTTGTAGAAGGCCCAAATTAACTTTGGTTCAAATGAAACTTGGTCAAGACTCTGGTTATGACCCTATAAAACCACCATAAAAATTTCAGAACAAAAGGGGAGGGTTAGCTAGAGTTATTAGTAAGTATGTATTTAAGTTACACTTTGCATTTAAATTGACATGTAGTATTACATTAACGTGTAGTCGTTGAAGGCGAAGAGACTCCGGAAGTGCTGGACTACCTTCTTCCGGATGAAGACTTAACCCCTGACCAGCAGCAACAAGGCAAGCCCCGGTTTGCATTAAACTATTTTTCAAGTTTTGCTTTATGAACACTTAATATGAAGTATGGATGTGCATTAGGTGTAGGATGAATGGAACCCCACTTGCATAACCAGAATTTTTCCATAAGAGTGAGGGTAGTGTCTAAGACCTCGAGTAGACAAGCTATGCCTAATGATTCATAGGACTTCTGTACAAGTCGAGTAGTTGGAATCTACTCGCGAGTTTAGGCTTGGGACACACGGGTTCGGTTGAGTGATGTGAGATCACTGTAGTAATGAGAATGAGACTAGGCAGGGGCTAGGGCACAGCAAGAGGAAGTCTTGTGTGCGCAGCCCTGTCCGTGTCGATTGAGGACCGATCCGTGTGCGGCCCTGCTGAACAAGTATTGAACGTACCGAAGGCATATCGGATGTATGGGCCCCGATAAACCGATGTAGCCTAAACCTCCGGGCGTCGAGGCATAGCACACCGATTTATAGGTGTAGGTTGAGGGCAGCAAGGTGGAAATCTGTTAACGGGCATAGAGAGATGCTCCTTGTAGAGAACCTCCTGTCCATTTCGGTGCGACCGGTTCGACGTCTAGGCTGTTGGGTGAAAGGTTGTCCCGTACGACATCGAGTGAGCGTGCTGTGCAGCTCCACGGGTGGGCGTACGTGACGTGCTCTTTTGGGTTTCCCTGCAGGTGTATATCGAGTCGATTCGCCGTCCCTCACGGTGACGAATACCGCTTGTTCACAGCGTCGTAACGTAGTTAATGTATGAAATGTTATGTTTCAATATTGCTGCCATGAGATAATTGTATTGCTACATGTGTGCCACCAATTATTGCTTACTAAATTTCAGATTCCCGAACTGTTAACTGGTGGCTAAAAGATGAACTTGTAGGCGTGTCCATTGATGCACTGTTACTCTCCTATGTTCATTGTAACCCTCATGTAGAGTTCCATGCTTAGGTGAGTCAGTTAAGTCTTGTTGAACCATCGTGCTCATGGTTGCTGCTTAAGTGTTTTTCAGGTGAGGAGCCACCCACGGACTCGGAGTACGAGTCCACCGGCGAGGGTTACCCTCCGTCGGGGACCACGGCTGAGTGGGAGCCGTACACGCCGCGCTGAGCTGAGGAGTGCAGCCAGTGTTGGCTGCCCTAGGGCTGGACAGCCGACTTTTGCTAGATAGGCGGGCGTGAGTTGTATAGTGTAGACTTCCGCTGTGTAATATAAACAATAGTTGTAACTGAAGTTTGTACCTGTTTGTACAGTTCAGTTGTTTTCCCATGTAATATATTGTGTTCTTATGATGTGTGCTGTCGGGTGTCGCATCGTGCGGCACCACCCTCTGCGATCCTGGATGAGCGGATCCCGGTCTGCCACAGCCCCCTGAAAATGTTGGGGAAATTCAAAGCTTCTTAGGATTGGCCGGGTATTATCGACGGTTCATTGAGGGCTTTTCCAAGATCTCGAGACCTCTCACCAAATTGTTAGAGAAGGGAATCACATTCACGTGGACACCGGAGTGTGAGACAAGTTTCCAAGAGCTGAAGGAAAGATTGACAACAGCCCCAGTGCTAGTTATGCAAGACATGCAAAAGAATTTTTCTGTATATTGTGACGCTTCGGGACACGGATTGGGATGTGTTCTCATGCAAGAGGGGCATGTCGTTGCCTATGCGTCCCGGCAGCTCCGAAAACACGAGAGGAACTATCCTACACACGACCTAGAGCTTGCAGCAGTGGTCCACACATTGAAGATTTGGCAGCATTACTTGATGGGAAAGAGGACAGAGATATATACAGATCATAAGAGCTTAAAGTACATTTTCACACAGCCAGATCTCAACCTCAGACAAATGAGATGGTTAGAGCTAATCAACGACTTTGATGTGGGCATCAACTATCATCCTGGGAAAGCGAACGTTGTGGCGGATGCTTTAAGCCGGAAGGTGCATGTCAACATGTTGAGCTTAAATGACACGCCTACGGAATTGAAGGAAGAGATTGCAAAACTCAATCTATGCCTGGTGAATAGTGGTGAGGCCGTCGCCATGGAAGTAGACTCCACATTAGAACAAGACATACGCAACGGTCAGAAGAATGACGAGAAGATACAAGAAATTAGAGAACTCATCAAAGAGAATAAAGCCCCTGGGTTCAGAGAGGATGAACAAGGTACGGTGTGGCATGGGAAAAGAATCTGTGTGCCTGAGGTGAAGGAGATCCGTGAACTGATTTTGAAGGAAGCTCATGATTCCGACTATTCCATTCATCCTGGGAGTACGAAGATGTATCATGACCTCAAGAGCAGATATTGGTGGTATGGCATGAAGCGAGATGTTGCGGAGCATGTTGCCCTATGTGACACATGTCAGCTAGTAAAAGCAGAACATCAAAGACCCACGGGACTGTTGCAACCCCTCAAAGTGCCCGAATGGAAATGGGAAGAAATAGGTATGGACTTCATAGTGGGACTGCCTAGGACCCAATCAGGATATGATTCGATATGGGTCATCATTGACAGGCTAACTAAGGTAGCCCATTTCATCCCTTGAAAGAAAGATACAACGGATCAAAATTGGCAGAGTTGTACATGTCAAGAATCGTGTGTTTTTATGGAGTGCCAAAGAAGATAGTGTCAGATCGAGGGACACAGTTCACCTCAAGGTTCTGGCAGAAGTTACATGAAACCATGGGGACTCATTTGAATTTCAGTTCTGCGTACCATCCACAGACCGACGGGCAGACTGAAAGAACCAATCAAATCCTTGAGGATATGCTGAGAGCTTGTGCACTCAAGAACAATAGGAGTTGGGATAAGAACCTACCGTATGCGGAGTTCTCCTACAACAACAACTATCAGGCTAGTATGAAGATGTCACCATTTGAGGCGTTGTATGGGAGGAAGTGCAGAACTCCACTATTTTGCAACCAAACTGGGGAAAGTAAAGTGTTTGGGCCCGAGGTATTACAAGAAGTCGAGGCGAAAGTGAGGGAAATCCGCAACAATTTGAGGATAGCCCAGACCCGACAGAAGAGCTATGCCGATGTACGGAGAAGAGAGCTCATTTTCAACGTGGGGGACTATGTTTATCTCAAGGTGTCCCCTATCCGAGGGCTTTGTCGGTTCAAGGTGAAAGGGGAATTATCACCTCGATACATCGGACCCTTCCAGATTCTGGAGAGGAAAGGCGAAGTGACATATAGGCTAGAACTACCGGCTCGCCTATCAGATGTGCAAGACGTATTCCATGTGTCCCAACTCAAGAAATGTTTAAGAACACCCGAAGAGATGTTACCCATGAATGAGGTGGACGTACGAGAGGATCTTTCATATGCCGAGCAACCGGTCAAGATCCTGGAGACAATGGAATGCCTCACAAGAAATAAAAGGATCCGAATGTGCAAAGTGCAATGGAAGCATCACTCGGAAGCAGAAGCCACATGGGAGCGAGAAGACGAGCTCAAGGCACAGTTTCCGGATTTATTTTCCTAAGGTCATCAATCTCAAGGACGAGATTTCTTTTAAGGGGGGTAGAGTTGTAACACCCCAAAACCTGTTAAAGAGGGGAATTAAAAATTTTTGGACGTAATGCATGTGGTGAAACAATTCAAACTCAAACTGGAATTCAAATTTGAATCAAAATAGAAAAGAAAAAAGGAAAAGGAAAAAGAAAAACGGCTAGTGGGCCGAAACCTGCCTCAGCCGGCCCAACAGCCCGCGGCTGTTCCCCCCTCCCTCTCTCTCTGACGCGCGGGGCCCGCGTGTCATCTTCCTCCCCCGCGCGCGCCCCCAACCGCCCTGATACTCCCGCGCCGATCACCGTTGCCTTGTCCAATTTCCTCACCCAGAGCCATGATCTCCAGCCCACGCATTGCGGCACCATCTCAACCGACCTCGCCGCCCCTCCTCATGCATTTAAACGCAAGAAAACCCGCAGGGTTCCCCTTACCCGCTCCATTTTTCTCTCCGGTGAGAACCGAGGCATCCTCGGCCGTTTTCTTTCGATCCTCGTCCAGTTTCCCTGATCTAACACGCGTGGCATGCCCGACCGCCGCCGGGGAGTCTTGCAGGTGAAAGAAACGATGTGTCTTGCGCTCTAACCACCGCTCCGACGAGCACCGAGGGCCATTGCCGGACTTCGATGCCGCCGACCGACTTCCAGGGCCTCCGAGTGCGAGAAAACCACCGAGGTGAGGTCCCCTACCTCCCCTCTTCCGTTCTATGCCAAGAAATCCACGTTTTAGGAAGTGTAGACAGAAACCCAAAACTCTCCGGCGAGATCGCCGCCTCCCGCCGCCGCGCGCGGCCGGACAGCACCGCCCGCACACGGCTAGGGCGACGTGGCCCTCTATGGCCCGTCCATTTTAAATCGGGCGGATGAAAACATAACCCCCGCGTACCCCTTCACGATCTAATCTCAGCCCTCCATTTAAAATCCAATGGCCCACGTCAGCCCCGCGTTATGAAGGCCGGGAATCTTACGCGCTACCCCCTGGGGATTTCGGAAAACACGAGCTAGCCCCAGAAACTTCTGATCTAGCCCCTGGACCCTCAGAAATTCATGTAAATTCATTTAAAAATCAGTTTTAACCCCTGGACTTAATAAGAATTAGGAAGACCTCCCTGTTTTGCACACTTAGACCCCTGAAAATTTAGAAAATGAGAATGGGGCCCCACTGCAGTGTGAAATTGCACATCAGTCCCTGGGAAGTATTACTTTCAGGAAATTGAATATGTGAATAGGGTTTAAATTTAAACATAGGTGTAAGTTCAGTTGAATTATTCTAACCCTGTGAAAATTGGTAGAACAATCTGAGGTCTGAATTTAGAGGGGAAATAAACTTTTAAACTAAATGAGATTTGCTGTTTTGTAATTTATCTCTGAAATATACCCTTTAGGCATAAAACAAGTTTAAAATGTGGGAAAATGAATCTAAGTAACCAAAAAGGGGTAGGAAAATTTTATGAAGGTTCTGTTTAGGTAAGTGGAACAGTAGAAATTTTGTATGAATTTAGGTTGCTGTTTTATTGGTAGAAATTCATTTTTAGACTAGAAAATAATTCTGAAAATGGGTAAAAATAAATTTAAATTGATCCTCATCAGAGAGGAAATCAAAAGATATTTTATTGGACATTTTAGATCAGAACAAATTCTGTTTAGGAGATATCTTGTGCTATCTTAGTATTAAAGTTCACTTTTAGGTATGGAAAATAAATATGAAAATATAGGAAAATAGGTATACCTAGTTAGAAAATGTCAAGTGAGGTCCCCAAATCCAAAACTTCAAATTAAGGTTTTGTAGCAGATCTGAAAACCTATTTGGAGTAGGAAGTTATATTTTATACAAATTTTGTGACTAAGAAGTGTATTATTCAATATAGAAAATTTGTTCAAATTGGAAGTTCATATATAGTGTGCACTTAGGAATCTGAATATTAAAGCTAGAAATAATATATATGTTTAAAAGTGCATGTAATGCTCAGAATCAACATATCTAGGGTAAACACAATACTTAAATATGTGTATGACTTTCATATGTATGCATGTGTGGTTTGCATGAGTGGAAATGTGGACAATGGCTTATGGAATGTTGTTTTCTTTTGCTATGTGTATTGGCATGAGTAGATCCAGCCCCAGAGCAGGTTCTCACCTTTCAAGATCAAGACTTTCCATTTCCAGAGCAGCAGGAAGAAGGCAAGTGTCCTTGACCACTTTGATCCTATACTAGGATGTGTAGTTAGAATTTAATTGCATTGTCAATTTGGAATATGATGCCCAAGCTAGGAAGTTTCCCTAGATTTTCATTATCTTACTTCCTTGTAGCCTGGGTTGGGATTTATTTTATTATGTCATTCATTTATATTACTTATGCTTAGCCATGCTTAGAATGGGATAAATGGGATATGAGATCATCAACTTGTTCACCTTACCCTTGAATGAGATATTATGAATTATGTAGAGGTAGGGATCGAGGCAAGTTGGATGCTTTGGTTGATGCTGTGTGCACGAGACTCGGGTTTGTGTTTAGTGCTTTCCTGGATCCTAAGGACCGGTTCATGGAGCATGTAACCTGGCTTTACCGTGCCAACCACATGCTGAGATGGAGCAGCTTGGCCAATTAATTAGGTGCATCCCCGGCGTAGTATGGGTGTTTGGATGGTGCGGGGAATAGGTGTCAGCTGGACTACCATATGAACCGCAAGGCTCAAGAGGGGGCCACTGCAGCGGGGTTGGAGCCTCTTGTATGCTGTTAGGGGTGAAACCTCAGTGGGCCCACACTCGTCGGGAATCCCTTTGTAAAGGCCTCGTAGTGATCTTCTGGCTACACACCTCGGAAGTGTGAACGTGGTTCGCGGCCACTTGCATAATGGAGGTTCTTTTAGTCCACCCGGCAACGGGGGACGAAATCACTACATGTGGGTACAGTGGTGCAAACTCTGCAGAGTCAAAACTGTCATGACAGCCGTGCTCACGGTCAAGAGCGGCTTGGACTTATTCATGATTAGAGGATGAGGAATTGGAAGTTGTGGATGTTAAGCGGGGAGCTTGACATTGGAAATGATGTTATGGTTACTTGATATTGATGATGGGTTAGGGGATTGGGACCATTTCACCTATGTAGTAAGTAGGTGCTAAATAAGCTAAGGTGATAGGTATTAATTGCGTAGTGCTTTAACCATGAGTTCAACCTATCCTTGCTCTAGCCATGCATGACATAACTTTCCCACACTTGCTGAGTACCTACGGTACTCAAGCTTGCTTTTCTGTTGGTTTTAAATTGCTGCTCAGGTCAAGGGAATGACGTGGTGTTCAATGACCAAGACTTCGGACCCAAAGAAGTATTCTAGGTTCACGGAGTCCCCCGGGCAACGCCTGTGATGAAGCTCACAAAGGCTTATCTTCCGCTGTTGTTTTATTTACATGTTATGAACATATGATCGTCCATCGAGACGTTATGCTATGTAAAACTTATTTATATTCGAATGCTTGGCTTGTAATATAATGATGCTTCACTATTTGTCATCACATATATGAGAAAATGATCCTGGCATACATGTGATATTCACTCGGTTGCTCTTTGGAGAAACCGGGTGTGACACTTCGCGGACGAGAAAAACAAATTTACGGCGAGTTTTGATGGAAATTGCCATTTTTGGTAAAAAAGCAAAAGCTAACCCCTTTCGCTTCCTGTGGAAAATTTGACGTTTTTTGAAATGCGTTAAAATTTATGTATGAGAAGGTAACACGTATCTCACAAAGAAAAAAAGGTTCATAGGCGAGAAAACGAATTTGCGGTGAGTTTTGATGGAAATTGCCGTTTTTTTGTAAAAAAAGTAAAGGCTAACCCCTTTCGAATTTTGTAGGAAATTTGATGTTTTCTGAAATGCGTAAGAATTAAGGTATGACAAGGTAACACGTATCTAACAAAGAAAAGAAGGTTCGCAAGCGAGAAAATGAATTTGCGGCGAGTTTTGATGGAAATTACCATTTTTGGTAAAAAAAATCAAAGGCTAACCCCTTTGGATTTTTGTGGAAAATTTGATGCTTTCGAAAATGCATGAGAATTTAGTTATGACAAGGTAAGACGTATCAGACAAAGAAAAGAAGCTTCGCGGGCGAGAAAAACAAATTTATGGTGATTTTTGATAGAAATTACCATTTTTGGTAAAAAGGCAAAGGCTAACCCCTTTGGATTTTTGTGGAAAATTTATGTTTTCTAAAATTCGTCAGAATTAAAGCATGGCAAGGTAACACGTATCTAAAAAGAAAAGAAGGTTCACAGGCGAGAAAATGAATTTGCGGTGAGTTTTAATGGAAATTGCTATTTTTGGTAAAAAAGCAAAGGTTAACCCCTTTGGATTTTTTTTTGGAAAATTTGATGTTTTTCCGAAATGCGTCATAATTTAGGTATGACAAGTTAAAATGTATCTGACAAAAAAAAGCTTCGCGGGCGAGAAAAACAAATTTATGGTGAGTTTTGATGGAAATTGCCGTTTTTAGTAAAAAAGCAAAGGCTAACCCCTTTGGATTTCTGTGGAAAATTTGATGTTTTCCGAAATGCGTCAAAATTTAGGTATGACAAGGTAATACGTTTCTAAAAAAGAAAAGAAGGTTCGCATGCAAGAAAATGAATTTCTGGTGAGTTTTGATGGAAATTGCCTGTTTTGGTAAAAAAGCAAAGGCTAACCCATTTGGATTTTTGTGGAAAATTTGATGTTTTCTAAAGTGATTTAAAATTTAAGTACGACAAGGTAACACGTATCTAACAAAAAAAGAGCTTCACGAGCGAGAAAAAACGGATTTACGACAAGTTTTGGTGGAAATTGCCGCTTTTGGTAAAAAGGAAATGCTAACACCTTTGGATTTTCTTGAAAAATTTGATGTTTTCTGAAATGTGCCGGAATTTCGGTATGACATGTTAACACGTATCTGACAAAGAAAAGAAGCTTCGCTAGCAAGAAAAACAAATTTATGGCGAGTTTTGATGGAAACTGCCATTTTTAGTAAAAAAGCAAAGGCTAACCCCTTTAGATTTCTGTGGAAAATTTGATGTTTTCCAAGATGCGTCAGAATTTAGGTATGACAAGGTAACACATATCTAACAAAGAAAATAAGGTTCGTAGGTGAGATAAAGAATTTGCGGCGAGTTTTGATGGAAATTGTCATTTTTGATAAAAAAGCAAAGGCTAACCCCCTTTGTTTTCCTGTGGAAAATTTGATGTTTTCTGAAATGCGTTAGAATTTAGGTATGATAAGGTAACACATATCTAACAAACAAAATAAGGTTTGCACGCGAGAAAATGAATTTGCGGTGAGTTTTGATGGAAATTGCCGTTTCTGGTAAAAAAGCAAAGGCTAACCGCTTTCGATTTTTGTGGAAAATTTGGTGTTTTTGAAATGATTCAAAATTTAGGTATGACAAGGTAACACGTATCTGACAAAAAAAAGGAGCTTCATGGGCGAGAAAAATGAATTTACGATATGTTTTGATAGAAATTGTCATGTTTTGGGTTAGTCTCCTTTTGATTTTTTTGGAAAATTTGATATTTTTTAAAATGCGTCAGAATTTAGGTATGACAAAGTAAGACGTATCTGACAAAAAAAAGAAGCTTCACGGGTGATAAAAAACGAATTTACGACAAGTTTTGATAGAAATTGCCATTTTTTGGTAAAAAGCAAAGGCTAACTCCTTTTGATTTTTTGGAAAAATTTATGTTTTCTGAAATGTGTCGAAATTTAGATATGACAAGATAACACGTATCTGACAAAGAAAAGAAGGTTCGTGGGCGAGAGAATGAATATGTGGCGAGTTTCGGTGGAAATTACCATTTTTGGTAAAAAAAACAAAGCTAACCCCTTTGGATTTTTTAGATAATTTGATGTTTTTTAAATGCGTCAGAATTTAGGTATGATAATATAACACATATCTGACAAAGAAAAGAAGCTTCGAGGACGAGAAAAACAAATTAACGACGAGTTTTGATGGAAATTGTCATTTTTGGTAAAAAAGCAAAGGCTACCCCTTTCGCTTTTTGTGGAAAATTTGATGTTTTTTGAAATGCGTTAAAATTTAGGTATGACAAGGTAACACGTATCTAACAAAAAAAAGGTTTGTAGGTGAGAAAATGAATTTGCAGCGAGTTTTGATAGAAATTACCGTTTTTGGTAAAAAGCAAAGACTAACCCCTTTGGATTTTTGTGGAAAATCTGATGTTTCTGAAAGGCGTCAAAATTTAGGTATGATAAGGTAACACGTATCTGATAAAGAAAAGAAGCTTTGCGGGCGAGAAAAACAAATTTACGGTGAGTTTTGATGGAAATTACCGTTTTTGGTAAAAAAGCAAAGGCTAACCCCTTTGGATTTTGTGGAAAAATTTGATGTTTTTGAAAATGCGTCAGAATTTAGGAATGACAAGGTAACACGTATCTAATAAATAAAAGAAGCTTCGCGGGCGAGAAAAACAAATTTACGACGAGTTTTAATGGAAATTGCCGTTGTTGCTAAAAAAGGAAAGGCTAACCCCTATCGATTCCTATGGAAAATTTGATGTTTTCCTAAATGCGTCAGAATTTAGGTATAGCAAGGTAACACGTATGTAACAAAGAAAATAAGGTTCACGGGCGAGAAAATAAATTTATGGCGAGTTTTGATGGAAATTGCCGTTTTTGGTAAAAAAGCAAAGGCTAACCCCTTTGGATTTTTTTGGAAAATTTGATGTTTTCCAAAATGCGTCATAATTTAGTATGACAAGTTAACACGTATCTGACAAACAAAAGAAGCTTCGCGGGCGAGAAAAACAAATTTATAGTGAGTTTTGATGGAAATTGCCATTTCTAGTAAAAAAGCAAAGCCTAACCCCTTTGGATTTCTATAGAAAATTTGATGTTTTCCAAAATGCGTTAGAATTTAGGTATGACAAGGTAACACGTATATAACAAAGGAAATAAGGTTCGTAGGGGAGAAAAGGAATTTGCGGCGAGTTGTGATGGAAATTGCCGTTTTTGGTAAAAAAAGCAAAGGCTAACCCCTTTGGATTTTTACGGAAAATTTGATGTTTTCTGAAATGTGTCAGAATTGAGATATGACAAGGTAATATGTATCTGACAAACAAAAGAAGGTTTGCAAGCGAGAAAATGAGTTTGCGGCGAGCTTTGATGGAAATTTCTGTTTTGGTTAAAAAAGCAAAGGCTAACAGCTTTGGATTTTTTGGAAAATTTGATGTTTTCTGAAATGCGCCATAATTTAGGTATGACAAGTTAACATGTATCAGACAAACAAAATAATCTTCGCATGCGAGAAAAACGAATTTACGACGATTTTTGATGGAAATCACCATTTTTGGTAAAATAGCAAAGGCCAACCCCTTTGTTTTTCTGTGGAAAATTTCATATTTTCTGAAATGCGTCAGAATTTAGGTATGACAAAGTAACACGTATCTAATAAACAAAATAAGGTTCACAGGCGAGAAAATGAATTTGTGGCGTGTTTTGATGGAGATTGTCGTTTCTGGTAAAAAAGCAAAGGCTAACCCCTTTGAATTTTTGTGGAAAATTTGATGTTTTCTGAAATGTGTCAGAATTGAGGTATGACAAGGTAATATGTATCTGACAAAGAAAAGAAGGTTTGCAAGCGAGAAAATGAGTTTGCGGCGAGCTTTGATGGAAATTTCCGTTTTGGTAAAAAAAAGCAAAGGCTAACAGCTTTGGATTTTTTGGAAAATTTGATGTTTTCTGAAATGCGTCATAATTTAGGTATGACAAGTTAACATGTATCTGACAAACAAAAGAAACTTCGCATGCGAGAAAAACGAATTTACGACGATTGTTAATGGAAATCACCGTTTTTGGTAAAATAGCAAAGGCCAACCCCTTTGGATTTCTGTGGAAAATTTGATGTTTTCTGAAATGCGTCAAAATTTAGGTATGACAGGGTAATACGTATCTAACAAAGCAAAGAAGGTTCGCATGCGAGAAAATTAATTTCCGGTGAGTTTTGATGAAAATTACCGTTTTTGATAAAAAAGCAAAGGCTAACCCATTTGGATTTTTGCGGAAAATCTGATGTTTTCTGAAATGCTTCAAAATTTAGGTACGACAAGTTAACAAGTATCTGACAAAGAAAAGAAACTTTGCGGACGAAAAAAATACGGCGAGTTTTGATGGAAATTGACGTTTTTGGTCAAAAGCAAAGGCTAACCCCTTCGGTTTTTGTGGAAAATTTGATATTTTCTGAAATGCGCCAGAATTTAGATACGACAAGGTAACACGTATCTAACAAAGAAAAGAATGTTCGCGGGCGAGAAAATGAATTTACGGCGTGTTTCCATGGAAATTGCCGTTTTTTGTAAAAAAGCAAAGGCTAACCCCTTTAGATTTTTATGAAAAATTTGATGTTTCCTGAAATGCGTCATAATTTAGGTATGACAAGGTAACACGTATCTGACAAAAAAGGACCTTCATCGGTGAGAAAAAACGAATATACGATAAGTTTTGATGGAAATTGCCATCCTTTTTGTAAAAAACAAAGACTAACTTCTTTTGATTTTTTTTGGAAAATTTGATGTTTTATGAAATGCATCAGAATTTAGGTATGAGAAGGTAAGACGTATCTGACAAAAAAAGAAGCTTCACGGGCGAGAGAAAACAAATTTACAACAAGTTTTGATGGAAATTGCCATTTTTTGGTAAAAAGCAAAGGCTAACTCCTTTCGATTTTTTTAAGAAAATTTGATGTTTTCTGAAATGTGTCGGAATTTAGATATGACAAGATAACACGTATCTGACAAAGAAAAGAAGGTTCGTGGGTGAGAAAATGAATTTGCGGCGAGTTTCGATGGAAGTTGCCGTTTTCGGTAAAAAAGCAAATGCTAACCCCTTTGGATTTTTTAAGAAAAATTGATGTTTTCTGAAATGCTTCAAAATTTAGGTACGACAAGGTAACACGTATCTGATAAAGAAAAGAAACTTCGTGGGCGAGAGAAAAATTTATGGTGAGTTTTGATGGAAATTGCCATTTTTGGTAAAAAGTAAAGGCTAATCCCTTTGAATTTTTGTGGAAAATTTTATGTTTTCTCAAATGCATTAGAATTTATATATGACAAGGTAACACATATCTAACAAAGAAAAGATGTTCGTGGGCGAGAAAATGAATTTACGGCAAATTTGATGGGAATAGACATTTTTTGGTAAAAAGCAAAGGCTAACTCCTTTTGATTTTTTTTGGAAAATTTGACGTTTTCTGAAATGCGTCAGAATTTAGGTATGACAAGGTAACACGTATCTCACAAAGAAAAGAATCTTCACGCACGAGAAAAAAAACAAATTTATGATAAGTTTTGATGGAAATTGTCATTTTTTGGTAAAAAGCAAAGGCTAACTCCTTTTGTTTTTTTTGAAAATTTGATGTTTTTCAAAATGTGCCGGAATTTAGATTTGACAAGATAACATGTATCTGACAAATAAAAGAAGGTTTGTGGGCAAGAAAAAGAATTTGCGGCGAGTTTGGATGGAAATTGCCGTTTTTTGGTAAAAACGCAAAGGCTAACTTCTTTGAATTTTTGTGGAAAATTTGATGTTTTCTGAAATGCGTAAGAATTAAGATATGACAGTAACACGTATCTGACAAAGAAAAGAAGGTTGCAAACGAGAAAATGAATTTGCGGCGAGTTTTGATGGAAATTACCATTTTGGTAAAAAAGCAAAGGCTAACCCCTTTGGATTTTTGTGGAAAATTTAATGTTTTTGTAAATGCGTCTGAATTTAGGTATGACAAGGTAACACGTATCTGACAAACAAAAGGAGCTTAACGGGCGAGAAAAAATGAATTTACGACAAGTTTTTATGGAAATTGCCATTTTTTGGGTAAAAAGCAAAGGCTAACTCCTTTTGATTTTTTGGAAAATTTGGTGTTTTCCGAAATGTACCGGAATTTAGATATGAAAAGATAACATGTATATGACAAATAAAAGAGGGTTCATGGGCGAGAAAATGAATTTGACAAAGAAAAGAAGGTTCGCAAGCGAGAAAATTAATTTGCGTCGAGTTTTGGTGGAAATTACTGTTTTTGGTAAAAAAAGCAAAGGCTAACCCATTTGGATTTTTGTGGAAAATTTGATGTTTTCTGAAATGAGTAAGAATTAAGGTATGACAAGGTAACACGTATTTGACAAAGAAAGAAAGTTCACAAGCGAGAAAATGAGTTTGCGGCGAGTTTTGATGGAAATTACCGTTTTGTGTAAAAAAACAAAGACTAACCCCTTTGGATTTTTGTGGAAAATTTGATGTTTTCGGAAATGCATCAGAATTTAGGTATGACAAGGTAACACGTATCTGATAAAGAAAAGAAGCTTTACGGGCGAGAAAGACAAATTTACGACGAGTTTTGATGGAAATTGCCGGTTTGGTAAAAAAGCAAAGGCTAACCCGTATCAATTCCTATGGAAAATTTGATGTTTTCTGAAATGCGTCGAAATTTAGGTATGGCAAGGTAACACGTATCAAACAAAGAAAAGAAGGTTCGCAGGCGAGGAAATGAATTGCCGTTTTTGGTAAAAAAACAAATGCTAACCCCTTTGTTTTTCTGTGGAAAATTTGATATTTTCCAAAATGTGTCATAATTTAGGCATGACAAGGTAACACGTATCTAACAAAGAAAATAAGGTTCGTAGGCGAGAAAATGAATTTGCGGCGAGTTTTGATGGAAATTGCCGTTTTGGTAAATAAGCAAAGGCTAACCCCTTTGGATTTTTGTGGAAAATTTGATATTTTCTGAAATGTGTCAGAATTAAGGTATGACAAGGTAACACGTATCTGACAAAGAAAAGAAGGTTCGCAAGCGATAAAAATAGTTTGCGGCGAGTTTTGATGGAAATTACCGTTTTTGGTAAAAAAGCAAAGGCTAACCCCTTTTGATTTTTTTTGGAAAATTTGATGTTTTCCGAAATGCGTCAGAATTTAGGTATGACAAGATAACACATATTTGACAAAGAAAAGAAGCTTCGCGAGCGAGAAAAACAAATTTACAGCGAGTTTTGATGGAAATTACTATTTTTGGTAAAAAAGCAAAGGCTAACCCCTTTCGATTTCTGTGGAAAATTTGATGTTTTTCAAAATGCGTCAGAATTTAGGTATGAGAAGGTAACACGTATCTAACAAAGAAACGAAGGTTCGTAGGCGAGAAAACGAATTTACGGTGAGTTTTGATGGAAAATGCTATTTTTCGTAAAAAAGCAAATGTTAACCCATTTGAATTTTTGTGGAAAATTTGATGTGTTTCTGAAATGCGTAAGAATTAAGGTATGCCAAGGTAACACGTATTTGACAAAGAAAAGAAGGTTCACAAGCGAGAGAATGAATTTGCGGCGAGTTTTGGTGGAAATTACCGTTTTTGGTAAAAAAAGCAAAGGCTAATCCATTTAGATTTTTGTGGAAAATTTGATGTTTTCTGAAATGAGTAAAAATTAAGGTATGACAAGGTAACATGTATCTGACAAAGAAAGAAGCTTCGCGGGTGAAAAAAAAACAAATTTATGGCGAGTTTAGATGGAAATTGCTGTTTTTGGTAAAAAAGCAAAGGTTAACCCCTTTGGATTTTTTGAAAATTTGATGATTTCCGAAATGCGTAATAATTTAGGTATGACAAGTTAAACGTATCTGACAAACAAAAGAAGCTTCGCGGGCGAGAAAAACAAATTCATGACGAGTTTTGATGGAAATTGCTGTTTTTGGTTAAAAAAACAAAGGCTAACCCCTTTGGATTTCTGTGGAAAATTTGATGTTTTTTGAAATGCGTCAAAATTTAGGTACGACAAGGTAATACGTATCTAACAAAGAAAAGAAGGTTCGCATGCGAGAAAATGAATTTCTAGTGAGTTTTGATGGAAGTTGCCTTTTTGGTAAAAAGCAATGGATAACCCATTTGTATTTTTGTGGAAAATTTGATGTTTTCTAAAATGCTTCAAAATTTATGTACGACAAGGTAACACGTATCTGACAAAAAAAGGAGCTTCACAGGCGAGAGAAAACAGATTTACGACAAGTTTAGAGGGAAATTGCCGTTTTTGGTTAAAAAGCAAAGGCTAACCCATTTCGATTTTTGTTGAAAACATGATGTTTTCTGAAAGTCTTCAAAATTTAGGTATGACAAGATAACACGTATCTGACAAAGAAAAGAAGCTTCGCAAGCGAGAAAAACAAATTTACAGCGAGTTTTGATGGAAATTGCCATTTTTGGTAAAAAAGCAAAGGCTAACCCCTTTCGATTTCTGTGAAAAATTTGATGTTTTTCAAAATGCGTCAAAATTTAGGTATGAGAAGATAACACGTATCTAACATAGAAAAGAAGGTTCGTAGGCGAGAAAACGAATTTACGGTGAGTTTTGATGGAAATTGCCGTTTTTCATAAAAAAAGCAAATGTTAACCCATTTGGATTTTTGTGGAAAATTTGATGTGTTTCTGAAATGCGTAAGAATTAAGGTATGACAAGGTAACACGTATTTGACAAAGAAAAGAAGGTTGGCAAGCGAGAGAATGAATTTGCGGCGAGTTTTGGTGGAAATTACCGTTTTTGGTAAAAAAAGCAAAGGCTAACCCATTTGGATTTTTGTGGAAAATTTGATGTTTTCTGAAATGAGTAAGAATTAAGGTATGACAAGGTAACACGTATCTGACAAAGAAAGAAGGTTCACAAGCGATAAAATGAGTTTGCGGCGAGTTTTGATGGAAATTACCGTTTTTGGTAAAAAAGCAAAGACTAACCCCTTTGAATTTTTATGGAAAATTTGATATTTTCGAAAATGCATCAGAATTTAGGTATGACAAGGTAACACGTATCTGATAAAGAAAAGAAGCTTCACGGGTGAGAAAAACAAATTTACGGCGAGTTTTGATGGAAATTACCGGTTTGGTAAAAATGCAAAGGCTAACCCGTATCAATTCCTATGGAAAATTTGATGTTTTTTGAAATGCGTCAAAATTTAGGTATGGCACGGTAACACGTATCTAACAAAGAAAAGAAGGTTCACAGGCGAGGAAATGAATTTGCTGCGAGTTGATGGAAATTGCCGTTTTTGGTAAAAACAAAGGCCAACCACTTTGGATTTTTGTGAAAATTTTGATATTTTCTGAAATGCGTCAGAATTTAGGTATGATAAGGTAACACGTATCTGACAAAAAAAGAGCTTCATGGGCGAGAAAAAAAAGAATTTACGATAAGTTTTTATGGAAATTGCCATCTTTTTTGTAAAAAACAAAGGCTAACTCCTTTTGATTTTTTTAGAAAATTTGATATTTTATGAAATGCATCAAAATTTAGGTATGAGAAGGTAAGACGTATCTGACAAAAAAAAGAAGCTTCACCGGCGAGAAAAAATGAATTTATGACAAGTTTTGATGGAAATTTTTCCATATTTTTTGGTAAAAAGCAAAGGCTAACTCCTTTTGATTTTTTTGGAAAATTTGATATTTCCCAAAATGTGTCGGGAATTTAGATATGACAAGATAACACGTATCTAACAAAGAAAAGAAGGTTCATAGGCGAGAAAATGAATTTGCGGCGAGTTTTGATGGAAATTGCCGTTTTCGTAAAAAAGCAAAGGCTAGCCCCTTGGGATTTTTGTGGAAATTTTGATGTTTTCTAAAATGCGTCAGAATTTAGGTATGACAAGGTAACACGTATCTGACAAAAAAGGAGCTTCTTGGGTGAGAAAAACCGAATTTACGACAAGTTTTGATGGAAATTGCCATCTTTTTGGTAAAAAACAAAGGCTAACTCCTTTTGATTTTTTTTGGAAAATTTGATGTTTTCTGAAATGCATCAGAATTTAGATATGACAAGGTAACTGTATCTGACAAAAAAAGGAGCTTCACGAGTGAGAAAAACCGAATTTACGACAAGTTCTGATGGAAATTGCCATCTCTTTGGTAAGAACAAAAACTAACTCCTTTTTTTTTCAAAAAAATTGATGTTTTCAAAATGCGTCAGGATTTAGGTATGACAAGGTAAGACGTATCTGATAAAAAAAGAAGCTTCACGGGCGAGAAAAATCGAATTTACTACAAGTTTTGATGGAAATTGCTGTTTTTTGGTAAAAAAAAATAAAGGCTCCCCTTTGGATTTCTGTGGACAAATTGATGTTTTCTTAAATGCGTCAAAATTTAGGTATGACAAGATAATAAGTATCTAACAAACAAAAGAAGGTTCGCAGGCATGAAAATGAATTTCCGGTGAGTTTCGATGGAAATTGCCATTTTTGGTAAAAAAGCAAAGGCTAAGCCATTTCGATTTTTGTTGAAAAAATGATGTTTTCTGAAATGCTTCAAAGTTTAGGTACGACAAGGTAACACGTATCTCACAAAGAAAAGAAACTTCGTGGGCGAGAAAAAAAATTTACGCCGAGTTTTGATGGAAATTGCCGTTTTTGGTAAAAAGCAAAGGCTAATCCCTTTGGGGTTTTATGAAAAATTTGATGTTTTCTAAAATGCGTCAGAATTTAGATACGACAAGGTAACAGGTATCTAACAAAGAAAAGATGTTCACGAGCAAGAAAATGAATTTACGGCAAATTTGATGGAAATAGATATTTTTTTAGTAAAAAGCAAAGGCTAACTCCTTTTGTTTTTTTGGAAAATTTGATGTTTTCTGAAATGCGTCAGAATTTAGGTATGACAAGGTAACACGTATCTGACAAAAAAAAAGCTTTGCGGGCGCTAAAAAAATGAATTTATGACAAGTTCTGATGGAAATTGTCATTTTTTTGGTAAAAAGCAAAGGCTAACTCCTTTTGATTTTTTTTAAATTTGATATGTTCCAAAATGTGCCGGAATTTAGATTTGACAAGATAACATGTATCTGACAAATAAAAGAAGATTAGTGGGCGAGGAAAAGAATTTGCGGCGAGTTTGGATGGAAATTACCGTTTTTGGTAAAAAAGCAAAGGCTAACCCCTTTGGATTTTTATGGAAAATTTGATGTTTTCTGAAATGCGTCTGAATTTAGGTATGACAAGGTAACACGTATCTGACAAAAAAAGGACCTTCAAGGGCGAGAAAAAATAAATTTACAACAAGTTTTTATGGAAATTGCCATTTTTTGGTAAAAAGCAAAGGCTAACTCCTTTTGATTTTTTTGAAAAATTTGATATTTTCTGAAATGTACCGGAATTTAGATATGACAAGATAGCATGTATCTGACAAAGAAAAGAAGGTTCATGGGCGAGAAAATGAATTTGCAGCGAGTTTTGATGGAAATTGCCATTTTTGGTAAAAAAAGCAAATGCTAACCCCTTTGGATTTTTGTGGAAAATTTGATGTTTTCGAAAATGCGTCAGAATTTAGGTATGACAAGATAACACGTATCTGATAAAGAAAAGAAGCTTCGCGGGCGATAAAAACAAATTTACAGCGAGTTTTAATGGAAATTGTCATTTTTGGTAAAAAGGTAAAGGCTAACCCGTATCAATTCCTGTGGAAAATTTAATGTTTTCTGAAATGCGTCAGAGTTTAGGTTTGGCAAGGTAACACGTATCTAACAAAGAAAAGAAGGTTCGTAGGCGAGAAAACGAATTTGTGGCGAGTTTTGATGGAAATTGCCGTTTTTCGTAAAAAAAGCAAAGGTTAACCCCTCTGGATTTTTGTGAAAAAATTGATGTTTTCTAAAATGCGTAAGAATTAAGGTATGACAAGGTAACACGTATTTGACAAAGAAAAGAAGGTTCGCAATCGAGAAAATGAATTTGCGGTGAGTTTTGATAGAAATTACCGTTTTTGGTAAAAAAACAAAGGCTAACCCATTTGGATTTTTGTGGAAAATTTAATGTTTTCTGACATGCGTAAGAATTAAGGTATGACAAGGTAACACATATCTGATAAAGAAAAGAAGGTTCGCAAGGGAGAAAATGAGTTTGCTGCGAGTTTTGATGGAAATTACCATTTTTGGTAAAAAAAGCAAAGACTAACCCCTTTGGATTTTTATGGACAATTTGATGTTTTCACAAATACGTCAGAATTTAGGTATGAGAAGGTAACACGTATTTGATAAAGAAAAGAAGCTTCACGGGCGAGAAAAGCAAATTTACGGCGAGTTTTGATGGAAATTGCCGTTCCAATTCCTGTGGAAAATTTGATGTTTTCTGAAATGCGTCAGAATTTAGGTATGGTAAGGTAACACGTATCTAACAAAGAAAAGAAGGTTTCCAGGCGAGAAAATGAATTTGCGGCGAGTTTTGATGCAAATTGCCGTTTTTGGTAAAAAAAGTAATGGCTAACCCCTTTGTTTTTTCGTGGAAAATTTGATGTTTTCCAAAATGCATCGTAATTTAGGTATGACAAGGTAACACATATCTAACAAAGAAAATAAAGTTGGTACATAAGAAAATGAATTTGCGGCGAGTTTTGATGGAAGTTGCCGTTTTGGTAAATAAGCAATGGCTAACCCCTTTGGATTTTTTTGGAAAATTTGAAATTCTCTGAAATGTGTGAGAATAAATGTATGGCAAGGTAACACGTATCTCACAAAGAAAAGATGGTTCGCAAGCGAGAAAATGAATTTGCAGCGAGTTTTGATGGAAATTACCGTTTTGGTAAAAAAGCAAAGGCTAACCCCTTTGGATTTTTGTGGAAAATTTGATGCTTTCGGAAATGCGTCAGAATTTAGGTATGACAAGGTAACACGTATCTGACAAAAACAAGAAGCTTCGCGGGTGAAAAAAAAACAAATTTATGGCGAGTTTAGATGGAAATTGCTGTTTTTGGTAAAAAAGCAAAGGCTAACCCCTTTGGATTTTTTGAAAAATTTGATGATTTCTGAAATGCGTCATAATTTAGGTATGACAAGTTAAAACGTATCTGACAAACAAAAGAAGCTTCGCGGGCGAGAAAAACAAATTTATGGCGAGTTTTGATGGAAATTGTTGTTTTTGGTTAAAAAAACAAAGGCTAACCCCTTTGGATTTCTGTGGAAAATTTGATGTTTTTTGAAATGCGTCAAAATTTAGGTACGACAAGGTAATACGTATCTAACAAAGAAAAGAACGTTCGCATGCGAGAAAATGAATTTCTAGTGAGTTTTGATGGAAATTGCCTTTTTTGGTAAAAAGCAATGGATAACCCATTTGTATTTTTGTGGAAAATTTGATATTTTCTAAAATGCTTCAAAATTTATGTACGACAAGGTAACACGTATCTGACAAAAAAAGGAGCTTCACGGGCGAGAAAAAACAGATTTACGACAAGTTTAGAGGGAAATTGCCGTTTTTGGTTAAAAAGCAAAGGCTAATCCATTTCGATTTTTGTTGAAAACATGATGTTTTCTGAAAGTCTTCAAAATTTAGGTACGACAAAGTAACACGTATATGACAAAGAAAAGAAACTTCGTGGGCGAGAAAAAAATTTACGTAGAGTTTTGATGGAAATTGCTATTTTGGTAAAAAGCAAAGGCTAATCCTTTTGGGTTTTTGTGGAAAATTTGATGTTTTCTAAAATGCGTCAGAATTTAGATACGACAAGGTAACAGGTATCTAACAAAGAAAAGATGTTCGCGAGCGAGAAAATGAATTTACGGCAAATTTGATGGAAATAGATATTTTTTTAGTAAAAAGCAAAGGCTAACACCTATATTTTTTTTGGAAAATTTGATTTTTTTCTGAAATGCGTCAGAATTTAGGTATGACAAGGTAACACGTATCTGACAAAAAAAAGCTTCACGGGCGAGAAAAAACAAATTTATGACAAGTTTTGATGGAAATTGTCATTTTTTCGGTAAAAAGCAAAGGCTAACTCCTTTTGATTTTTTTTTTAAAATTTGATGTGTTCCGAAATGTGCCGGAATTTAGATTTGATAAGATAACATGTATCTAACAAATAAAAGAAGGTTAGTGGGCGAGGAAAAGAGTTTGCGGCGAGTTTGGATGGAAATTACCGTTTTTGGTAAAAAAAACAATGGCTAACTAACCCCTTTGGATTTTTGTGGAAATTTTGATGTTTTCTAAAATGCATCTGAATTTAGGTATGACAAGGTAACACGTATCTGACAAAAAAAAGGAGCTTCACGGGCAGAAAAAATGAATTTACGACAAGTTTTTATGGAAATTACCATTTTTTGGTAAAAAGCAAAGGCTAACTCCTTTTGATTTTTTTTGAAAAGTTTGATATTTTCTGAAAGTACCGGAATTTAGATATGACAAGATAACATGTATCTGACAAAGAAAAGAAGGTTCATGGGCGAGAAAATGAATTTGCGGCGAGTTTTGATGGAAATTGTCATTTTTGGTAAAAAAAAGCAAATGCTAAACCCTTTGGATTTTTGTGGAAAATTTGATGTTTTCGGAAATGCGTCAGAATTTAGGTATGACAACATAACACGTATTTGATAAAGAAAAGAAGCTTCGCGGGCGAGAAAAACAAATTTACGACAAGTTTTGATGAAAATTGCCATTTTTGGTAAGAAAAGCAAAGGCTAACCCGTATCAATTCCTGTGGAAAATTTGATATTTTCTGAAATGCGTCAGAATTTAGGTATGGCAAGGTAACATGTATCTAACAAAGAAAAGAAGGTTCGTAGGCGAGAAAACGAATTGGTGGCGAGTTTTGATGGAAATTGCCTTTTTTGTAAAAAAAAGCAAAGGTTAACCCCTTTGAATTTTTGTGGAAAATTTGATGTTTTCTAAAATGCGTAAGAATTAAGGTATGACAAGGTAACACGTACTTGACAAAGAAAAGAAGGTTCACAATCGAGAAAATGAATTTGCGGTGAGTTTTGATGGAAATTACCGTTTTGGTAAAAAGCAAAGGCTAACCCATTTGGATTTTTGTGGAAAATTTGATGTTTTCCAAAATGCGTAAGAATTAAGGTATGACAAGGTAACACGTGGTCCAGAGAAAAAGAAAAATGTCCAAAAACATTTTTTAGAATTTCTCTGAACTTGTGTAGCTCATATCTTTTGCTAGGATGCTCCAAATTAGATGAAACCAATTCCATTATAAATCTCTAAAATCTAGTTTCAAGAAAGTCATAACTTGCTCCATGAAACTTCTTAGAAAACCATAAGAGCTTTAATTATGGACAAATACACATTTAATTATGCAGGGCTCAAATGATCTTTGTTTCAACTAAAATTTAGCCAAGTCTCTGTTTAGGTTGTTTTCAAACCACAATAAAAATTTCAGAGTCAATAGGACTGTCTATCTATACTTATAGTCTTCACATTATCAAAATAACTCAAATGCATTTAAATTGACATGCATCGTATTTCCTTTTTCGTGTAGTCGCTAAGATCGAAGAAGATCCGGAGGTTCTAGACTTCATCACTCCGGAAGAACAATCAGCTAACAACCAGAAGCAAGGCAAACTCCGGTTTGCATTAACCCATTTACAAAGTCTTATGTTTTGATCACTTACTTTATGTATTTCCTACAATTGTGCTTTAGAGTCCTGATTTGAAAACCCAAATGCATAGCCAAGAGAACCACGGATTTGGGTTTAGGATTTAAACCTCGAATAGCCACAGCAATGCTAAAATGGTATAGGTTTTGATACAAGTCGAGTAGTTGGAACTACTCGCGAGAATAGGCTAAAGGCACACTACTCGGTTAGAGATAGACACTGAATCACATGGAAAGAAAATGAGACCGAGCGGAGAGTAAGGGCAGCAGGACTTTGGGGCCTGGGTGCCATAGCTATGCTTGTGTCGATTGAGTAAAGAGCTGTGTGCGGGCCTGTTGAACAAGCGAGAACAGTACTGAAGACCTACTGGATATATGGGATCCGGGAAACCGATGTAATTCGGGTAGCAATCTGTTGAGGCATTGCTTGTCATCCAAAGGGTAAGTTGAGAGCAGCGAGGTGTAAATCGGCTAGCGGGCACTGCGGATGCTCCGCGTAGAGACCTCCTGCTCGGGACGATAGGACCGGTTCAACACTTGGCTAACGGATGAAAGGTGGTTGCGTACGACGTCCGTGGTGGTTGTTGTAGGCAAAATCGAGTACGGGCGTACGTGATGGGTTATTCAGGTAACCCTGGAGGTGTAAGTCGATTATAATCGCCGTCCCTCACGGTTAGTGAGTACCACTTATTCACTGTACCATGATGTAGAAAGAACAGGCTAGTGTCATGTTAAAAGATTACTGGTTGAAAGCTTTACATTGCTTGTTAACGGAATGTTTGAGTTTAGAGCTAATCAAATATCTTTTCAACCTTAGGCAAAGCACATAAAAGAAATGTTTTTCTTGTTTGATTGTGGTTTTCTTATGTGTCTTAGCATGAGGTTTCCACTAACTTGAGGCTAAAAGATGAAAGTAAGATTCAACTAATTAGGTGTGTCTTTTGCAACATACTTTCCTATTATACACTGCAAACCCAGCATGTATGTGTAGGTGGGATGGGTCAGTCTTGCTGAGCCATCGTGCTCACTGCTTTTGTTTGAAGCGTTTGCAGGATGCTATGAGGAGGATGCTCCCGAGGAGGAGACGGACCCCAAGAGGGAAGCAACGTTGAATGGGAGCCGTGCACGCCGCCGTGTTAGTGCGCGTGTGTGCTAGTGAGGACACGTTCACGGGATGAACGTGAACTCTTTCTGCGTAGTCTACACCCGCGAGTGTAGACTTAACGTTATTTTGATGTAACTTTGTTTATAAATCGGTTTCTGTAATAAAAATTTCGCTTCCACTCTATTCCTTGTATGTGTGTTATCCGGTGTTGTCTATCACAACACCCCTCAGTGAGATCCTGATTTCTCGGAACCATCAGGTCCTCACAACGTGGCATCAGAGCATCGTTGAGGTTTAACGCACTTAAAAAGGTGAAATTTTTAAAAACTCGGTGAGGAACGAGCTATTAGCCCATATAAGGATGTTATTAGTATATAGCAAGTGGCAACACTAACCTATTTGATATGTCAGAAAATCATGCATCTCGGGACTTCATATGTCTTGGGGGTGCATGTAAGCGCTGTCCACCAGTGCGCACAAGCTTAAGGGTGGAGCCTCGGGGGTGGCAGGTAACCCGGCCAGCTTTAGTATCCTCTACGACTCTTCTTGTTGTCTCGGGTATTCGAGCAACGCCCTTCCCTGACGTGCTACAGGCAAGTAGGGAAGACCCTGTCACATGGTTAGTAACGTGAACACGTAGCTCAAGGCGTGTTTGGCTTGAGAACAACCGTGCGAGTGATGACGGACGGTTGTATGGAACTGTATTGGGACCGGGTTCAGTGTGCAGCTGAACTTGACGATTGTGTGGTTTAATTGCAGGTAGTCTAAACACAAATCAGTAGACGAATAGCATACGTGTGCGAGATACGTTTAGTGCCAATTAATTAACGAAGCCAGCTAAGTCCGGTATTGGTTTTCTTGTGAGGAATGCAGTACCGGCATGATTGTGGTGACGCTTCGACGTCACAGTCCACTAAATTATCAACATCATTGTAAAACTTCAAAGTTTTTATCCAGAGCACTAAAATTTTGATTTAAATCCTTCCCATAATCAGGATTTTCAAAATAAGCAAGCTTTCAACTTAAGTAAGACTAGGAACAGAGTCCTCTGCTTTCAGCTGAAATAATGCTGAAGTTGTACAGAGGTTAGAGGTTGAGTTCTTTCGATGTTGGGGTCGTATGATACATTTCTAGAAAGCTTTGGAAGAGATTTAAAACTTTTCCATTGATGTCCAGAGGTGTTTCATCCCTTAACTTGTCGAAAATTGCAGTAGAGTTGAGAGAGTCCAGAAAACAGGACAGAAGAAATATTCTCTGTAACTCTATGTCAAATGAGCATAACTTCCTGCATAAAAATAAAAAATAGAAAATGAGGTAGTTCTGAAAATTTCATGATATAGGTTACAACTTTCTAACAGAAAGTTTTGTCAAATTCTTTATGGAATTAACTGGAATTCTTGGATCAAATCAGTACCCCAAGCAAGGAGGTGCTATCCAATTTTCTCCAGAAACTATGTTGACTTTGAAATCTCATAACTGTTGAACCAGGATAGATTTGAGGGCATGCAAAGAAATTCTGGAAATCTATTGAAGTTAACTTTAACTTTTATGTTGATCTCCAGAACTGGTTTTGCCTTTAGCAGGGTCAAAATCAGGTTAAAAGGGAAACTGGCTAAGGCTGTCAGTTTGGGCAGCAGACCAGAAATCAAATTTGTTCTAAGTTTGATTTTTGTTTCCATCTTTTATGAGTTCAATGACATGTTTTAGGTTATAACTCACTGATTTACTGTTAAAATGAATATTTGACCTTTTTCAAATATGTTTCTACAGATGGCGGAGGATAAACAACTGGAGAACGGATGGGTGGTATCCCACTGTTCTCAACGCAGCGGGTATCCGGAATTGTTGAGGATGATGCTTCAATATTTCGGGTATGTGGACACGTCGTGTTACCTCGCCAAGGAAGAAGGCGAGGATGGGAACAAGACATGGACTGTCCATGTCGATGTTCCAACAGGACCTATGCCACCGGGTTGGGTACCGTTCACCGTCACGGTGAAAGGGAGACAACCGGAAGAGATGTGGCAAGTGACAGCCGCGACACCATGTCGCGTTTCTGCCAGATACATGTGAAAGCTATGGAGGGCACTCCATACGCGCTTGTCCCATTGGAGGGATGAGCTAACCACTTTTGGTGGGAACGGTACTTTGCAGTGACTGATCCGAGTTGCCCAAGGTACAACCCCGCGGAGGCGAACCTCAGCTTCCATTTGATGGCAGGGAAGACTGTGATGGACAGCCAAGCTGTCCATACGGCTCGACTTGCCGAGGAGCTCAAGGAGAGCACCAGCCGCCGTGACTATTTCGAGAGTGCTCACAGCGCACTCCCTAATGTGCTCCTTCCGACGACCAAGCAACTGAATGAGCAGCAAAATCAGTTGTGTCATCTGAGGAAGGCGAAGAAGAAAATCCGTGTCAACATCACGGCTTTGCAGCAGCAGATCCAAGCTTTGATTCAGCCGAATGAGGTCCTTACTCAAGAGCGTGATGACACTATTGAGGAGGGGCATAACTGGGAGGAAGATTATAACCAGGCCATGGACGAGGTGCATGCTTTGCAGGACCTCGTACCTCCGGTAGTGGGCCTACCGATGGTAGGTGCAGTACCCGTGGTTTTGGGTATCCCGGCGATGTCGGAGCCTGAACCCGAAGAGGAGGTCATGGACCCTGATCCACCAGCAGAACTAGCGGAGGAGGAAGACCCGCGTGAGGTCGAATTCTACTCCGAGTAGTGAGTTTACCGTTGCTGAGTTGGGCAGCGAGGGTGGTGTGTAATACATTTTGTAACAGTGACATGTCGTGTAGACAGTAGCGTGTGTATATGTAGTGACGACATGAGCACGACTTCTCGGAGGTCCGAGAATAATGTATCTTGTATAAAGTTTTTACTTTATCAATATATGTGAATGTTGTGCAATATTCTCTGTCACTACAATATCTGATGTCTTCTCATGGATATTTAAGTATGACATGTGCTGACCGTTGCTGTTTGAATTTCAGAATGACTCGTACTGGGGCCAACCCTGAGGTTGGGGGTTCAAGTTACGGGGGAGAGGCCTCCCAACAGCCTCCCGAGACTTCCTCGGCACCACAGCAGCAGCAGCAACCACAGCCACCGCCACCGCCAACGGTCACGGTTGCCGATATTGTTGTGGCCATGGCAGGCTCGCACCAGCAGCACACCGAATTGCTGTAGACGCTGATTGCCAATACGTCTCGTCCAGAGAGACGTCAAGACCGGGAAGAACGACAGCAAAGTTCTTACTCGGATTTCTAGAGACGCATCCCCCGGTATTCTCAAGGGTGGATGAACCCATCAACGCGGACAACTGGCTCTGCACGATGGAGATGAAATTTGGGCTGCTCCAAGTTAGTGAGCAGCGGAAAACGCAGTTTGCGGCCCAGCAACTTCAGGTGTCCGCTAACACTTGGTGGGCAAATTTCTGCGCCTCGCAACCCACCGAGTGAGTGCTAACCTGGGCGGAGTTTCGGATGGCCTTCAGGGCCTATCATATACCGCCGGGTTTGATGAAGAGGAAGACACAAGAGTTCCTCCACCTACAGCAAGGGAACCGGAACGCGCTGGAGTACGCCAGGGTGTTCAATGATCTCGCGCTCTATGCGTCCTATCACGCCGATACGGATGAGAGGCGGCGGGACTACTTTTACCGAGGGCTAAATCCGCTACTGAAGGACAAGCTGGTAATGTTCAATCGCGGCAGCCTCAATGACATGATTGCTTCTGCGATTGTACAAGAGGACTCTTGCAAGGAGTTGGTGGCAGCGGAGAAGAAGCGCAGCGCACCGCAAAGCAGCAGAGAGGGAGGTGGTCCTCCCTAGAAATATCGGATGGTGTATCGCTCACCATTGGGACAACGCTGGCAGCCACTGCAACGACCGATGCAGTATCGCAATCGGCCGTATTCACCACCGGCATTCTGACCGGCCTTGCCAGCACCTCTGCAGCAACAACAGCAGCAGTGGACGATGCCACGTGCGTTTGCACCTCAGCAGCATGTGTCGGGCTTTTGTCCCCCAAGCACCGGCCAGTCATCGACCACATGTTTCAAGTGCGGTCGCCAGGGGCATTTCGCCCAACAATTGCCCCGAGAGTCAAGGCAGCGGAATGGCACCACAGTTTCTGGGAGGAATCAGCCCTGGAATCCCATTAATGCGCGGCGGGCAAACCCTAAGCCCGGCACAGTCCACCAACTCGCCATAGAGGACATGTCGGAGGGAGAAACCATTCTTGCGGGTATGTTCCAACTCCACCAACATCCCGCCATAGTTTTATTTGATTTGGGTGCCACGCATAATTTTATTAGCCAAGCTTATATTGCTGAGCACAGTTTGCAAATACTACCCACCAAAAGTCCATACTTGATTTGTTCACTGGGTGAGAAAATTACAGCAAGCATGATGGTTCCAAAAGTGCCATTATGATTCGGGGGTAGAGTATACCCTACATCTTTCATAGATATAGAGGGACAAAAGGTCGATGTCATCTTAGGGATGTCGTGGTTAACCCGCCACGGCGTTGTTTTAGACACCGTTCTACGAGCCGTGCATTTGCACCTAGAAATGCACAAGTCTCATTCATTATTTCTGGACAGTCCAGAAATAAAACTTCCAACCGTATACCAATCCACTACTATCAGATTGGAAGATATTCCAGTAGTCCGTGAGTTCTCTGACATGTTCCCGGATGGGTTACCGGGGATGCCGCCTGACCGAGAGGTGGAGTTCAAGATTGAGCTTGCACCAGGAACTATGCCAACATCTAGAAGGCCGTACAAGATGGCGCCAAAGAAGTTGGCAGAATTGAAAATGCAGTTGACGGACCTGCTGGAAAAGGGGATTATTAGGCCGAGCTCCTCGCCATGCGGCTGTTCGGCATTATTTGTGAAGAAGAAGGTGTAAAATCCCCAAAAAGTGATAGCAAGAATTTCAACACATTTACACTTAGGAAAAATGAGGGGAATTAAAACTTTGAATTATAACGGTGTGAGTTCAAAGTGGTGATTCAAACTTCCAAAAACTTCTGTCGAAGTGTGTAGTCGACACTTCCCCTGGACCTCCTCTAGGCAGCCCGCGGAGGTTCTTTTTCGGAGGGGCTAGACACTTGCGGAGAGATTTAGCGTTAGGGACGAGTGAGGGAAAAGCTTGACACGGGGAGTTTTACGTGGTTCAGGCCGCCGGAGCGTAAAACCCTACGTCCACGGTGAGCAGAGGAGCTCGCTGTATTGCTTGCTGCTCAGAACCGGAGTCCTGAGCTTGAGGGTGAGTGATGTATAGAGTGCGAGTTCATAGAGTTCGAACCTTTGCTAACGCTGCCTACCCGAGCCTTTATAGTCCAAGGCTCGAGCGGCTTACAAGGTGGGCCCGGGACCTGACAGGTGGTCCCGGGGAGATTTCCTGCCATCTACCATATCTGCAGTTATGCCAGTAGTTGTCTCTGGCGAAGGCTTCCGAGTCTTCGTTCTGCCGTCCTACCCATGCCACAAGCTAGTCGTAGTGGTTGATGATGGCAGGGGCAGCAGGGGATGTCTTGTCGCTGTGTTTATTGGCAGGCAGACTCTGACACAGCGCGCCAGTCTGTGATGTGACTGGGCGCAACGGCACCTGACAGAGGCGTGCTCCGCGTCTCCGTGTCTTGGGAAGGCGCGGGTCATGAATACCTTGTACGGGCACGGTATGGCGCGTCTTTACTCTTGCTTCCTACCGCGTGGGGGCAGGCAGCGCCGCTCTGCTGGCCACGTGGCGGGCCCGGAGCTCTCCTCTGAGGAGAGGGAGGTCCGGCCCCACGGGACACGTGGAGCCTTCGGAGCTCTCCCCGCGGAGGGGGGTGGTCCGGCTGCTGCTGGCCACGTGGCGGGTCCGGAGCTCCCCTTCTGAGGAGAGGGAGGTCCGGCCCAGCAGGACACGTGGAGCCTCCGGAGCTCTCCCCACGGAGGGGGAGGTCTGGCTTAGTTGGTCACGTGGCGGGTCCGGAGCTCTCCTCTGAGGAGAGGGAGGTCCGGCCCCGCTGGACACATGGCGCCTTCGGAGCTCACCCCCGCGGAGGAGGCGAGGTCTGGCCTTCTAGTCCACGTGGCAGGCCCGGAGCTATCCTCCAAGGGGAGGCGAGCTCTGGCCCTGCCGGACACGTGGTGCCTTCGGAGCTCGCCCCTGCGGAGGGGGCGAGGTCCTTAGGCGGTTTCACCCTGTGCGCGGGGGTACCCTGTATTGAGGGTATCGATAGTGGCCCCCGGGCCCACCTCGGGGGAGGTAACGATCCCGGGGTGGGGCCTTCTTCTTTCTGCGCACTTCCTTGTCTTGAGTATTCCCTGTGCTGATAGGGTCTCGACGGCTTTGGAGTTCAGCTTCTAAGGAGAGGGTGAACCCTGGCATCGGAGCTCAGCCCTGTTGTGGGGGCGGAGGTCCGGAAGTCATCGGAGCTCAGGCCCACGGAGGGAGTGAGGTCCGGCATCAGGGCTCGCCTCTAAAAGGAGGGCGAGGGCTGGCATCGGAGCTCGGCCCAGCTGTGGGGGCGAAGGTCAGGAAGTCAACGGAGCTCAGGCCCACGGAGGGCGTGAGGTCCGGCATCAGGGCTCGCCTCTGAAAGGAGGGCGAGGGCTGGCCTCGGAGCTCGGCCCGGCTGTGGGGGCGGAGGTCCGAAAGTCATCGGAGCTCAGGCCCACGGAGGACGTGAGGTCCGGCATCAGGGCTCGCCTCTGAAAGGACGGCGAGGGCTGGCCTCGGAGCTCGGCCCAGCTGTGGGGGCGGAGGTCCGGAAGTCATCCGAGCTCAGGCCCACGGAGGGCATGAGGTCCGACATCAGGGCTCGCCTCTGAAAGGAGGGCGAGAGCTGGCATCGGAGCTCGGCCCAGCTATGGGGGCGGAGGTCCGGAAGTCATCGGAGCTCAGGCCCACGGAGGGCGTGAGGTCCAGCATCAGGGCTCGCCTCTGAAAGGAGGGCGAGGGCTGGCATTGGAGCTCGGCCCAGCTGTGGGGGCGGAGGTCCGGAAGTCATTGGAGCTTAGGCCCACGGAGGGCGTGAGGTCCGGCATCAGGGCTCACCTCTGAAAGGAGGGCGAGGGCTGGTCTCGGAGCTCGGCCCGGCTGTGGGGGCGGAGGTCCGGAAGTCATTGGAGCTCAGGCCCACGGAGGGCGTGAGGTCCGGCATCAGGGCTCGCCTCTGAAAGGAGGGCGAGGGCTGGCATCGGAGCTCGGCCCAGCTGTGGGCGCGGAGGTCCGGAATTCATCGGAGCTCAGGCCCACGGAGGGCGTGAGGTCCGGCATCAGGGCTCGCCTCTGAAAGGAGGGCGGGGGATGGCCTCGGAGCTCAGCCCAGCTGTGGGGGCGGAGGTCCAGAAGTCATCGGAGCTCAGGCCCACGGAGGGCGTGAGGTCCGGCATCAGGGCTCACCTATGAAAGGAGGGCGAGGGATGGCCTCGGAGCTCGGCCCAGCTGTGGGGGCGGAGGTCCGGAAGTCATCGGAGCTCAGGCCCATGGAGCGCATGAGGTCCAGCATCAGGGCTCGCCTCTGAAAGGAGGGCAAGGGCTGGCATCGGAGCTCGGCCCAGCTGTGGGGGCGGAGGTCCGGAAGTCATTGGAGCTCAGGCCCACGGAGGGCGTGAGGTCCGGCATCAGGGCTCGCCTCTGAAAGGAGGGCGAGGGCTGGCATCGGAGCTCGGCCCAGCTATGGGCGCGGAGGTCCGGAAGTCATCGGAGCTCAGGCCCACGGAGGGCGTGAGGTCCGGCATCAGGGCTCGCCTCTGAAAGGAGGGCGAGGGCTGGCCTCGGAGCTCGGCCCGGCTGTGGGAGCGGAGGTCCGGAAGTCATCGGAGCTCAGGCCCACGGAGGGTGTGAGGTCCGACATCAGGGCTCGCCTCTGAAAGGAGGGCGAGGGCTAGCATTGGATCTCAGCCCAGCTATGGGGGCGGAGGTCCGGAAGTCATCGGAGCTCAGGACCACGGAGGGCGTGAGGTCCGGCATCAGGGCTCGCCTCTGAAAGGAGGGCGAGGGCTGGCATCGGAGCTCGACCCAGCTATGGGGGCGGAGGTCCGGAAGTCATCGGAGCTCAGGCCCACGGAGGGCGTGAGGTCCGGCATCAGGGCTCAGCTCTACGGAGGGGTGATGTGCGTCTTCATAGCTAAGCCCAGTATAGGGCGCAAGGTCCGACTTCAGTATTCACCCCTGCTGACGGGGTGGTGACCGACTTCGGAGATCGCCCTGCGATAGGGGTGTCGTCCGGCATCGGACCTTAGCCCAGTGTAGGGCACACAGTCCGGCTTCGGTGTTCACCCCTGGGGGGTGGCGACCGGCTTCGGAGATCGCTCCTGTGATAGGGGTGTCGTCCGGCATCGGACCTTAACCCAGTGTAGGGCACACGGTCCGGCTTCGGTGTTCACCTCTGGGGGGTGGCGACCGGCTTCGGAGATCGCCCCTGCGATAGGGGTGTCGTCTGGCATCGGACCTTAGCCCAGTGTAGGGCACACGGTCCGGCTTCAGTGTTCACCCCTGGGGGGTGGCGACCGGCTTCAGAGATCGCCCCTGCGATGGGGGTGTCATCCGGCATCAGACCTTAGCCCATTGTAGGGCACACAGTCCGGCTTCGGTGTTCACCCCTGGGGGGTGGCGATTGGCTTTGGAGATCGCCCCTGCAATAGGGGTATCGTCTGGCATCGGACCTTAGCCCAGTGTAGGGCACACGGTCCGGCTTCGGTGTTCACCCCTGGGGTGTGGCGACCGGCTTCGTAGATCGCCCCTGCGATAGGGGTGTCGTCCGGCATCGGACCTTAGCCCAGTGTAGGGCACACGGTCCGGCTTTGGTGTTCACCATTGGGGGGTGGCGACCGGCTTTGGAGATCTCCCCTGCGATAGTGGTGTCGTCCGGCATCGGACCTTAGCCAAGTGTAGGGCACACGGTCCGGCTTCGGTGTTCACCCCTGGGGGATGGCGACCGGCTTTGGAGATCGCCCCTGCGATAGGGGTGTCATCCGACATCGGAACTTAGCCCAGTGTAGGCACACGGTCTGGCTTCGGTGTTCACCCCTGGGGGGTGGCAACCGGCTTCGGAGATCGCCCCTGCGATAGGGGTGTCGTCCGGCATCGGACCTTAACCCAGTGTAGGGCACACGGTCCGGCTTCAGTGTTCACACCTGGGTGGTGGCGACCGGCTTCGAAGATCGCCCCTGCGATAGGGGTGTCGTCCGGCATCGGACCTTAGCCCAGTGTAGGGCACACGGTCCGGCTCGGAGCTCACCCCTACTGAGGGGGTGAGGCCCGGCGCTGCTCAGGGGCCCTCCCTTTCCTGTCCCTTAGTCTCATTTGGCTTACTGTCCCGGGCCGGAATACAGGGCTTGGGTAATCCAGTGCACTTGGTCCCGGAGGTCTGGCCCCTAGCCCTAGTCAGGGTGTAACCGTCCGGCCCCCTAGTACTCAGACCGTAGCGCTGGGGGGGCTGAGTGCGCATGCTTTGGGTGCAGGACCGGGCAAAGCAAGGCTCCTGACCCCCCGGTCTGGCGTAGGTCTTTTCCTAGAGGAGACCAACTAGCGTTACAGTACTCTTACAGGGGGGGGGGTCCAAAAGGCCCCCAGGCCTCTAGCGGGTACCCCAAGCACTACCGCCTTCGGCAGGATGGAAAATATCGACTATGCGTGAGAGCAGGATAGAGGAACCGAGTGTACAATGGATGTACACTGTCTAGAGCGTTGGGAGGTGATCATATATATTAATGCGTAATTTAAATAAACACCTAAGTAAGCATGGTGAACTTACTGGGGTAGCGTCGGAGCGCATGTATTAGGCTCCCATGCACGGACCGGTGGCGCCAGGGCGTCTTCTGGTACTGCATGATCTGGAGCGGAGGATTGACGGCAGTAGCGTCGAGGTCGTTGACGTCGTGGATCCACTGCTGGGTGGCCCCCTGGAGGGCGTCTTCAGCAGGCGGATTGTCCAGGAGCGCTTCTGCGGCGGCTAGCGTGCTTGCTTGAGCGGCACTCTGCGCCGCGGTAGACCATGAGGTTGATGGAGTTCGTGTTGCCGGAGTCGGCTGCTGGCTTCCAGCTCGCACCGACACACTCCGTGCTGAGTGTGTCGAGATGTAGTTCTCACTGGTCACCGTTTGTCAAAAACGTGGGCGAGGAGAGCTTGCTGCTGAGTAAGCTTCGTCATCTTCGTCGGCGTAAGCTCGTCGGGCAAGGGAAAGGCCCCCTACCTGGCGCGCCAAATGTCGAAGTGTGTAGTCGACACTTCCCCCGGACCTGCTCTGGGCAGCCCGCGGAGGTTCTTTTTCGGAGGGGCTAGACACTTGCGGAGAGCTTTAGCGTTAGGGACGAGTGAGGGAGAAGCTTGACACGGGGAGTTTTACGTGGTTCAGGCCGCCGGAGCATAAAACCCTACGTCCACGGTGAGCAGAGGAGCTCGTTGTATTGCTTGCTGCTCAGAACCGGAGTCCTGAGCTTGAGGGTGTGTGATGTCTAGAGTGCGAGTTCACAGAGTTCAAACCTTTGCTAACGCTGCCTACCCGAGCCTTTTATAGTCCAAGGCTCGAGCGGCTTACAATGTGGACCCGGGACCCGACAGGTGGTCCCGGGGAGATTCCCTGCCATCTACCGTATCAGCAGTTATGCCAGTAGTTGTCTCTGACGAAGGCTTCCGAGTCTTCGTTCTGCCGTTCTGCCCATGCCACAAGCTAGTCGTAGTGGTTGATGATGGCAGGGGCGGCAGGGGATGTCTTGTCGCTGTGTTTATTAGCGGGCAGACTCTGACACGACGCGCCAGTCTGCGATGTGACTGGGCGCAACGACACGTGACAGAGGCGTGCTCCGCGTCTCCGCGTCTTGGGAAGGCGCGGGTCTTGAATACCTTGTATGGGCACGGTATGGCGCGTCTTTACTCTTGTTGCCTACCGCGTGGGGGCAGGCAGCGCCGCTCTACTGGCCACGTGGCGGGCCCGGAGCTCTCCTCTGAGGAGAGGGAGGTCCGGCCCCGCGGGACACGTGGAGCCTTCGGAGCTCTCCCCGCGGAGGGGGGTGGTCCGGCTGCTGCTGGCTACGTGGCGGGTCCGGAGCTCCCCTCTGAGGAGAGGGAGGTCCGGCCCCGCAGGACACGTGGAGCCTCCGGAGCTCTCCCCGCGGAGGGGGGAGGTCCGGCTTAGTTGGTCACGTGGCAGGTCCGGAGCTCTCCTCTGAGGATAGGGAGGTCCGGCCCCGCTGGACACATGGCGCCTTCGGAGCTCACCCCCGCGGAGGAGGCGAGGTCTGGCCTTCTAGTCCACGTGGCAGGCCCGGAGCTATCCTCCGAGGGGAGGCGAGCTCCGGCCCTGCCAGACACGTGGTGCCTTTGGAGCTCGCCCCTGCGGAGGGGGCGAGGTCCTTAGGCGGTTTCACCCTGTGCGCGGGGGTACCCGGTATTTAGGGTACCGACAACTTCCAAACATGGATATTTAAATTTATAACTTGGATATTCATATTTCAAATATTCAACCTTCCAAATTTTAGCTCATTTGGAGGGGTTTTAGTATTTGTTTGGGATTAAAAGAGGAAGCCCTCTAATCTGAATTTCAAATCAGTTTCAAATTCCAATTTCCTCCATTTGCAAATTTGGTTCCACAAATGTGTCGTCCACATTTGAATTAGCAGCCATGCCAAAAATCAGAAACTTTGGAGTTGGTTTGCTATGTTTCTGGAACAATGCAAAAGGGATAATTCAAATTCCATTTCAAATTCAAATAATCAAACTTAAGTCAAACTCCACAGCAGAATTCAAATCATTTGAATTCAACAAATTCAAACCATGACTTGGTGTGGAAGTATAGACTTTAATTTTGAGTAGCTGTGGTAAAAATATCAGTAGAAAATTTAATTAAGAGATGAGGGGTGGGACCCATCTATCAGCCACACAACCGACTGTTTTTGCTTCTCTCGGATGATCACCGCGCGCCACCGATCTGCACTTCCTCCACCGAGCTGCTTCCTCGCGTGCTGCCGAAGTCAAGCCGGTGCGCGTGGGTGATCAGAGCCGCAGCACACTTCTACTTCTCCTCTCTGCCTTCATCCACAGCCTCCCCAGACCCTCTGCTCGAGCGCACGACCGAAACCTCGAGCTACACCGCCGCTGGGTTCTCCCCCGATTGACCACAGCACCCCGAGCTCGGTTGCTCGAGCTCCCCACAGCAAAAACCATCATCCAGACGTGCTCTAGCCATCCACCATCCCTACTCCTTCGCTATCTGCCCGTTGGAGCTTAAAATTCCTGGAGTTGCAACTGTGCCGCCGTGAACACTGAAAGTTCCAACTTTCGGTCACCGTGGACAGCTCAAACCGGAGAAGCTCACGTTCAAGCGATCCAGCCCATTGGTGCACCTACGACCAGAGCTGCTCACCTCCAAAACAGCCCAAGCCATGATTCCTCGGAGGAGAATTCCGAGATTTTCCCCCGGGCAGCGCAACTCGACCCTGAGGTAAAGAGTTGCTAAATTCAACTTCAGTTCGTGTTGTGAGTAGCTCAAACTTCGCACACCGGTTCTAGACTAGCTAGCGCCCTTCCTCCCTCGATTCTAGGCCGGAAAACTAGGTGTAGAGAGAGGATTGCACGTTCTTGTCGCGGGAACACCTTCGGACCACTTTGGGCGCACGGTGTCGATAGGTTTGGAGGGCTCTCTGGCGGATTTGGCTGCCATGCCTAGCTCCTACATCTTCCACTGGTGCTCTAGAGCCTGAGAGCCAATCATTTGGTGGAGAAATGAAGTTTCCCGACCTCGCCGGAGTTTTAAACCCTGCTGTCACCGGTGCGCACCATTTTCAGGCGAGTTTTGGCCGCCGGCGATGCCACCATCATGCTCAGCGGGGTGAATAATGGGGGAGCGGCGAGATTTGGCCCGGGAGGCGGCCGGGAATGCAGTTCCTGCCACCCTCGCCGGAGAATGCACCGATTCTCTGTTTTGGCGCGAGGTAGAAGAGGGTGCTGACATGTGGGGCCCGCTGCAGCGTTTAAACTTTTCCAGATTTCCCTATTCCAGTTCAAACTTTGAAGAGCCATAACTTTGTGTAGGAATGTCATAAAAATGTCAAACAAATTTTGTTGGACTCCCCTCAGAGAATACTATCCAGGGGTACAGCCCAATGGATATGAAAATCTCTGTATTTGGCCCATTAATTCAATTAAAGAAAATTTTGTAGGAATTTTCGCAGGAGTTCTGTTTATTGGAAAATTCCCAAATTTGGGCAGGACATTCTTCCAAAAATCATGAACTCCAGTAAAATTTTCGGAGTCATTGGACCTCATTTGCTTGGCCAAATATGGTGTCAATCCTTTATGTCTCTGAAAATTGGGAAAATACAGAGGCATTTTCAGCATTTCTTATCAACTTCTAAAATTCATATCTCTCTGTTGGTAACCCCAAAAATGGTGAAACAAATTTTGTTAAAACCATGGAGACCTACCCTAATTAGATCTTCCACTGTTAGAGATGTCAAAACTCCAGATTTGGGCTCAAAATTCAGAGAATCCTTGTACTTGTGGGAATTTTGGATACCACAAGGTGCAATGAAATTTCTCTAAATTTTGCTCAGATCATCCTTAGGCTGGGCGCAGCGGCAGCCGCTATCCGCGCCTGGCCGGCAAATACGGCGGCTCGGCAGATAGCGGCTGCCTGCAGCGGCTGTTGTACAGGGGCCGGTAAATCCCAGGTCGCTACAGGCGGCCTGGGAATGTACCGAAGATGAGTGAGGGAGAGAGACAAAAAGGGAAGAGGAAAAAGTGGAAGAAGAAGAAAGGAAAGAAAAAAAGGAAAAAAAGGAAAGAAGGAGAAAGGAAAAAAAAGGAGGAAAGGGAGAGAAGAATGGAAAAAGAAATAAGGGAAAAAAGAAAAATAAGAAAAAAAGAAGTGAGGGAAAAAAGGAAAAAGATAAAAGAGGAGACAAAGCAAAACATTAATATATTAATTATATATAATTTATAAATATAATATTATTTACATTAGTAGTTATATGAAATAATATAAAATATGATATAGTTGTATTATCTAATATAAAATAGTTGATAGTTGATATAGAGTTCTGATTTAGAGGTGAACGAGTGCGGACAAATAAACTGTAAAAGTAGGAATCTTTTAGAGTCAACTGTAAAAAGCTAAGAATATTCTTTTAGAGGTCCGATATAGAGGTCCACGAGTGCGAATAGCCTTAGAGAGTCTAGTATCCACTGGAAAAATCCCAAAGCCAATTAAGGATCCTAAATAGTAGTAGCTATGAATAGAAGTTTAATTCTTATAAGTCCTTAACACTTATACATATATTTTGCTACATTTCATTTAGTGAACAAAGTTGAGGACGCACCGGAGCCGTTGGACGTCCTCCCACCAGAAGCTGACTTTCCGTTTAACTCGCAACCAGGCAAGCCCCGGTTTGCATTTAAGTACCTTTTACAAAGTTTTCATTTGTATCACTTATGTCTAGGTTGAAATGCTTGCATTAGAGTTAAGGTGTTTGAAACCCCACTTGCATGACTTTAAATTCCTATGAAGGGTTGGGTAGTTTACAGACTCGACGAGTAGAGAATGTCGTGCTAATATGCTTAGGATCTCGGTAGAAGTCGAGTAGTTGGAATCTACTCGCGAGGTAAGGTTTTGTCACATGGTATGGTTAGAGTAGAAAATGGCTTAAGAGTGGTGAAAATGAGACCCAACAGGGGGATAGGATGCAGTGAGCGGAGGTCTCACGTGCATAGCCCTGTTGGTGTCGATTGAGGACTGAGTCATGTGCGGGCCTGCTGAACAAGTATCGAACAATATCGGATGGCATACTGACATAAGCAGGAAACCGATGTAATTGGTTAACCTGGGTGCCGAGGCTTACCCAACCGTTTTATAGGAGTGGGTTGAGGGTAGCAAGGTATAAATCTGCCGGTGGGCACAGTCACGCTCCACGTGGGGACCTCCTGTCTGTTACAGATGGACCGGTTCGGCATTTGGGTTTCCTTTGAAAGGTTGTTGCATACAACAGAGTAGGAAGGGGTGTGGAATCACGCTTCTAAAAGTGGGTGTATGTGACGTGTTGTCCGGGTGTCTCCTTATTGCAATCACCGTCTCTCACGGTTATTTGAGTACCGCTTGTTCACTATTCTGTGACGTAGTAAGAAAGGAAAGAAACCAAATGAATGATAATATGCTGTGATGAATTATTATTGTTTTGAAACCATGTCTACTGTAGATGTAGAGCTAATTAAGTTTATCTTCCACTTTGGGCATCACCACATTGGAGAAAAGTGTTTCTTGTTTGATTGTGGACTTTCGATGTGAGGGCTGCCTAAAGCTCATTAAACTGTTGCTATAAAACAGAAAGTAAGGATCAACATGTAGGCGTGTCTTTATTGCAAAGTCTTTGTGCTATATTATATATCCCTACATGTAGAGTTCCATGCCTAGGGTTGTCGGTTAAGCCTTGATGATCCATCGTGCTCACAGTTGCAATATTTGAGCTGTGTGCAGGTGAGAGATATGAGGAGGGGTCCGAGGACGAGGCGGTGCCCTCGTCGGGGTACACAGCCGCGCTGGAGCCCTACACGCCGCCGTGATCTCCGATTACATGTTGATAGTGTGTAGCGTCCACGGGATGGACGGCTGCACTTTTGCTTAGTTAGGATAAGAGAGTAGCTATGTATATTACTTCCGCTGTATAATTAAGTTTTGTAAAAAGACTTCCGCTGTTTTATATCAAATAAAAGTTTGTATGTTGCTCTTATTCTTTTCTTGTGTGCTGTTGGGTGCCGCATCGCACGGCACCACCCTCTGCGATCCTGGAGTGGGTGAACCACGGGGTGGTCCCCACAGACGTGGTACCAGAGCCGCATTGGGAATAGCACGTTCAAAAAGAGCCTATTTTGAAAACTTTGAAGTAGTCGAGTGAGGATTAGCCACTATGCCCACATAAGGTCTATGATAGTAGTAGATATAATGGTGGAAAAGCTAAATTATGTGTTATACATTCTGTAACGACGCTCCGACGTCAGGTAAGAGGTAAGGTACGCCACTGCAGGCGGATCAATTGCGGTAACTCACCATACGAGTAATAGTATGGAAGGATATACCGTGGCTTGGCACGGTAGTGAATATGAGTCTCTGAACCTCTCCATGGTTCTGAGAGCATATGAAAACGCTGATCTCCAGTGTGCTTTAGGCAAAAGTGAGAATATCCCATCGTGTGGTAAGCAACACGATAGTATGCAACTCTTGAACGTTCAATGTTCAAAGGGCCATAAGCAGCGCTCGCCATCGGCGTGCCTCAACGGTCATGAGGCAGTAGGTGGTATCTGTTTGGTTGATGAAATTCCCAACCGTGACGACCCGTTCGTTCTCTACTTGGGTTCCCTGTCGTGTGGTGTGAAAACACGACCATGTACCTTGAGACGTGGCTTGACTCAAGGACGATCCGTATGGCAATGATACGGACCATATGTTTTTACTATGATATGGAACTGCCTGAAATGTTAAAAACCTTTGTGTGCACCATTATTGTGTGGTCTTTTGCAGGTACATTAGCCACGTTAGTGCATGACGTTTAGAAACCGTTTGTGAGTGACATTCTTAGTTCCACCATTTGACACGTATATGCCGGAATACCGGCTTAGGATTTTTCTTTGGTGAGGAAACATAGTACCGAAATAAGTTATTAGTTGCATAAAATTATATTTTCAAAGAAAAGAGTTAAAATGAGGTTTAGGATTCCATTTAGGGGTTATTGAACTCCTATATTGAACTAAGAGTCGATTTGGAGTGTATATTCATTTCCAAAGACTTAGGAACAACCTCCCCTGTTTTTGGCAGAAACTTTTCTGAACTTAAATAGGGTATAACTTAGGATTGGTTGAACCAATGGAGGTGTGTGATACTATCCTGGAAAGGTTTTGAAGTCCTCTACAACTTTTCTGTAGAGCTCCAGAACATAATGTCCCTTCAAATGGATGAAAATCTCAGATAAGTAGGCACTGTCCAGAAACAGGACAGACCAAAGTGCTCTCTGGAATTTTCTATATTTCGACCACAACTTTCTGTAGAAAAAATTTCTAAGAGTCAAGTAAGACATCGTTGGAAAGTATAGGAAATGTTCTACAACATTGTAGTTCAGTGTTTTCCTAGATTGCAGGCAGAATAAGATGGAATTTTGGGAACAAAACAGCCACTTGCAAAGGAGGTGCTGTCAAAATTTCTGAGAAAATTCTGTCAACTTGTAGGGATCATAACTGTAAACTAGGAAGGCTATGGAGGCAAATAAATACAATATGGATTCCTTTTTAGTATAATACAACTTTGTTGTTGAACTCTAGTCCAGATTTTGCCTCCAAGGTGGCCAAAACAGTTGGATTATCCAGACTGGTCAGCTGGACCAGAAGCTGGACAGTGAACACCATGTTGAAGTTTTTCAACCAAAACAATTAGTTTCACCTTTCGATATCCAGCGGGTGTTGTGAAACAGTGAGTTGGAGTCGAAAAGTTGACGCATTAACAATATCACTTCGAGCGGGTACATGTTTGGGTCCAGTACAATAGCGAGGAATTACGCATGCTAACACACTTAACATCCCGTGGCGACCCACGATGGTCGAAATGAACTTTTAACCCATAAAGTTCAATACTTTGGAACTCAATCGTGTGACATGGTCCAGAGATGTATATGTTGTATAAAGTTTATACTCTATCCATATGTGTGATTGTTATGTGTATTATTTATTCCATTCTCGCACTACTATTGTATAGACTGGATGAAATAAACCAACATGTGCTGATCGTTTGAATGGTATGAATGCAGAATGGTGCTGTTCTTGACATCATTCCATGTGTGGTTCGTTTAAATTCTCCACTCTATGAACCTCATGTTCTTATTCTTGACCGTTCGGTTCAAGAAGCTCCAGCCACATATAACACGGAAGCCACAAAACTTGAGGATATCCATGTGGTCCGTGAATGCCCGGATGTCTTTCGGGATGATCTTCCGGGCATGCCACCCGAAAGGGATGTCGAGTTCAAGATTGAACTTATACATTGGGCAACACTGATATCACGGAGACCGTACAAGATGGCTCCGAATGAGCTAGCTGAACTGAAGGAGCAGCTCAATGATTTAATTAAGAAGGGTTTCGTTCGACTGAGTTCCTCGCCATGGGGATGCTCGGCGCTGTTTGTGAAGAAGAAGGATGAAACCTTGAGGTTGTGTGTGGACTACCGACCTCTCAACGCCATCACAATCAAGAATAAATATCCACTGCCCCGCATCGATATTATCTTCGATCAACTTGTGGGTGCAAGAGTATTTTCAAATATGGATCTTCGTTCTGGATATCACCAAATCAAGATCCAAGCGGAGGATATTCTGAAGACGGCCTTCTCGACGAGATATGGGCTGTATGAATATCTCGTCATGTCTTTTGGTCTCACCAACGCCCCGGCACATTTCATGTACCTCATGAACTCCGTGTTCATGCCAGAGTTGGACAAGTTCGTGGTGGTGTTCATAGATGACATCTTGGTTTACTCCAAGTCTGAAGAAGAACATGCCGAACACTTGCATATTGCGCTTCAACAATTGCGAGACCATAAGATTTATGCCAAGTTCAGCAAGTGCGAGCTTTGGATCAGCCAAGTGTCATTTCTTGGTCATATTATTTCTGCAGAAGGCATTGCAGTTGATCCAAGCAAAATCGAACAAGTGCCGAAATGGAAGTCCCCCACATCAGTCCACGAAGTCAGCAGTTTCCTCGGGTTAGAAGGATATTACCGGAGATTCATACCGAACTTCTCCAAGCTTGCTAAGCCAATGACTGAACTGTTGAAGAAGGGGATCAAATATGTTTGGGACTCAGCTTGTGAAGGAGCGTTCCAAGCATTGGTGAAGCATCTTACAACAGCGACGGTATTAGCTCAACCGGATACAACCAAGCCCTTTGACGTATATTGTGATGCGTCCAGCATCGGGCTTAGATGTGTATTGATGCAAGGAGGAAGAGTGGTCGCCTATGGCTCACGTCAACTTCGTAACCACGAGCAGCACTATCTGACTCATGATCTTGAGCTTGCTGCTGTGGTGTTGGCCTTGAAAATGTGGAGGCACTATTTACTTGGGAACTTAGTGCACCTCTACACCGACCACAAGAGTCTGAAATATATATTCACTCAAAAGGAGTTGAATATGCGGTAACAGAGATGGTTAGAGCTGATCAAAGACTATGAGATCGAGATTCACTACCATCTCGATAAGGCAAACGTGGTTGCCGACGCCTTGAGCCGCAAATCTCATGTTAACAATCTGTCCATCACCTCACTTGAAGAGGAGGAGCCGAGTCTATACTTGGTTCCATATGGGGCATTATATAATCTTGCTCTCGTCCCTACCATACGAGAGATTATGGAAGCTCAGAAGAAAGACGTGGGAATGTCGCACATTCGGAGAAGGATGAAGAATGGCGAAATGAAATGCTTTCGAAGAGATGAACACAACACTCTATGGTTTAAAGACCGTATAGTAGTACCTCGTGATATGAAGCTTCGGAAGAAAATCTTGGACGAAGCTCATTTGTCCAAGTATTCTATTCATCCGGGCAGCAACAAGATGTACCAGGATCTGAAAACCAAGTTTTGGTGGACACGGATGAAAAGAGAAATCGCAAAGTACGTATCCGAATGTGATATGTGTCGGCGTGTGAAAGCCGATCATATGCGTAAAGCCAGACAGCTGCAACCATTTGAACATTCCGGCATGGAAGTGGGAGGATATCAGCACGGACTTCATAGTTGGTTTACCTCTCACATCTCACAAGCATGATTCGATTTGGGTGATAGTCGGTCGACTAACCAAGTCGGCTCATTTTATCCCCGTACATACAAGTTACGTGGCCAAGCAATACGTGGAGCTGTATATTGCAAGGATTTTGTGCTTGCATGGTGTTCCCCGTTCTATTATTTCAGATCGTGGTGCACTGTTCGTCGCTCGGTTTTCGGAACATCTGCACGCGTCATTGGGAACCAAACTGATCCGAAGCTCCGCATATCACCCACAGACAGATGGTCAAACTGAACGGGTGAATCAAATGCTTGAAGACATGCTACGCGCTTGTGCCATCCACCACGGCAAAAATTGGGATGATCATTTACCGTTGGCGGAGTTTTCTTACAACAATGGCTATCAAGCTAGCATCAAGATGGCGCCGTATGAAGCTCTCTACAGCCAGAAATGTCGCACACCCCTCAACTGGTGCGAGTCCGGCAAGTGAGTTATCTACGGCATTGAACTTGTGAATGAGGCTGAAGAACGAGTGCGAGTAATACAAGCCAATCTCAAGGCTGCTCAATCTCGTCAGAAGAGCTATGCGGATAAAAGACGTTGCCCTCTCCACTTCGACATCCGGGACCATGTTTATGTCCGCGTGTCTCCGATGAAGGGAGTTCATCGTTTCGGAGTGAAGGGCAAACTTACGCCACGGTTCATTGGTCCGTTCGCCGTCATTGAAAAATTCAGACCCGTGGCCTATCGCCTGGAATTACCTGCGTCGCTCGCGGGAATTCACGACGTCTTCCATATCTCTCAGCTGAGGAAGTGCCTCAAACCCTCGGCAGAAATCCGCACAGAAGACATAGAGGTTCTTCAACCGGACCTCACATACACGGAGTATCCAATCCGGATTATCGATGAAAAGACTCGCACCACAAGAAACCAGACCTTATGGTTCTACAAGGTCTTGTGGAGTAACCATACCACTGATGAGGCGACATGGGAAAGCGAGGACTATCTACGAACTAATTATCCGGACTTGCTATCATCATATAACCAATAAAGTTTCCCCACTTTGCATTTCTTTTGGAATCTCGGGACGATATTCTTTTTAAGGGGGGGATGTAAAATCCCCAAAAAGTGGTTGTTAGTACCCTCTATACCGGGTACCCCTGAGCACAGGACAAAACAGCCTAAGGACCTCGCCCCCTCCGCAGGGGCGAGCTCCGAAGGCGCCACGAGTCCAGCGGGGCCGAAGCTCCCCTCTCCTCAGAGGATAGCTCCGGGCCTGCCACGTGGCCCAGAAGGCCGGACCTCCCCACCCCCCCCCCCCCCCCCCCCCCGCAGGGGCGAGCTCTGAAGGAGCCACGTGTCCAGTAGGGTTGGAGCTCCCCTCTCCTCAGAGGATAGCTCCGGGCCTGCCACGTGGCCCAGAAGGCCGGACCTCGCCCCCCCACCCCGCAAGGGCGAGCTCCGAAGGAGCCACGTGTCCAGTAGGGCCGGAGCTCCCCTCTCCTCAGAGGATAGCTCCGGTCCTGCCACGTGGCCAAGAAGGCCGGACCTCGCCCCCTCCGCAGGGGCGAGCTCCGAAGGTGCCACGTGTCCAGCAGGGCCGGAGCTCCCCTCTCCTCAGAGGATAGCTCCGGGTCTGCCACATGGCCCAGAAGGCCGGACCTCGCCCTCCCCCGCAGGGGCGAGCTCCGAAGGCGCCACGTGTCCACTAGGGCCGGAGCTCCCTCGTCCACAGAGGGTAGCTCCGGGCCTGCCACGTGGCCACGTGTAGCGCTGCCCGCCCGGTGCGGTAGGCAGCAGGAGTAAAGACGCACCATGCCTTTACCATACAAGGCATTCAAGACCCGTGCTGTGGGGACCACCCCATGGTTCACCCACTCCAGGATCGCATAGGGTGGTGCCGTGCGATGCGGCACCCAACAGCACACACGAAAAGAATAAAGGATAACATACAAACTTTTATTTGATATAAAACAGCGGAAGTCTTTTTACAAAACCTATTCATACAGCGGAAGTAATATACATGTAAGGCCTCTCATCCTAGCTATGCAAAAGTGCAACCGTCCAGCCCGGGGACGCTACACACTAGCAGCATGGAACCGGAGAATCACGGCGGCGTGCAGGGCTCCAGCTCGGCCGTGTACCCCGACGGGGGCATCGCCTCGTCCTCGGAACCTTCCTCATAACTCTGACCTGCACACAGCTCAAATATTGCAACCGTGAGCATGAAGGCTCAGCAAGTCTTAACCGTCAACCCTAGGCATGGAACTCTACGTGCAAGGATATGTAAGAGGGGAAAGGAATTTGCAATAAAGACACGCCTATAAGTTGATCCTTACTTTCAGTTTTATAGCAGCGGATTCATGTGCCTTAGGCAGCCCTCACATCGGAAGTCCACAATCAAACAAGAAACGCTTTCCCCTGATGTGGAGATGCCCAAAGTGGAATATAAACTTAATTAGCTCTATATCTACAGCAATCAAGGTATTCAAGACATTAAGATCAATACAGCATTTTCAGTTGGCTTATTTCACTTCTTACTACGTCACAGCGCAGTGAACAAGCGGGTACTCAAATAACCGCGAGGGACGGTGATTGCAATCAAGACACACCCGGATAACACGTCACATACACCCACTTTCAGAAGCGTGATTCCACACCCCTTCCTACTCTGTTGTATGCGACAACCTTTCAAAGGCAACCCAAATGCCGAACCGGTCCATCCATAACGGGTAGGAGGTCTCTGCGTGGGGCGTGACTGTGCCCACCGGCAGATTTACACCTTGCTACCCTCAACCCACTCCTATTTACGGTTGGGTAAGCCTCGACACCTAGGTTAACCAATTACATCGGTTTCCTGGTTCCCATATGCCAGTATGCATCCGGTACTGTTCAATACTTGTCCAGCAGGGCCGCACACGGACGGTCCTCAACCGACACCAACAGGGCTAAGCACGTGAGACCTCTGCTCACTGCATCTTATCCCCCCTGCTGGGTCTCATTTTCATAACTCAAGCCATTTTCTACCTCTTCTCATTCCGTATGATAAATACTATCTCGCGAGTAGCTTCCAACCACCCGACTTATACCGAGAACCTAAACATTAGCATGGCATTCTCTACTCGTCGAGTTTGTAAACTACCCAACCCTTTATAGGATTTAAAAGGCTATGCAAGTGGGGTTTCAATCACCCTAACTCTAATGCAAACATTCACCCTAGACATAAATGATACAAATAAAAAGCTTTATAAAAGGTATTTAAGTGCAAACCGGGGCTTGCCTGGTTGCGAGTTAAACGGAAAGTCAGCTTCTGGTGGGAGGACGTCCAAGGGCTCCGGCGTATCCTCAACTTCGGTCACTATTATGAAATGTAATAAAATACATGTATAAGTATTAAGGATTTATAAGAATTGGACTTCTACTCATAGCTACTGCTATTTAAAATCCTTAATTGGCTTTGGGATTTTTACAGTGGATACTAGACTCTCTAAGGATGATTTGAGCCAAATTTGGAGACATGTCATTGCATAATGTAGTCTTTAAAATTCCTACAAGTACAATGCTCATCTGAATTTTGAGCCCAAATCAGGAGCTTGACATAGCTAATGGTGGAAGATCTTATTAGGGTAAGTCTCCATGGTTCTAACAAAATTTGTTTCACCATTGTTGGAGCTACCATCAGAGAGATATGAATTTTTGAACTTAGACAGGAGTTCTGAAAAAGCTTCTGTTTAAATTTGAATTTTCAAATAAAGGCTGAACTTGAGAAGATAATTTGACCTAGCAAATTACCTCCAATGAAGCCCAAATTTTTACTGGAGATCAGTATCTATGAAGAGGATTTTCTACCCAAATTTGGGAATATTTCAGAAAGAATTGCTTATGTAGTAAATCCCTAAACGATTTACTAAAAACAATTCTACAGAAATTCCTGGGCATTTTCATAGCCAAAAATTTGTTTCTCTGTGATGTACTCCTCATGAGTAATCCAACAAAATTGGTCTCACTCTTTTTGGAGTTTTCTACACAAAGTTATGGGCTTGCAAAGATCAGCTAAATTCTGGAATTATTTCTCTAATAGAAACTTCAAATAATTGGGCTGGGCCCACTGGTTTAATTCGGACCAGTCAGATTTTAGCAACACCGGGGGCTACGGGGTTATTCCCGCGCAGCCGCACTGGATCCGGCGCCACAAACCGATCCTCGCGCGAACCCGGAGGCTGACCGGTGGGACCGGCCCTCCTTCGTCTTCCTCGCGCTGGCCGCGCCTCCCGCGGTGGCGCACGCCGGCGAGGCTCGCCGGGACAGGGTTCCCGTGGTTCAAACTTTGTCAAACTTGCCGCCTGTGAGTTATACACCGTGCTGAACATGATGATGGGGTCGGGAGCCGATGACAACGGCCGGAAAAGTGCTTGCACCGGCGACCATGTCGAAACCTACTTCGGCGACCTCGCTCTCCCTCAACAGTGGGTCATTCGGGCTAGGGTTTGCTCCAAAAGCACCAGTGTCCCGTGGACATCCTCGACCCATAGCTCGCTCTCCCTGAAACCCACCGGAGATGGGACCTCACCGGCGACCCGAGCCCGCAAAACTCTGGCGGTGACAAAAACTCGGTACCTGGCATCTCTACTTGATCGTTTGAGCTGCTAGGACTTCGGGAAGATGCGCAAGCATGAGCTGGAGCTACTCTAAGCTCATCTAGCGCGGAGTTAACCTGAGCACAACGAATTTTTTGGTTAGACCCGGCTCTATCCGTCGGTGTACAGTTTGGGGGAACGATGAAATTCTCAACACCGGTTCTAGCAATCACTAAACGGTTTCCGGCTACACGATCAGGACATGTGAACGCACCTTTCTTGTGTAGGGAAGGGGCGGTGACACCGGCCGTAGCACGCTGTCCACGGCGACCACCCTCGGTTCGTCCGCGTTCACCCGAGGATCGTGGCTATTCTGCCAATATCCGGAGCAATCACGTTCGGGGCAGGGAAGGAGAAGTGCTGGAGAGCTAGAGCACTGTCTGGCGATGCTCTTTGCTGTGGAGCGCTCGAGCAGCCAAGCTCGGAGGGCTGTGGTGTGATCGGAAGGAACGGCGGCGGTGTTCTGGACGGAAGAAACGGCGGAGGCGCGAGTTATAGCAGGGAAAGAAGGAAAACAGCTCCGGCGCACCCTTTGCCGTGATCCAACCGAGCCAACGAGGCAGCAGGAGGTGGCGCGGGCTCTCCCTCGGGCGCGGGTTCAACCGGGATCTGGTGCGCTCCCGCTGTTCGACCGCCATCGGCTGAGGCGGCAACCCCAGTGGGTGGCTGACAAATGGGCCCCACCTCCCCTCTTTGTTTAATCAACTTTTTCTGATATTTCCCACCAGCAACTCAACATTAAAGACTTGACTTCAACCCCAAGTCATAGTTTGAATTTGCTGAATTCAAATAGTTTGAATTCTGGTGTGGAATTTGGACGTGGTTTGATCATTTGAATTTGAAAAGGAGTTTGAATTCTCCACTTTATATTGCCTCAAAAATATAGCAAACCAGCTCCAAAATTTCCAATTTTTGGCATGGCTGCTTATTAAAAGGGGGAGAACACATTTGTGAAACCAAATTTTTAAATTGAGGGAATTGGAATTTGAAACTGAATTTGAAATTCAGATTAGAGGGCTTCTCCTTTTAATCCCAAACAAATATTAAAACTCCTCCAAATGAGCTGAAATTTGGAAGGTTGAATATTTGGACTATGAAGATCCAAGTTGTGCATTTAGATCTCCATGTTTGGAAGTTTTGGGAAGTCTAAACCCTCACTTTGAACTCACACTTATTATAATTCAAAGTTTTAATTCCCCTCATTTTTCATAAGTGTACATGAGCTGAATTTTCTTGCTACCACTTTTGGGGATTTTACATCCCTCCCCCCTTAAAAAGAATCTAGTCCCGAGATTCCAAAGGAAAATTAAAGTGGGGAAAAACTTTACCGGGTATATGATGATAGCAAGTCCGGATAATATGTTCGTAAATAGTCCTCGCTTTCCCATGTCGCCTCATCAGCGGTATGGTTACTCCACAAGACCTTGTAGAACCATAAGGTCCGGTTTCTTGTGGCACGAGTCTTTTCATTGATAATCCGGATTGGATACTCTGTGTACGTGAGGTCCGGTTGAAGAACTTCTATGTCTTCTGTGTGGACTTCAGCCGAGGGCTTGGGGCACTTTCTCAGCTGAGAGATGTGGAAGACGTTGTGAATGCCTGCGAGCGACGCCGGTAAATCTAAGCGATAGGCCACGGGTCCGCATCTTTCAATGACGGTGAACGGACCAATGAACCGCGGCGCAAGTTTACCCTTCACTCCGAAACGATGAACTCCCTTCATCGGAGACACACGGACATAAACATGGTCCCCGATGTCGAAGTGGAGAGGACGGCGTCTTTTATCCGCATAGATTTTCTGACAAGATTGAGCAGCCTTGAGGTTGGCTTGTATCACTCGCACTCGTTCTTCAGCTTCATTCACAAGTTCAATGCCGTAGATGACTCGCTCGCCGGACTCGCACCAGTTGAGAGGTGTGCGGCATTTCTGGCCGTAGAGAGCTTCATACGGCGCCATCTTGATGCTAGCTTGATAGCCATTGTTGTAAGAAAACTCCGCCAACGGCAAATGATCGTCCCAATTCTTGCCGTGGTGGATGGCACAAGCGCGTAGCATGTCTTCAAGAACTTGATTCACCCGTTCAGTTTGACCATCCGTTTGCGGGTGATACGCGGAGCTTCGGATCAGTTTGGTTCCCAGTGATGCGTGCAGCTGTTCCCAAAACCGAGAGACGAACAGCGCACCGTTATCTGAGATGATGGAGCGGGGAACACCGTGCAAACATAAGATCTTTGCAATGTACAGCTCTGCATATTGCTTGGCCACGTACTTCGTATGTACGGGGATAAAATGAGCCGACTTGGTTAGTCGATCGACTATCACCCAAATCGAGTCATGCTTGTGAGACGTGAGAGGTAACCCGACTATGAAGTCCATGCTGATATCCTCCCACTTCCACGCCGGAATGTTTAATGGTTGCAGCTGTCCGGCTTTACGCATATGGTCGGCCTTCACACGCCGACACGTATCACATTCAGATACGTATTTTGCGATCTCTCTCTTCATCCGTGTCCACCAAAACCTGGTTTTCAAATCCTGGTACATCTTGTTGCTGCCCGGATGAATAGAATACTTGGACAAATGAGCCTCGTCCAAGATTTTCTTCCGAAGCTTCATGTCACGGGGTACCACTATACGGTTTTTAAACCATAAAGTGTCGTGTTCATCTCTTCGGAAGCATTTCATTTCGCCATTCTCCATCCTTCTCCGAATGTGCGACATTCCCATGTCTTTCTTCTGAGCTTCCATAATCTCTTCTCTTATGGTTGGAATGAGAGCAAGATTATATAACGCCCCATATGGAGTCAAGTACAGACTTGGCTCCTCCTCTTCAAGTGGGGTGATGGACAGATTGTTGACATGGAATTTGCGGCTTAAGGCATCGGCAACCACGTTTGCCTTCCTGGGATGGTAGTGAATCTCGATCTCATAATATTTGATCAGATCTAGCCATCTCCGTTGCCGCATATTCAACTCCTTTTGAGTGAATATATATTTCAGACTTTTGTGGTCGGTGTAGAGGTGCACTAAGTTTCCAAGTAAGTAGTGCCTCCACATCTTCAAGGCCAACACCACAGCAGCGAGCTCAAGATCATGAGTCGGATAGTGCTGCTCGTGGTTACGAAGTTGACGTGAGCCATAGGCGACCACTCTTCCTCCTTGCATCAATACACAGCCAAGCCCGATACCGGACGCATCACAATATACGTCGAAGGGCTTGGTTGTATCCGGTTGAGCTAACACCGGGGCTGTTGTAAGATGCTTCACTAATGCCTGGAAAGCTTCTTCACAAGCTGAGCTCCAAACATATTTGATCCCCTTCTTCAACAGTTCAGTCATCGGCTTAGCAAGCTTGGAGAAATTTGGTATGAATCTCCGATAATATCCTGCTAACCTGTGGAAACTTCTGACTTCATGGACTGATGTGGGGGACTTCCATTTCAGCACTTGTTCGATTTTGCTTGGATCAACAGCAATACCTTCTGCAGAAATAATGTGACCAAGGAATGGTACTTGGCTGATCCAAAACTCGCACTTGCTGAACTTGGCATAAAGCTTATGGTCTCTTAATCGTTGAAGTACGATATGCAAGTGTTTGGCATGTTCTTCTTCAGACTTGGAATAAACCAAGATGTAGTCTATGAACACTACCACAAACTTGTCCAACTCCGGCATGAACACTGAGTTCATGAGATACATGAAGTGTGCCGGGGCGTTGGTGAGACCAAAGGACATGACGAGGTATTCATATAACCCATATCTCGTCGAGAAGGCCGTCTTTGGAACATCTTCCGCTCGGATCTTGATTTGGTGATATCCGGAGCGAAGATCCATCTTCGAAAATACACTCGCACCCACAAGTTGATCGAATAATATATCGATGCGGGGCAGTGGATATTTTTTCTTGATGGTGACTGCGTTGAGAGGTCGGTAGTCCACACACAACCTCAAGGTTTCATCCTTCTTCTTCACAAACAACGCCGAGCATCCCCATGGCGAGGAACTCGGTCGAATGAAACCCTTCGACTCCAACTCGCTGTTTTACAACAGCCACTGGACTTCGAGTTGTGAAACTAAGTGTTTTGGTTGAAACACTTCAACATGGTGCCCTGTCCAGCTTCTGGTCCAGCTGACCAGCCTGGATAATCCAACAGTTTTGCCCACCTTAGAGGCAAAATCTGGACTAGCGTTCAACAACAAAGTTATGGAACATTTCCTGTACTTTCCAACAGTGTCTTGCTTGACCCTTAGAATTTTTTTTACAGGAAATTATGGTTGAAATACAGAAAATTCGAGAGAGCATTTTGGTCTGCCCTGATTCTGGACAGTGCCTACTCATGTGAGATTTCCATCCCATTGGAGGGAGATTTTGTTCTGGAGCTCTACAGAAACATTGTAGAGGACTTCAAAACCTATCCATAATGGTATCCCACACCTCCATTGGTTCAACCAATCTTAAGTTATGCCCTGTTCAAGTTCAGAAAAATTTCTGCCGAAAACAGGGGCGATTGTTCCTAAGTTTTTGAGACTGAACCTATATTCCCAATTGACTCTAGTTCAATATAGGAGTTTACTAACCCCTAAATGAATTCCTATATTTCATTATGACTCTTTTCTTTGAAAATCAACTTTTATGCAGTCGGTACTACGTTTCCTCACCAAAGAAAAATCCTAAACCGGTATTCCGGCTTATACGTGTCAACTGGTGGAACTAAAGTCGTCACTCACAAACGGTTTCTACACGTCATGCACTAACGTGGTTAATGTACCTGCAGAAGAACACAAATAATGGTGCACACAAAGGTTTTTGACATTACAGGCAGTTCCATATCATAATAAAAACATACGGTCCGTATCATTGCCATACGGATCGTCCTTGAGTCAAGCCACGTCTCAAGGTACATGGTCGTGTTTTCACACCACACGACGGGGAACCCGAGTAGAGCGCGAACGGGTCGTCACGGTTGGGAATTTTATCAACCCAACGGATACCACCTACTGCCTCATGACCATTGAGGCACGCCGATGGCAAGCGCTGTGTATGACCCTTTGAACATTGAACGTTCAAGAGTTGCATACTATTGTGTTGCTTACCACACAATGGGGTATTCTCACTTTTTGCCTAAAGCACGCTGGAGAACAGCGTTTTCATATGCTCTCAGAACCATTAAGAGGTTCAGAGACTCATATTCACTACCGTGCCAAGCCACGGTATATCCTTCTATACTATTACTCGTATGGTGAGTTACCGCAATTGATCCGCCTGCGGTGGCGTACCTTACCTCTTACCTTACGTCGGAGCGTCGTTACAGAATGTATAACACATAAGTTAGCTTTTCCACCTTAGTAACTACTACTATCATAGACCTTATGTGGGCTTAATGACTAATCCTCACTCGACTACTTCTAAATTTTCAAAATAAGCTCTTTTCGAGCGTGCTATTCCCAATGCGGCTCTGATACCACGTCTGTGGGGACCACCCCGTGGTTCACCCACTCCAGGATCGCATAGGGTGGTGCCGTGCGATGCGGCACCCAACAGCACACACGAAAAGAATAAAGGATAACATACAAACTTTTATTTGATATAAAACAGCGGAAGTCTTTTTACAAAACCTATTCATACAGCGGAAGTAATATACATATAAGGCCTCTCATCCTAGCTATGCAAAAGTGCAGACGTCCAGCCCGGGGACGCTACACACTAGCAGCATGGAACTGGAGAATCACGGCGGCGTGCAGGGCTCCAGCTCGGCCGTGTACCCCGACGGGGGCATCGCCTCGTCCTCGGAACCTTCCTCATAACTCTCACCTGCACACAGCTCAAATATTGCAACCGTGAGCACGAAGGCTCAGCAAGTCTTAACCGTCAACCCTAGGCATGGAACTCTACGTGCAAGGATATGTAAGAGGGGAAAAGGAATTTGCAATAAAGACACGCCTATAAGTTGATCCTTACTTTCAGTTTTATAGCAGCAGATTCATGTGCCTTAGGCAGCCCTCACATCGGAAGTCCACAATCAAACAAGAAACGCTTTCCCCCGATGTGGAGATGCCCAAAGTGGAATATAAACTTAATTAGCTCTATATCTACAGCAATCAAGGTATTCAAGACATTAAGATCAATACAGCATTTTCAGTTGGCTTATTTCACTTCTTACTACGTCACAGCGCAGTGAACAAGCAGGTACTCAAATAACCGCGAGGGACGGTGATTGCAATCAAGACACACCCGGATAACACGTCACATACACCCACTTTCAGAAGCGTGATTCCACACCCCTTCCTACTCTGTTGTATGCAACAGCCTTTCAAAGGCAACCCAAATGCCGAACCGGTCCATCCGTAACGGGTAGGAGGTCCCCGTATGGAGCGTGACTGTGCCCACCGGCAGATTTACACCTTGCTACCCTCAACCCACTCCTATTTACGGTTGGGTAAGCCTCGACACCCAGGTTAACCAATTACATCGGTTTCCTGGTTCCCATATGCCAGTATGCATCCGGTACTGTTCGATACTTGTCCAGCAGGGCCGCACACGGATGGTCCTCAACCGACACCAACAGGGCTAAGCACGTGAGACCTCTGCTCACTGCATCCTATCCCCCCTGCTGGGTCTCATTTTCATAACTCAAGCCATTTTCTACCTCTTCTCATTCCGTATGATAAATACTATCTCGCGAGTAGCTTCCAACCACCCGACTTATACCGAGAACCTAAACATTAGCATGGCATTCTCTACTCGTCGAGTTTGTAAACTACCCAACCCTTTTTTAAAAGGCTATGCAAGTGGGGTTTCAATCACCCTAACTCTAATGCAAACATTCACCCTAGACATAAATGATACAAATAAAAAGCTTTATAAAAGGTATTTAAGTGCAAACCGGGGTTTGCCTGGTTGCGAGTTAAACGGAAAGTCAGCTTTTGGTGGGAGGACGTCCAAGGGCTCCGGCGTATCCTCAACTTCGGTCACTATTATGAAATGTAATAAAATACATGTATAAGTATTAAGGATTTATAAGAATTGGACTTCTACTCATAGCTACTGCTATTTAAAATCCTTAATTGGCTTTGGGATTTTTACAGTGGATACTAGACTCTCTAAGGATGATTTGAGCCAAATTTGGAGACATGTCATTGCATAATGTAGTCTTTAAAATTCCTACATGTACAATGCTTATCTGAATTTTGAGCCCAAATCAGGAGCTTGACATAGCTAATGGTGGAGGATCTGATTAGGGTAAGTCTCCATGGTTCTAACAAAATTTGTTTCACCATTTTTGGAGCTACCATCAGAGAGATATGAATTTTTGAACTTAGACAGGAGTTCTGAAAAAGCTTCTGTTTAAATTTGAATTTTCAAATAAAGGCTGAACTTGAGAAGGTAATTTGACCTACCAAATGACCTCCAATGAAGCCCAATTTTTTACTGGAGATCGTATCTATGAATAGTATTTGCTACCCAAATTTGGGAATATTTCATAAAGAATTGCTCCTGTAATAAATCCCTAATATATTTAATAAAAACAATTCTACAGAAATTAGCCAAAAATTGGTTTCTCTGTGAAGTACTCCTCATGAGGAATCCAACAAAATTGGTCTCACTCTTTTTGGAGTTTTCTACACAAAGTTATGGGCTTGCAAAGATCAGCTAAATTCTGGAATTATTTCTCTAATAGAAACTTCAAATAATTGGGCTGGGCCCACTGGTTTAATTCGGACCAGTCAGATTTTAGCAACACCGGGGGCTACGGGGTTATTCCCGCGCAGCCGCACTGGATCCGGCGCCACAAACCGATCCTCGCGCGAACCCAGAGGCTGACCGGTGGGACCGGCCCTCCTTCGTCTTCCTCGCGCTGGCCGCGCCTCCCGCGGCGGCGCTCTCCGGGACGGGGTTCCCGTGGTCCAAACTTTGTCAAACTCGCCGCCTGTGAGTTATACACCGTGCTGAACACGATGATGGGGTCGGGAGCCGATGACAACGGCCGGAAAAGTGCTTGCACCGGCGACCATGTTGAAACCTACTTCGGCGACCTCGCTCTCCCTCAACAGTGGGTCATTCGGGCTAGGGTTTGCTCCAAAAGCACCAGTGTCCCATGGACATCCTCGACCCATAGCTCGCTCTCCCTGAAACCCACCGGAGATGGGACCTCACCGGCGACCCGAGCCCGCAAAACTCCGGCGGCGACAAAAACTCGGTACCTGGCATCTCTACTTGATCGTTTGAGCTGCTAGGACTTCGGGAAGATGTGCAAGCATGAGCTGGAGCTACTCTAAGCTCATCTAGCGCGGAGCTACCCCGAGCACAACGAATTTTTTGGTTAGAACCGGCTCTATCCGTCGGTGTACAGTTTGGGGGAACGATGAAATTCTCACCACCGGTTCTAGCAATCACTAAACGGTTTCCGGCTACACGATCAGGACATGTGAACGCACCTTTCTTGTGTAGGGAAGGGGCGGTGACACCGGCCGTAGCGTGCTGTCCACGGCGACCACCCTCGGTTCGTCCGCGTTCACCCGAGGATCGTGGCTATTCTGCCAATATCCGGAGCAATCACGTTCGGGGCAGGGAAGGAGAAGTGCTGGAGAGCTAGAGCACTGTCTGGCGATGCTCTTTGCTGTGGAGCGCTCGAGCAGCCGAGCTCGGAGGGCTGTGGTGTGATCGGAAGGAACGGCAGCGGTGTTCTGGACGGAAGAAATGGTGGAGGCGCGAGTTATAGCAGGGAAAGAAGGAAAACAGCTCCGGCGCACCCTTTGCCATGATCCAACCGAGCCACCGAGGCAGCAGGAGGTGGCGCGGGCTCTCCCTCGGGCGCGGGTTCAACCGGGAGCTGGCGCGCTCCCGCTGTTCGACCGCCGTCGGCTGAGGCGGCAACCCCAGTGGGTGGCCGACAAATGGGCCCCACCTCCCCTCTTTGTTTAATCAACTTTTTCTGATATTTTCCCACCAGCAACTCAACATTAAAGACTTGACTTCAACCCCAAGTCATAGTTTGAATTTGCTGAATTCAAATAGTTTAAATTCTGGTGTGGAATTTGGATGTGGTTTGATCATTTGAATTTGAAAAGGAGTTTGAATTCTCCACTTTATATTGCCTCAAAAATATAGCAAACCAGCTCCAAAATTTCCAATTTTTGGCATGGCTGCTTATTAAAAGGGGGAGAACACATTTGTGAAACCAAATTTTTAAATTGAGGGAATTGGAATTTGAAACTGAATTTGAAATTCAGATTAGAGGGCTTCTCCTTTTAATCCCAAACAAATATTAAAACTCCTCCAAATGAGCTGAAATTTGGAAGGTTGAATATTTGGACTATGAAGATCCAAGTTGTGCATTTAGATCTCCATGTTTGAAAGTTTTGGGAAGTCTAAACCCTCACTTTGAACTCACACTTATTATAATTCAAAGTTTTAATTCCCCTCATTTTCATAAGTGGACATGAGCTGAATTTTCTTGCTACCACTTTTGGGGATTTTACACGCGCCTTCCCATGGCGCAGAGGTGCGGCGCACGCCTGTCAGAAGGCACTGTGACCCGTCATAGTCAAGACAGGCGCACAGTGTCAGAAGATGCACAGCGACAAGACAAGGCATGCCCTGCCGCCCTTGCCATCACCAACGGCTACGCCTAGCCTGCGGCATGGGCAGGGCGGCAGGACGACAACCTCGAAGCCAGCGCCAAGACATAGTAATTGGTAGGAAATCACCCCGGGCCCACCTGTTGGGTCCTGGGCCCACCTTGTAAGTCGCCCAAGCCTTGGACTATAAAAGGCCCGGGTAGGCAACGTTACAAGGGGTTCGGCATTTTTGCCCAACTCCTCTAGGTCATCAACATACTCAAGGAAACCAGTGCTCTGAGCACTCCCGTGGACGTAAAGGTTTTACGCTCCGGCGGCCCGAACCACGTAAAAATCACTGTGTTCATCTCCTTCCTTCGTCCAACTCACGCGAGACCCTCCAAGAGGACTAGCCCCTCCGAAAAAGAACCTCCGCGGGCTGCCCAGAGCAGGCCCGGGGGAAGTGTCGACCGCAGACGCTTCAACATTTGGTGCGCCTGGTAGGGGGTTTTTCCCTCTTGCGACGGGTCTACACCGACGAAGATGACGAAGCTTCCTTCAGAGCAAGCACCCCGCGCCATCGTTCCCGGCGAACTCCCTCAACCGCAAGATCTGCTGCGGCGCGGAGTGCCACTCAAGCAAAAGCACTGGCCGCCGCAGAAGCGCTCCTGGACAATCCACCTGCTGCAGATGCTCCCCAGGGGGCCGTCCAGCAGTGGATCCATGACGTCAACTACCTCGTCGCTACTGCCGTCAACCCTCCGCTGCGGCGGGGACGACGCCCTGCTCAACCAGGTGTCTCGCTGTCGCGCACACCAACGGTTGACAGGCAGACGGCAGACTCCAGTTCTACCAGCCTCCCAACGGCAGACCTGAGAGTAGAGCTGGAGTGACGTCGCTTGGGAGAAGGCGCTCGACTGACCATCGAGCGACAGAGGCAAAGGCGTCGCACCCAAGAAGCCGACTACAGCACGCTGACTGCCTCAACTCAGCCTGGGCCGCAGACGTTCGCCATGCACCCTCTGCCCCAGGCATACGCCATGCAGCATATGCAGCAACCATATGTCCTGCAGACGGCGCCCCGGTATATGGTCCACCAATGCCCATGCCAGGGTACACCGTGCCAGCAGCCGTCCAAGGGTTCGCGGCACGAGGATCTGCAGCAGCAGGGACGGGGTGTGTGTCCCTGGCGCCACACCTCCGCCTCGCGGTGTGGCCACGCAAGTTCCGGCCACACCTACCGGAGAAGTATGACGGAAGCGTCAACCTGGCAGAGTTCCTGCAGGTCTACTCTACTGCCATCCTAGCGGAAGGAGGGGATGAAGCCGTCATGGCCAACTACTTCCCCGTCGCCTTGACCGGCCCCGCGCGGGCATGGTTCATGAACTTGCCCCAGGGTTCCATAACCCCCTGGGCAGAGCTATGCCGGCAGTTCATAGCGAACTTCAGCAGCTCCTACGCTTGTCCCAGCACGGAGCTGGACCTCCACGCCGTGCGGCAACAACCGGGGGAAAATCTGCGCTCCTTCATCCAGTGATTCTCCCAAGTGAAGAACACCATCCCTCACATCCCGAACGCATCAGTCATAGTTGCATTCCGACCAAGGAGTTGCAAGACATCACAGAGCTCTTCAGCCTGGCGGACAAGTGCGCCAGGGCAGAAGAAGGGTGCCTCTGGCACTCACAGCCAGCCTCCGAAGCCGGAGGACAGCCCCAAGTCGGCAGAGTTCAAGCTGAACCCCCAACCACGTCAAGCAGTCAAGAGCCAAGCACCGACTGACTTCGTGGTCGGGTGGACGCCGCCACCAAGCATCCCAGGGGGCCCTGAGGGTGGAGAACCGGAGCCCCTTGCACCGGCCTCATATGAGCCTCACTGGACGTTCTACTCCGTCGGCGTGCTGCTCCTCATGCCAACGGGGGAGCAGTTTGGGTACCTTGGACCTGTGCCATGTACTGCACGTCGATGACACCGTCGCCAACAACCTGTCAATGAGGGCCTCCACTGGAGCCCTGAAGCCCCAAGGAGCCTTCGAAGGGACGTTGCCGCGACTCACAGCCCGGACTGCCGAACCGGGCGAAGGGGGCGAGACCAGCACCTCGAAGCTGGCGGTCCCGGCGACCCTGCAGCCATGGTGCCCACCAAAGGATCGTATGTGCCACTTGGGACTCCGTGCTACCCAGTGCCCAAGATCCAGAAGCTCAAGTAGCCCCGATGCATGGACCATGGAGGTCCGGGACTTCTTGAAAGACATCCTTCCTGATGAACGTGCATTCGATGAACGGATTGTGCGGATGGCTAAGTGCTACGCTCCGGTATCTTTATTGGTGTGGTGCCACGGCATCCTATTGCGGTGCATAACCCAGGAGGAAGGCTACGACCTGCTCGCAGCAATCCACGGAGGCGAGTGCTGGGAACGCTCATCGTCTCACACGATGGTCAATTAAGCCTTCCGGCATGGCTTCTACTGGCCGAGAACCACCTGGACGCCGTCAAGCCGGTTAGGAGATGCAAGGCGTGCCAGATCCATGCCGAGCAGAGCCACACAACCGATGCAGACGCTGCAGATGATCCCATCCTCGAGGCAGTTCGCGGCATGGAGGTTGGACGTGCTGGAGCTCCCCTCTCCTCAGAGGCGAGCCCAGAGGCCGTCAGGGGATACCGGATCCTCTATGTAGGGGGCCAGCCGGACTTCCCCAAGCTGGGTCACGGGAACTACCCTTCTTCATGGTATGCGGGGGCCGAAGCCGTGCTTCCCTCCGGGATGGCCATGCCCCCCCCCCCGTGTCCGAGCGTACGACGAAGCCACGCAAGTCCCGCTCTTGCGTGAGGACATCTACCTCGTCGTCGAGGCAAGATGGCGAGCAACGCTCCGGATCGCACAGCACCGGCAGACGCTCCGGCGCTGCTACTAGGGGTTCGTGCATGGGAGTTCAAGGCAGGCGCTCCGGCGCTACCTATGTAAGTCCTATCACACTTACTTAGGTGTTCATTTAAATTATGCATTAATTTAAATGATCACCTCCCCGCGCTCTAGATAGTGTACGCCCATCGTACACTCGGTTCTCTTTTCCTGCTCTCATGCCTAGTCGACATTTTCCATCCTGCCAAAGGCGGTAGCGCTTGGGGTACCAGCCGAAGGCCCAGGGGCCTCTCGAACCTCTCCCAGTCAGGGTACTGTGATGCCAGTTGGTCTTCTCCAGGAAAAGACCTACGCCAGAGCGGAAGATCTAGGAGCCTTGCTTTGCCCGGTCCTGCACCCAAAGAATGCGCACTCTACCTCCACGGTGCTACGGTCTAAGTACTAGGGGGCCAGACGGTCACATCCTGACCAAAGCGGGAGCCGGACCTCCGGGACCGGGTGCACTGGATTGCCCGAGCCCCGTATTCCGGCCCAGGACTGTAAGCCAGATAAGACTAAGAGGCAGGGAAGGAAGGACCTCTGAGCAATACCGAACCTCACCCCCTCAGCAGGGGGGAGCTCCGAAGCCGGACCTCGCCTCCCTCTCCTCAGAGGTGAGCTCCGAAGCCGGACTTCGTCTCCCTCTTCTCAGAGATGAGCTCCGATGCCAGACTTCATCCCTTCCGCAGGGGTGAACTCTGAAGTCAGGCCTCATCCCTTCCGCAGGGGTGAGCTCCGATGACCTCCCGGACCTCACGCCCTCCGCTGGCCTGAGCTTTGATGACCTTCCGGACCTCCCCTCTTCTCAGAGGCTAAGCTCCGATGATCTCTCGGACCTCCCCTCTTCTCAGAGGCTGAGCTCCGATGACCTCCCGGACCTCCCCTCTTCTTAGAGGCTGAGCTTCGATGACCTCCCGGACCTCCCCTCTTCTTAGAGGCTGAGCTCCGATGACCTCCCGGACCTCCCCTCTTCTCAGGGGCTGAGCTCCGATGACCTCCCGGACCTCCCCACTTCTCAGAGACTGAGCTCCGATGACCTCCCGGACCTCCCCTCTTCTCGGAGGCTGAGCTCCGATGACCTCCCGGACCTCCCCTCTTCTCAGAGGATGAGCTCCGATGACCTCCCGGACCTCCCCTCTTCTCAGAGGCTGAGCTCCGATGACTTCTGGACCTCCGCCCCCACAGCAGGGCTGAGCTCCGATGACTTCCAGACCTCTGCCCCCACAGCAGGGCCGAGCTCCGATGACTTCCGGGCCTCCGTCCCCACAGCAGGGCTGAGCTCCGATCCCAGACCTCGCCCCCCTCAGCAGGGGTGACCTCTGATGCCAGCCCTTGCCCTCTCCTCAAAGGCGAGTCCTGATGCCGAACCTCGCGCTCTCCTTAGAGGCGAGCTCCAATGCCGGACTTCACCCCCTCCATAGGGCCGAGCTCCGAAGAGGGTAAGACCCTACAAGCACAGGGAGCACTCAAGACAAGAAGGTTCGCGGGGTAGACAAGGGGAAGGCCCCACCTCCGGATCATCATCTCCCCCGAGATGGGCCCGGGGGCCACTGGTACCCTCAATACCGGGTACCCCCGCGCACAAGACAAAACAGCCTAAGGACCTCGCCCCCTCCACAGGGGCGAGCTCCGAAGGCGCCACGAGTCCAGCAGGGCCGAAGCTCCCCTCTCCTGAGAGGGTAGCTCCGGGCCTGCCACGTGGCCCAGAAAGCCGGACCTCGCCCCCCCCCCCCCCCCCCCCCGCAGGGGCGAGCTCCAAAGGAGCCACGTGTCCAGTAGGGCCGGAGCTCCCCTCTCCTAAGACGATAGCTCCGGGCCTGCCATGGGGCCCATAAGGCCGGACCTCGCCCCCCCCCCCCCCCCCCGCAGGGGCGAGCTCCTAAGGAGCCACGTGTCCAGTAGGGTCGGAGGTCCCCTCTCCTCAGAGGATAGCTCCGGGCCTGCCATGTGGCTCAGAAGGCCGGACCTTTCCCCCTCCGCAGGGGCGAGCTCCGAAGGCACCACGTGTCCAGCAGGGCCAAAGCTCTCGTCTCCTCAGAGGGTAGCTCCGGGCCTGCCATGTGGCCGTGTGCAGCGCTGCCCTCCTGGCGCGGTAGGCAGCAGGAGTAAAGGCGCGTCATGCCTTTACCGTACAAGGCATTCAAGACCCGCGTCTTCCCAAGGCGCGGAGGCGCGGCGCATACCTGTCAGAAGGGACTGTGACCCGTCACAGTCAAAACAGGCGCACAGTGTCAGAAGCTGCACAGCGACAAGACAAGGCATGCCCTGCCGCCCCTGCCATCACCAACGGCTACGCCTAGCCTGCGGCATCGACAGGGCGGCAGGAAGACAACCTCGAAGCCAGCGCTAAGACATAGTAGCTAGTAGGAAATAACCCCGGGGCCACCTGTCGGGTCCCCGGCCCACCTTGTACACTGCCCAAGCCTTGGACTATAAAAGGTCCGGGTAGGCAACGTTACAAGGGGTTTGGCATTTTCACCCAACTCCCCTAGGTCATCCACATACTCAAGGAAATCAGTGCTCCGAGCACTCCTGTGGACGTAGGGTTTTACGCTCCGGTGGCCCGAACCACGTAAAAATCCCTATGTTCATCTCCTTCCTTCGTCCAACTCACGCGAGACCCTCCGAGAGGACTAGCCCCTCCGAAAAAGAACCTTCACGGGCTGCCAAGAGCAGGCCCGGGGGAAGTGTCGACCGCAGACGCTTCGACAGTGGTAGCAAGAATTTCAACACATTTACACTTAGGAAAAATGAGGGGAATTAAAACTTTGAATTATAACGGTGTGAGTTCAAAGTGGTGATTCAAACTTCCCAAAACTTCCAAACATGGTGATCTAAATTCATAACTTTGATCTTCATATTTCAAATATTCAACCTTCCAAATTTCAGCTCATTTGGAGGGGTTTTAGTATTTGTTTGGGATTAAAAGAGGAAGCCCTCTAATATGAATTTCAAATTCAGTTTCAAATTCCAATTTCCTCCATTTGCAAATTTGGTTCCACAAATGTGTCCTCCACATTTGAATTAGCAGCCATGCCAAAAATCAGAAACTTTGGAGTTGGTTTGCCATGTTTTTGGAACAATGCAAAAGGGATAATTCAAATTCCATTTCAAATTCAAATCATCAAACTTAAGTCAAACTCCAAACCAGAATTCAAATCATTTGAATTCAGCAAATTCTAACCATGACTTGGTGTGGAAGTATAGACTTTAATTTTCAGTAGCTGTGGTAAAAATATCAGTGGAAAATTTAATTAAGAGATGAGGGGTGGGACCCATCTGTCAGCCACACATCCAACACAACCGACTGTTTTTGCTTCTCTCGGATGATCACCGCGCGCCACCGAGCTGCTTCCTCGCGTGCTCCCGAAGTCAAGCTGGTACGCGTGGGTGATCAGAGCCACAGCACACTTCTACTTCTCTTCTCTGCCTTCATCCACAGCCTCCCCAGCCCCTCTGCTCGAGCGCATGGCCGAAACCTCAAGCTACACCGCCGCTGGGTTCTCCCCCGATCGACCACAGCACCCCCGAGCTCGGTTGCTCGAGCTCCCCACAGCAAAAACCATCATCCACACGTGCTCTAGCCATCCACCATCCCTACTCCTTCGGTCTCTGCCCGTTGGAGTTTAAAATTCCTGGAGTTGCAACTGTGCCGCCGTGAACACCGAAAGTTCCAACTTTCGGTCACCATGGACAGCTAAAACCGGAGAAGCTCACGATCAAGTGATCCAGCCCATTGGTGCACCTACGACTGGAGCTGCTCACCTCCAAAATTCAGCCCAAGCATTCCTCGTAGGAGAATTTTGAGATTTTCCCCCGGGCAGCGCAACTCGACCCCTTGGTAAAGAGTTGCTAAATTCAGCTTCAATTCGTGTTGTCAGTAGCTCAAACTTCACACACCGGTTCTAGACTAGCTAGTGCCCTTCCTCCCTCGATTCTAGGATGGGAAATTAGGTGTAGAGCGAGAATTGCACGACCACTTCGGGCGCACGGTGCCGATAGGTTTGGAGGGCTCTCCGGCGGATTTGGCTGCCATGCCTAGCTCCTACATCTTCCACTGGTGCTCTAGAGCCCGAGAGCCGATCGTTTGGTGGAGGAATGAAGCTTCCTGACCTCGCCGGAGTTCTAAACCCTGCTGTCACCGGTGCGCACCATTTTCCGGCGAGTTTTGGCCGCCGGCGACGCCACCATCGTGCTCAGCGGGGTGAATAATGGGGGAGCGGCGAGATTTGGCCCGGGAGGCGGCCAGGAATGCCGTTCCTGCCACCCTCGCCGGAGAACGCTGCCGATTCTCTGTTTTAGCGCGAGGTAGAAGAGGGTTCTGACATGTGGGGCCCGCTGCAGCCTTTAAACTTTTCCAGATTTTCCTATTCCAATTCAAACTTTGAAGAGCCATAACTTTGTGTAGGAATGTCCAAAAATTATCAAACAAATTTTGTTGGACTCCACTCAGAGAATAGTATCCAGGGGTACAGCCCAATGGTTATGAAAATCTCTGTATTTGTCCCATTAATTCAATTAAAAAAAATATTGTAGGAATTTTCGCAGGAGTTCTGTTTATTGGAAAATTCCCAAATTTGTGAAGGACATTCTTCCAAAAATCATTGAACTCCAGTAAAAATTTCAGAGTCATTGGACCTAATGTGCTTGGCCAAATGTGGTGTCAATCCTTTATGTCTCTGAAAAATGGGAAAAATACATAGAGGCATTTTCAGCATTTCTTATCAACATCCAAAATTCATATCTCTCTGTTAGTAACTCCAAAAATGGTGAAACAAATTTTTTTAGAACCATGGAAACCTACCCTACTTAGAGCTTCCACTGTTATACATGTTAAAACTCCAGATTTGGGTTCAAAATCCAGAGAAGCCTTGTACTGTGGGAATTTTGGAGACCACAAGGTGCAATGAAATTTCTCCAAATTTTGCTCATATCGTCCTTGGAGAGTCTAGTATCCACTGGAAAAATCCCTAAGCCAATTAAAGATCCTAAATAGTAGTAGCTATGAATAGAAGTTTAATTTTTATAAATCCTTAACACTTATACATATATTTTGCTACATTTCATTTAGTGACCGAAGTTGAGGACGCACCGGAGCCGTTGGACGTCCTCCCACCAGAAGCTGACTTTCCGTTTAACTCGCAACCATGCAAGCCCTGGTTTGCATTTAAGTACCTTTTACAAAGTTTCCATTTGTATCACTTATGTCTAGGTTGAAATGCTTGCATTAGAGTTAATGTGTTTGAAACCCCACTTGCATGACTTTAAATTCCTATGAAGGATTGGGTAGTTTACAGACTCGACGAGTAGAGAATTTCGTGCTAATATGCTTAGGATCTCGGTAGAAGTCGAGTAGTTGGAATCTACTCGCGTGGTAAGGTTTTGCCACATGGTATGGTTAGAGTAGAAAATGGCTTAAGAGTGGTGAAAATGAGACCCAGCAGGGGGGGTAGGATGCAGTGAGCGTAGGTCTCACGTGCGTAGCCCTGTTGGTGTCGATTGAGGACCGAGTCGTATGCGGGCCTACTGAACAAGTATCGAACAGTACCGGATGGCATACTGACATAAGTAGGAAACTGATGTAATTTGTTAACCTGGGTGTCGAGGCTTACCCAACTGTTTTATAGGAGTGGGTTGAGGGTAGCAAGGTGTAAATCTGCCGGTGGGCACAGTCACGCTCCACGCGGGGACCTCCTGCTCGTTACGGATGGACCGGTTCGGCATTTGGGTTTCCTTTGAAAGGTTGTTGCATACAGCAGAGTAGGAAGGGGTGTGGAATCACACTTCTAAAAGTGGGTGTATGTGACGTGTTGTCCGGGTGTCTCTTGATTGCAATCACCGTCCCTCGCGGTTATTTGAGTACCGCTTGTTCACAGTTCTGTGACGTAGTAAGAAAGGAAAGAAGCCAAATGAATGATAATATGCTGTGATGAATTATTATTGTTTTGAAACCATGTCTTCTATAGATGTAGAGCTAATTAAGTTTATCTTCCACTTTGGGCATCACCACATTGGAGGAAAGTGTTTCTTGTTTGATTGTGGACTTCCGATGTGAGGGCTGCCTAAAGCTCATTAAACTGTTGCTATAAAACTGAAAGTAAGGATCAACATGTAGGCGTGTCTTTATTGCAAAGTCTTTGTCCTATATTATACATCCCTGCATGTAGACTTCCATGCCTAGAGTTGTCGGTTAAGCTTTGTTGATCCATCGTGCTCACGGTTGTAATATTTCAGCTGTGTGCAGGTGAGAGATATGAGGAGGGGTCCGAGGACGAGGTGGTGCCCCTGTCGGGGTACACGGCCACGCTGGAGCCCTGCACGCCGCCGTGATCTCCGGTTACATGTTGCTAGTGTGTAGCGTCCCCGGGCTGGACGGCTGCACTTTTGCTTAGTTAGGATAAGAGAGTAGCTATGTATATTACTTCCCCTGTATAATTAAGTTTTGTAAAAAGATTTCCGCTGTTTTATATCAAATAAAAGTTTGTATGTTGCTCTTATTCTTTTCTTGTGTGCTGTTGGGTGCCGCATAGCACGGCACCACCCTCTGCGATCCCAGAGTGGATGAACCACGGGTTGGTCCCCACAGAAGGATGAAACATTGCGGCTTTGTGTGGACTATCGTCCACTAAATGCCGTGACTATCAAGAACAAGTACCCGTTGCCACGGATCGACATGTTGTTTGATCAGTTGGTCGAAGCAAAGACCTTTTCCAAGATGGATTTAAGATCAGGGTACCATCAGATTAAGATACAGGCTGAGGACATTCCGAAGACGGCTTTCTCGACGAGGTACGGGCTTTATGAGTATCTGGTCATGTCCTTCGGCCTCACCAACGCTCTAGCTAATTTCATGTACTTGATGAACTCAGTATTCATGCCGGAGCTGGACAAGTTTGTCGTGGTCTTCATCGACGACATATTTGTTTATTCCAAGTCAGAGGAAGAACACGCGAAGCACCTGCATATAGTCTTGCAATGTCTGCGAGATCACAAGCTATACGTGAAATTCAGCAAGTGTGAATTCTGGATATCGCAAGTACCTTTCCTCGGGCATATCATCTCAGTGGAAGGTATCACTGTAGATCCGAGCAAGATTACACAAGTGCTAAATTGGAGGTCCCCGAGGTCTGTTCACAAGGTACAAAGTTTCCTCGGACTCGCGGGATATTATCGGAGGTTCATTCTGAACTTCTCAAATATTGCCAAGCCTATGACTGAGCTGCTGAAGAAGGCTACCAAATATGTTTGGAGTCCAGCATGTGAAGCAGCATTCAAGGCTTTAGTGAAGCACCTAACATCAGCATAGGTTTTGGTGCAGCCAGACACAACAAAACCGTTCGATGTGTACGATGTATCCGACATTGGGCTCGGATGTGTGCTGATGCAAAACCAAAGGGTGGTCGCGTATGGATCACGGTAGCTCAGGAATCATGAGCAAAATTATCCAACTCATGGTTTAGAACTCACTGCCGTGGTACTCGCACTCGAGATGTCGAGGTACTACCTACTTGGTAACCTCGTACACTTATATACCGACCACAAGAGCCTCAAGTACATATTCACTCAGAAGGAGTTGAACATGAGACAGACAAGATGGTTAGAACTGATAAAAGATTATGAAATAGAAATCCATTATCACCCCGGCAAGGCAAACATGGTGGCGGATGCGCTGAGTCGCAAGTCACACGTACATAATCTGACCATCACCCCGTTGGAAGAGAGTGAACCACCTTTGTATGTGGTTCCACATGGATCTCTCTACAACTTAGCTCTTATCCCCACCATCTGTGAAGAGGTAGCGGCAGCTCAGAAACATGAAAAGGGCATGTCGCATTTACAGAGACGTGTAGACAGTGGGGAACTGAAATGTTTCCGGAAAGACGGAGATGGCGTGCTGTGGTTAAAGGACAGGATCGTCGTACCATGTAGCCCGGAATTGAGGAAGAAAAATTTTGACGAGGCTCACTTGTATAAGTTTTCTATTCACCCCGGCAGCAACAAGATGTATCAAGAACTCAGAGAAAAATTTTGGTGGACATGGATGAGGTGGGAGATCGCGAAATACATGTCTGAGTGTGATACATGCCGGAGGGTTAAGGCTGACCATATGAAGAAACGGGGACTGTTGCAACCGCTCAGCATTCCGGCATGGAAGTGGGAGGATGTGAGCATGGACTTCATCGTCAGTTTGCGCACTACATTTCAGAAACATGATTCGGTGTGGTGATCATCGACCGGCTCACGTAGGTTGCCCATTTTATCCCGGTCAATACCAACTACAACGCCAAGAAGTATGATGAACTATACATCTCCCATATTCCTTGCTTATACGGCGTACCCTGCACTATCATCTCGTATTGGGGGCACTTTATTTGTGTATCATTTTTTGGAGCAGTTACATGCTGCATTGGGTACGAAGCTAATCCGTAGTTCAGCGTACCACCCGCAGTCGGATGGGCAAACCGAGCGAGTAAATCAAATTCTAGAAGACATGTTACGAGCTTGTGCTATCAACCACGGTAAGAATCAGGATGATCACTTACAGTTAGCCGAATTTTCGTACAATAATGGATACCAGTCCAGTATCAAAATGGCTCCCTACGAGGCGCTATACGGAAGAAAATGCCGCACACTGCTGAATTGGTGTGAATCCGGCAAAAGGGTCACCTTCGGGATTGATCTTGTCAACATTGCGGAAGAAAAAACTTAGCTCATTCAAGCGAACTTAAAAGCCGCCTATGCGGACCAGAGAAGACGTCCTCTCCAATTTGAAGTCGGGGATCACATGTATCTACGTGTGTCTCCGATGAAGGGCGTGAACAGATTCGGGTCAGAGGAAAGTTGGCACCCCGATTCATCGGTCCATTCCACGTTCTTGAAAGATGTGGATCTGTTGCATACCGGTTGGAATTACCAGCGACACTCTCCGGTGTACACGACATCTTCCACATTTCTCAGCTGAGGAAGTGCCTCAAGTTTTCAACCACCGCTCAGCTGGGGGATATCGAGGAACTAAAACCGGATCTCACCTATCGGGAGCAACCGATTCAGATCATTGATGAGAAGGCCCGAACCACACGCAGCCGTACATTGTGGTTCTATAAAGTTCTATGGAGTAATCGCTCCGAGCATGAAGTGACATGGGAGAGCGAAGGATTTCTTCGCGCCAACTACCTGGACTTTTTAACGTTGCACATACGGTAATCTTCCACCGTCCTCTCTCTCATTTTCACCTCATGATCTCGGGACGAGATTCTTTTAAGGGAGGGAGGACTGTAAGGGCCCAAGTTTTTCACTTGCTAAAAGTGTTCATCTCACCCCAGACTGCACCTCATTTGTGGTAATCACATGAACACCTTTGAAGAGCAAGTAACCACCGTAAATAGATTTATTAGGAAATGAACTCACAAAATACAAAAGTGGTATTTCCCACATGCATCATATAGGGGCTGAGCATTTGATTAACTCCTAAACTTTGTTAGGATTGCTCATGCCAAATTTCACCCAAATCCAAAACCTTTTGAGGTACTTTTGGGTACAATCATTAAAAGGCTAGTTTGAACTTAAATTCAAATTCAAACTCCTTTCATCACATGAATTCAAAAGTGGGCTTCATATTCAAACTCAACACATTTTTATGAGCTCACACACCAAATTTCACTGCATTTGGAGTTGACCTTGACATGAGCCATTTGGTCAAATTCAAACCACATTTGAATTTCAGCTTCACATTTGCTGTGAATTCATCCAAACCAAATCATGGATTGAAGTATTCAGATCCAAAGGGTCATTTGGTGGTTTGATCAAATAACAATGGATATTAAGGGAACCATATTCAGAACAGTAGGGAAATTCAAGTTTTTAGGACAAAAATGGAAATTGGGACCCACATGTCACTGAGCCAATTGACTTACTCCCGAAGACTTTGTTGCTCTGTTTCTCGGGCCGAGGCAGCGTGTGCCACCGAGGGAAACGCCGGCAGCCTCCTCCTGCTTTGGGCTGTCATGCTGGAGACTCGCCTTGGCGTCCTCATCACTCACACGAGCAGCACAACTCGAGTTTCCTAATCCCCCTCGGTCACACACTCGCTCTCGGCTCTCTCTCCCGCGAAGAACACCGCACGGCGCCACTCTCTGCTCTCCCAAGCGCACACCGCAGCTGGGCTCACACGGTCACGCTCTAAACCGCAAAAGGAAACGCGAAGGTGTGTTCTAGAATCCACCGTGCTCCATCCCGAGGTTTCTAGCTCCTGCTGTCCATACGTTGCAAATTGGCACCAAGCACCGAAGTACCCCGGCGCAGCTCGTTTTCGGGTCGCCGTGGACAGCACGCCACAGCCCTGTCGTCGTTCGTTTCCCACACAAAAGAGGTGCATCCGGATGTCTAGAACGTGTAGCCAAAGATCGTTCCTCATTTGATCAACCGTAGAGCTAGAATTTCTAAATACTCCGAACCCTAGTTCATTTAGCCTGAGCTCGGCTTATACCAAAATTTGGATTCCACTTGCCCTCACCGGTCGAGCTCGTTGATCAGTAGCTTCTACACACCCTAGCACTCACTCTCGAGGAAGAAGCAAAGGAAACCGTCGAGAATCGGCCATGACATGGCCGTTTTCCTAGCCGCCGATGCAAAATACCTCGGCTCACCATCGAGAGTAGTTTTGCCGGCGTTTCCAGCTCACAAGGTGTCACTTTTCGTGTTCCTCGTGCTCCACTGATGCTCTCCGAGCAAACCCTGACCCTTTTGGTGCTTTTTAGCCCAAGAACCACTTTGCCGAAACCCTGACTGGGACTGCCGCCAGTGCGTAACAGTTTCCGGTCAGCGCCGGCGAGCCCCGACATCCTAGATGGATTCATCATCCAGAAATATGGGGGCGGCTAGTTTGGCTTCGGGAAGTGACCGGGAACCTCATTTCGGCGAACTCACTGGCGTGCGCCACTGCTCGGGTCCGGTTGGCGCGAGCAAGGAGACGACAGTGGGTGGGACCCACTGGCAAAGTTTTAAACATTTCCCCAAATTTCAGTTTTTAGTTCAAAGTTCAAACACACATAACTTTGGCTAGGAATGTCCAAATTCAGTGAACCAAATTTCTTTAGATTCAGCCCTCCGAGTAATTTCCATAAAAACAAGTTTCACTCAATGAAAACCTTTATTTATCCAGAATTAATTCTCCAAAATCTAAACTGTAGGGAATTTTGACTAGAGATTCCTTTGTTGGAAAATTCTAAAATTTTGCCAGGATGTCCCTTGTAATATCCCTGAGTTACCATAGAAATTTCAGGTCCATCCGAGCGCATTTATTCCACCTAATGATGTGATTAAGGAAACTGGTCCAGAGAAAAAGAAAAATGTCCAGAAACATTTTTCAGAATTTCTCTGAACTTGTGTAGCTCATATCTTTTGCTAGGATGCTCCAAATTATATGAAACCAATTCCATTAGAACCCTCTAAAAATCTAGTTTCCACAAAGTCATAACTTGCTCCATGAAACTTCTTCGAAAACCATAAGAGATCTAGTTATGGCCAAATACACATTTAATTGTGTAGGGCTCAAATGAGCTTTGTTTCAATTGAAATTTGGCCAGTCAATAGGACTGTCTAGCTATACTTATAGTATTCACATTATCAAAATAACTCAAATGCATTCAAATTGACATGAATCGTATTTCCTTTTCACGTAGTCGCTAAGATCGAAGAAGATCCGGAGGTTCTAGACTTCATCACTCCGGAAGAACAATTAGCTAACGACCAGTAGCAAGGCAAGCTCCGGTTTGCATTAACCCATTTACAAAGTCTTATGTTTTGATCACTAATTTTATGTATTTCCTACAATTGTGCATTAGAGTCCTGATTCAAAAGCCCAAATGCATAGCCAAGAGAACCAGAGATTTGGGATTAGGATTTAAACCTCGAGTAGGTTTTGGTACAAGTTGAGTAGTTGGAACTACTCGTGGGAATAGGCTAGAGGCACACTACTCGGTTAGAGATAGACAATTAATCACATGGAAAGAAAATTTTGGTCCTGGGTGCCATAGCTCTGCTTGTGTCGATTGAGGACCGAGCCGTGTGCGGGCCTGTTGAACAAGCTAGAACAGTACCGAAGACCTACCGGATATATGGGAACCGGGAAACCGATGTAATTCGGGTAGCAATCTGTTGAGACATTGCTTGTCATCCAGAAGGTAGGTTGAGAGCAGCGAGGTGTAAATCGGCTAGTAGGCACTGCGGATGCTCCGCGTAGAGACCTCCTGCTCAGGACGATAGGACCGTTTCAACACTTGGCTAACGGATGGAAGGTGGTTGCGTACGACGTCTGTGGTGGTTGCTATAGGCAACATCGAGTACGGGCGTATGTGATGGGTTATTCAGGTAACCCTGCAGGTGTAAATCATATATAATTGCCGTCTCTCACGGTCAGTGAGTACCACTTGTTCACTGTACCATGACGTAGAAAGAACAGGCTAGTGTCATTGTCGAAGTATGTAGCCGACACTTCCCCCGGGCCTGCTCTGGGCAGCCCGCGGAGGTTTTTTTCGGAGGGGCTAGTCACTCGAGGAGAGCTTCAGCGTTAGGGACGATTGAGGGAGAAGCTTGACACGGGGATTTTTACGTGGTTCAGGCCGCTGGAGCGTAAAACCCTACGTCCACGGTGAGCAGAGTTGCTCGATGTATTGCCTGCTGCTCAGAACCGGAGTCCTGAGCTTGAGGGTGTGAGATGTCGAATGGCTAGAGTGCGAGGGTGCGTAAGAGGCAAACCGAACAGAGTTCGAACCCTTGCTAACGTCGCCTACCCGAGCCTTTTATAGTCCAAGGCTCGTGCGGCTTACAAGGTGGGCCCGGGACCCGACAGGTGGTCCTGGGGAGATTGCCTGCCATCTACCGTATCTGCAGTTATGCCGGTAGTTGTCTTTGGCGAAGGCTTCCAAGTGTTCATTCTGCCACCCTGCCCATGCCGCAGGCTAGTCGTAGTGGTTGATGATGGCAGGGGCGGCAGGGGATGTCTTATCGCTGTGTTTATTGGCGGGCAGGCTCTGACACGGCGTGCCAGTCTGCGATGTGACTGGGCGCAACGGCACCTGACAGAGGCGTGCTCCGCGTCTCCGCGCCTTGGGAAGGCGCGGGCCTTGAATAACTTGTACGGGCAAGGTATGATGCGTCTTTACTCCTGTTGCCTACCGCGCGGGGGCAGGCAGCGTTGCTCTGCTGGCCACGTGGCGGGCCCGGGGCTCTCCTCTGAGGAGAGGGAGGTCCGGCCCCGTGGGACACGTGGAGCCCTCGGAGCTCTCCCCGCGGAGGGGGGAGGTCCGGCTTCTGCTGGCCACGTGGCAGGCCCAGAGCTCTCCTCTGAGGAGAGGGAGGTCCGGCCCCGCGGGACACGTGGAGCCTTCGGAGCTCTCCCCACGGAGAGGGGAGGTCTGGCTTCTGCTGGCCACGTGGTGGGCCCGGAGCTCTCCTCTGAGAAGAGGGAGGTCCGACCCCGCTGGACACGTGGCGCCTTCGGAGCTCTCCCTGTGGAGAATGGTGAGGTCCTTAGGCATTTCTCCCTGTGTGCGGGGGTACCCCGTATCGAGGGTACCGATAGTGGCCCTCGGGCCCATCTCGGGGGGAGATAGCGAGCCTGAGGTGGGGCCTCCGTCTCTTCCATTCCGCGCACCTTCTCTAAGACCCGCATTGACCATTGCCGGAGCATGAACAGTCACAGCATCGTGGGAGCGTGTGCCCACTTGATGGTTGCTTTTACTGCGGCGGTTCCCAAGGCTGCCACTTCTACATGTCGCAGCGCTTTTTTCAGGAACCGCCGAAGCGTCTTGCCGGCTCGTTTCCTTGGGAGACTGACTTCTTGGCCCACCACTTCAGCTGGATGACTTGGGTCCACTTGTCATCGACGCTTGGTCTTGGAGCCAAAGCGGTTGCACAAGCGGCGTATTCGAAGAGTTTCGAATTGCTTTGAATCGTACTTGGGAAGTTTTAAAAGGGGATCTTACCCGCATCGCGGCTTCCCTTCGCACTTCCCAGCGCTTGCACCATCCTTGAGTTCTTGCGCCTTTGTCTTCCCTGTTCTTGAGCTCTCTCCTGCCATGGCTTCCAATCTGCCTCCGGAGAAGAAGCGCGCTCGATCTCCTCTGGCGGCGGCATCTGCGCCGAGTCAGGGATCCAGGGCGCCTGTGCGCCCTGCTTCTGGAGATGGCGCCCCGTCCGGTGGCGACCCCAAGAGGTCTCGGGCTCATCATCCCGAGGGGACTCCTTTTGAGCGACGACAGGCTGAAAGTTCCTGGACGTCGCGTCCTCCCTCCTCAGGCGGTGGAGGCTCGAGGGTAACTGCTGGCGATCCAAGAGCTCAGGCGCCCCGGGCTTCAGGAGCCGGGCCGGCGTCCAGGGGGCTTCAGAAGCATCCCCTGCTCTGCCAGCCCGGGCGACTGCGGGGCAGCCGTCGGCGGCGGCGGCGGGCTCTAGTGGACCTACCCCGGCTCGGAAGCCGAGGTTCAGAGCCTGTTGGAGTGCTCGTGTCTCTCGGTAAGCGATGCCTACCGGATTCTAGAGCCTGTGTTGTCTTCATCTTTTCTTAACTTAGGAGTTTCCCATGTTTTTAGGGACTCCCCGAGTGCCGGTAACGCTCCCGTTCCCCGGCCATCCCCGACTGATGGGGGGTCTGCGCCGCAGCGCTCGGAAGCCGAGACGGTCGCCGCGGCCCCCAAGACAGCGCAAGTTCCTCCTGTGCCGGTCAGCCCGGCTTCTATGGCAGCGTCGACTCCTCCCACTCGTCCTTCTTCACCGGCTCAGGAGCCAGCTGTTGGTGAGGGTTCGGCGAGTCCGACTGTCGAAGTCCCGCCTCCTGTTGCCGGAGCGAAAGGAACTGCCACGGGCCTTACGGTGGGCAACGAACCATAGCATGATGGGAGCGAGCTCGTCCCGGCGCCGGCTTCTCCTGACCGGCACCTTATCCCGGTTGCTAGAGCATTGACTTCTCCTGAAGACGACGTGATGGAGGAGGTCGGGGGTGCTGCTCCGGCCTCTTCTGCCCCGCTGCCCCTGGCAGACGCCCTCATGCTCGCCCAGACGAGCGTCCAGCAGGTCTGAGCCGCGCTCGGTCGCGAGCGAGAGGAGCAGGTGGTTGAGAGGGATCGCCTCCTCACCTGGGGGAGCCTTTTGAGGGAGCGGACCGAGAAGGTCAATGGGGAACTTGACTCCAGGTGGGAGTCGCTTGATGTCATGGAGGCGCTCCTTGACCGACAGAAGCGGACCGTCGACCGTCTGGACTCCGAGACGCGGTGGCTCCACAAGGAGGCCCTTGAGGCACATTGTGACGCCCTCAATTCTGTGGGAAAACCACGGAACCGAGAACTAATGCATATGTGTGCCCAGGATGTTAATCACACATATACATATATTTCACAAACTGAATTCAGAATATATATATATATATATATATAACCACGAATAACAGAGTTTATTACAACATCTCATGAGTCTTGGACTCATGCTCGGAAGTCTTTATTTTAATGCGGAAGCAAAAACTAATCAGAAGTGGCTCCATCTCTACTCCCTCCACAAGCAAGGTTGAGAACGGATCACACGCCATAATGCTCCACTTGATCTTCATAGTAGGCTTCTCCTGCTGCTGATGATGAAGTAATAATGCAAGATTGAGTACAATGATGTACTCAGCAAGTGCGGGAAAACACATGATATGCAGCTCATAAACAAGGTAGGCATAAAAGGCTTATTTGCAGGAAAGCAGATTTGTAAAATCATGATAAACAGCATCTTAACTTTAGATGTAATCCCAGCATATATTAAAATACCAACATACCTCCATCACTTCCCGTGTTCCATCCGAGCATTAATCAATCCTTTATTCATACTCACGAATACCTCCTCGTATTCGCTACCATCTCATCTCACAAATCAACCTCGTCTCACACCGAGACCAATCTCATGTCATGACCCAACAGTCATGCAACCATCTCATCATCCAGACTCAACAGTTCCAAACCAATAACCATAACCGAGAACCTTCCCAATAACCATCCCGAAAACCATCCCAACTAATCATGGCAGTTTAGCCAGGTGCTCGTGACCGTAAGCTCGGCTATCATGATAGTTTTAATAACTCTGCAGAGTTTGCACCTCTTTACCCACAAGTTTGTGATTTCGTCACCCGTCGGCGACTGCAGAACCTCCATTATACCAGTACACATCCGTCGGTGTATGGTCAAGTGTAACACCCCAAAAATCTTGTTAAGAACCTAAATCATGTTAAGAGGGGAATTTAAAATTTTTTTGGACGTGTTGCATGTTTTCCAAAAATTCAAATTCAAACTGGAATTCAAATTAAACTCAAAACAGAAAAGAAATAGAAAAAGAAAAAGGAAAACAGAAAAAAAACCGGCCAGTGGGCCAAAACCCACCAGCCGGCCCACCCAGCAACCGCGCTAGCCCGCAGCCGCGCGCGCTGTTTCCTTCCGCTGACAGGTGGGACCCGCCAGCTCGTCTTCTACCTCGCGCCGCGCCGGACTCCCTCTCACCCGAATCAAAACCGATCGGGATTTCTGCGTATCCCCGCTGAATTCTGTTCGTAGGCGACGCGGACTTGATCTAAACCACCCCGCCGCCTTTCCCCGTCTATAAAAACCCCGGCCTCGTTCTGTTTTTCCCACGCGATCCGCCGATTTTCCTCCGGTGAGAACCGAGACTTCTCCGGCGAATTCTGGCCGGTCTAAGCTCGGAAATTCCGATCTAACTCGCTGGTCTTGATCCACCGCCTCCGGGGAACCTTGCAGGTGCAGAAAACTCGGTGACTTGCGGTGTAAACACAGCGCCGACGAGCGTCGCCGTGGTTTCATCTCGGACCTCGTCGCCGATCACTTTCCAGGACCTCCGAGCTCAAGAAAACCCCCGAGGTGAGATCCCCGACCTCCCCTCTACCGATCTATGCCATAAAATCACAGTTCTAGGAAGAATTCCCGAAGATCCGAAAGTTTCGGGCGAGATCGCCGCTTCCCGCCGCCGTGCGCCGCCGGCAGCGCCGCCCGCGCTCGATCAGAGCGACGTGGCCGCTTGTGCGCCGTTTATTTTAAATCGCACGGTAGTTTTAAATCCCCGCGTACCGGTTCGACGTTATAATCTCAGCCGTCGGTTTAAAATTGGACGGTCCACGTCAGCCCCGCGTTATAAAGACTGGAAATCTTACGTGCTACCTCCTGGGGTTCTCGGGAAATAAGAGCTAGCCCCGGAAACTTCTGATCTAGCCCCTGGAACTTCAGAAAATCATGTAAATTCATTTAAAAATCAGTTTTAGCCCCTGGACTTAATAAAAATTAGCAAAACCCCTCTGATAAGTGTAGCTAGACCCCTGGAAATTCTGAAAATAATATTATAGACCCTGTAGTGGGGTGAGTTTACCTTTTAACCCTGTTTAGTATTAAATTTAGGAAATTGAATATGTGGCTACTATTTAAAATTTAAAAAGTGGGACAAACATATTGTCAAATTTAAATTAAAAACTTTCTCAGTACTTAGAAAAACTTTGGAGTGAGATAAAAATAGATTTTTGGCTGAAATGAATCTGTTTAATTTATTATTCACATTTATTAGTTACAGGGACACATTTTTAAGTAAAGAATAGTTCTGAAAATAGGGAAAATAAATGTAAAATAGTTTACATCAGAGGAAAAGGTCAAAAATATATTAGTAAATATTTTAGATCAGAACCTATTCTGTTTAGATGATGTGTCTTGTTATTTTCATAATAAAGTTCACATTTAGGCATAGGAAATAAATCTGAAAATATAGCAACTAGTAAATGATAAATGAAGTTTCTAAAATCCAAAGAATTCAGTTTAGGGTTGGTAGAAATTCTGAAGACACATATGGAGAAGGAAAATACCTTTCATGCATACTGGATAGCTAAAAGGTGTAGTAATTGAATATAAGGAATTTATTTAAATTGGAAACTCATATATATAGTATGTAAGTATAAATGTGAACACAAAAGTAGGAATCATATACACATGATTAAAAGTGCATGCAAGCCACAAATCAACACACATGGAGTGACCACAACACATATAATGGAGAATGACTTTCATAAATATGAATGTGTGGTTTGTATGAAGAGGAAGTGTGAACTATGTCTTATGGATTGTTGTTTTTCTTTGTTATGTGTGATGGTATGATGTAGAACCTGCTCAAGAGCAAGTTATTCCTTTCCAAGATCAGGACTACCCATTTCAAGAGCAGCAGGAAGGAGGCAAGTGTCCTTGACCACTTTGATCCTATACTAGGATGTTTAGATAGAATTATTTGCATTGTCAATTGAAATATGAAACCCATGCTAGGAAGTTTCCCTAGAATTGCATTACCTTGTTTCCTTGTAGCTTGGGTTGGGATTTCTTTTATCATGTCATTTATTATGCATATGCTTAGCCATGCTTAGAATGGGATATTTGGGATATGAGATCATCAGTTTATTTTACCATACTCTTCAATGAGATATTGTGAGTTATGTAGAGGTAGGGATCAAGGCAAATTGGATGTTTTGGTTGTGTGCTGGGTGCACGAGACTCGGGTTTGTGTTTAGTACTTGCCTGGATCCTAAGGACCGGTTCATGGAGCATGTAACCTGGCTTTACCGTGCCAACCACATGCTGAGATGGGGCAGCTTGGCCAATTAATTAGGTGTATCCCCGGCGTAGTATGGGTGTGTTGGATGGTGCGGGGAATAGGTGTCAGCTGGACTACCATATGAACCGCAAGGCTCAAGAGGGGGCCACTGCAGCGGGGTTGGAGCCTCTTGTATGCTGTTAGGGGTGAAACCTCAGTGGGCCCATGCTCGTCGGGAATCCCTTTGTAAAGGCTTCGTAGTGATCTCCTGGCTACACACCTGGGAAGTGTGAATGTGGTTCGTGGCCACTGGCATAATGGAGGTTCTTTTAGTCCACCCGGCAACGGGGGATGAAATCACTACATGTGGGTACAGTGGTGCAAACTCTGCAGAGTCAAAACTGTCATGACAGCCGTGCTCACGGTCAAGAGCGGCTTGGACTTATTCATGATTAGAGGATTGATGGTTTTGGAAGTTGTGGATGTTAAGCGGGGAGCTTAACATTGGAAATGATGTTATGGTTATTTGATTATGATGATGGGATGGGAGATTGGGACCTTTTCACCTGTGTAGTAATGTAGGTGCTTAATAAGCTAGGGTGATAGGTATTAATTGCGTAGTGCTTTAACCATGAGTTCAACCTCTCCTTGTTCTAGCTATGCATGATATAATTTTCCCACACTTGCTGAGTACCATTGGTACTCAACCTTGCATATTTTGTTGGTTTATATTGCTGCTCAGGTCAAGATAATGAGGTGGTGTATGATGACCAAGACTTTGGACCCGAAGAAGGTTTCTAGGTTCATTGAGACCCCCGGGCAACGCCTGTGATGGAGCCCTCAAGAATAATATTCCGCTGCTAGTTTATTTACTTGTGATGAACTTATTATTGTTCATCGAGACATTTACTATGTAAGACTTACTTATATTCGACACCCGGCTTGTAATAAATGATGCTTCACTATTTGTCATCACATGTATGAGAAAATGATCCTGGCATACATGTGATATTCACTTGGTTGATCTTCGGAAAAACCGGGTGTGACAGAGGTGGTATCAGAGCCAAGGTTGCCCGTAGGAACGTGGACCTAGGTAGAAATGGACGTATTTAAGGGCCCTATTTTCTTAAAAACTATTTTACAAGGTGTGTTGAAAAGTGTTATTTAAGGGAGTCACTTTCTTCATCTTACCCCAGCTTCCATTCAAAATAGGATTTTTGTCTGAGAGTCTATCTAACCTAATTTTAAATTCTTTTTGTTTTAGATGGTTCGCATGATTCGCACCGCTCGCAAGTCCACAGGAGGGAGAGTTCCCATAGTTGCCCTTGCCCAAAGAGAGGAGAGCCGTCCGGTGACGTACCTTTCCTACGGATTGGCAGTAGGAGGCTTGTTGCGCCGTCTTCGACGTATGCTCGAAGCCGCCGGCAATACGGGCAAGCTAATCATCCACTATAACTCCACCAGGACCATCCGTGAAAAGAGGTAAGAATGGAGTTCAGAGATGAGGATTATACACGAAAATCAGCTGCTTAAGATCCACCACTCTCCAGCTTGTCGAGCGACACAGGTCGATGCGGAGAAGGATGTCACCTGGGAGGCCATCACCTGCCAGAGTCACATCTATCGTCGCCACCTGGACAGGACTGAGTACATGTATGTCCTCCAGCGTGAGAGTGGTACAACGGAGTATAAGTACCCGCCAGTGCAGCAAGGGACTTCCCATGAGCACATGGACTTGTGCTTGGAGGATGCTGCTATGCTCAGCACTCGACTGCAGGAGTGTCAGCAAGAGCTTCAGGATGTTCGGGACACCCTGAAGGAAACGGAGGTGTTGCTGCGAACCTGCCTGAGGGCGAGAGAAAGAGGAGATGGGAATGAATTGTGTGTCACAGCGAATGATACATGGACTCCTGACTCCCCAGATCGTCGGGCGATAAGGCGTCGTCGCACTTCTCCACCAGCAGCCTCCCCACCCAAAGCAGAGTCAGAAGGAAGCCGAAAAGATGAGGAAGATCCTGAGGAGCTAGCTCAAGAAAACGAGTAGTGTAGATTCCTTCCCTTAGTTAGCAAGATGTCGAATAGTCGAGTTGTTAAGTTAAGTTAATGGTGTGTTAATGCTTGGTGTGTGACGTGAGTTGTGGAAGCCATGAGCAATTGTCCACAGCCTCGTCTTTAGATTGTTTTGCTTTGGTGTGAGAATCCACGTGAAATAATATTGCATTTATTTTTGTGTGAGAAATGAACCCTCAGAAAAGTATAACCAAGCCTCAACACCTCAAATTACAAACAAGTGAAAGTAGTGAGATAATACGTAATACTTTAAATTAACATTTGGTTGATCATGCTAGATGGCCGGAGGAGGAAAAGGTCGCGCTGCCAACCCCGCCACCAACAATGATGAGGCCTGCAACCCTCATCTTTCAGGAGGCCAAGACAGGGGTGGTCGCCGTGAAGGAGTTGATCCCCTCCACCAAATGCTTGAGAATCAAAATCAGCTCATCCAGAATTTGACTCAAGTGGTGGCCAACTTGCATCAAGTTCCACCCCCACAAGCTGCACCACGCCAACCAAGGTTGAGTGAGTTTCTAGGAACTAAACCTCCAAAGTTTGCAAGTGCTGCTGAACCTCTGGAGGCAGATGATTGGCTAAAGACCATTGAAAGCAAGATGAGGATCATACAGTGCCAAGGGTATGAGAGGGTGCTGTTTGCCTCTCATCAATTGCATGGACCTGCTGCTGATTGGTGGACCGCCTATGTGGCCGCCCATCATGACCCTGAGAACATCACTTGGGAAGAGTTCAAGCGTAGCTTCCGCAACCATTACATCCCAAGAGGTGAACTCAAAAACAAGAGGAAGGAGTTTTTGGGACTGCAGCAGGGAAACATGACGGTGAGGGAATACCTCACTAAATTTACTCAACTATCCCGTTATGCCCCACGGGACATAGAGACTGATGAGCAGAAACAAGATTGTTTCTTGGAGTGACTTACCGCAGAAATGCAGTGTGCAATGTCCTCAAATGAGTATGAAAGCTTCCAAAAGATGGTGGACAGAGCGTTTGTGGTAGAAAGGAAGCTAAAGGCCTTGGAAAATGAGAATAAGAGGAAGGCCGGTTGGTCACATCAAGCCTCAGGGAGCAACACCCGCCCACGTCTGATGCAGCAACCTGCAGGGCAGACGAACCGTGCTGCGGTACCCTACTCAGCACCAAGAGGGTACAACCCGAACTACAGGCCTCCGGCAGCACCAATACAGCCACAACGTCAGTTCGTACAGCAGCCTCGCCCCGCATACCCACCTCGACCAGCAGTGCAGGGACCTCCAAACCAACCCCAAGACAGCAAAGGCCAGACATCTAAGGTTGGGGTGCAATGTTTTAGCTGCGGTGAAGTGGGGCACTACGCCCATAAATGCCCAAAGAAGAAGCTCGCGCAGCCACAACAGCAGAATGTGATGCGAGGACGGGTGAACCACGTCACTATGGAGGAAGCGCAAGAGGCACCCGACGTTGTAGTTGGTAAGTTTCCTGCCAATTTACACCTTGCAACCCTGCTGTTTGATTCTGGTGCTACCCACACATTCATTGCTCAAGGGTTTGTTAAGAAGCATGACCTAGCAACAACACAAATGAACCATATGCTAGCCGTAAACTCTCCGGGTGGAGAAATAAGGACAAGACAAGTGTGTCCCAAAGTGAACCTAGACATTAATGGGGTAGTATTTACTGCTAACCTCATAGTGATAGATTCACAAGGGATAGATATTATCTTGGGTATGGATTGGTTGACCAAACATAAAGGAATCATCCATTGTTCGACCAGAACGGTGGAACTAACTCACCCTAGTGGCACAAGAGTAAAGTTCATAACAATACACGAGCCTAGGAGGGACATTAAATTAAATCAAGTTGAGGTGAAAGTGGAGGAGATCAGGACCATCAGGGAATATCCAGATGTTTTTCCAGAGGAGTTGCCAGGTATGCCTCCCGATCGTGAAGTGGAATTTACAATTGAACTAGTGCCTGGAACAGCCCCGATATACAACAGACCTTATCGGATGGACTCCAAGCAGCTGGGAGAACTCAAGGATCATTTGAGAGAATTGACGGAGAAGGGGTATATTCGTCCTAGTTCCTCACCATGGGGAGCTCCAGTGATATTTGTGCCCAAGAAGGACGGAACCCAAAGGTTATGCGTGGATTACCGTGCCTTGAATGAGGTAACCATCAAGAACAAGTACCCATTACCCCGCATTGAAGACTTGTTTGATCAGTTGAGAGGCGCTTGTGTGTTCTCGAAAATTGATCTCAGGTCCGGATACCACCAACTCAAGATAAGGCAATCTGATATTCCCAAGACAGCTTTCGTATCTCGATACGGACTGTATGAATACACTGTCATGCCTTTCGGGCTAACTAATGCCCCGGCATACTTCATGTATCTCATGAACAAGGTATTCATGGAATATCTGGACAAATTTGTGGTGGTTTTCATAGATGACATTCTTGTCTTCTCCAAAGATGAAGAAGAACATGAGAAACATCTAAGGTTGGTGTTGCAGAGGCTAAGAGAACACCAACTATATGCCAAATTGAGCAAGTGAGTTTTGGCTGAAGAGAGTTCCCTTCTTAGGACACATAATCTCGGAGGGAGGAATCTCCGTAGATCCTGCCAAAATCGAGGATATACAGAAGTGGAAGACACCTGAAAATGTCGGGGAAGTTCGAAGCTTTTTGGGATTGGCTGGATACTATCGACGGTTTATTGAGGGATTCTCTAAGATCTCGAGACCTCTCACCAAACTGTTGGAGAAGGGAATCACATTCACATGGACGCCGCAGTGCGAGGCGAGTTTTCAGGAGTTAAAGGAAAGATTGACAACAGCCCCAGTGCTCGTTATGCCAGATATGCAGAAGAACTTTACAGTGTACTGAGATGCCTCTGGAAACGGGTTGGGATGTGTTCTCATGCAAGAAGGGCATGTCGTGGCATATGCATCCCGGCAGCTTCGGAAGCATGAGAAGAACTATCCTACACATGACCTAGAACTAGCCGCAGTGGTACACGCGTTGAAAATTTGGCGGCACTATTTGATGGGGAAGAGGACAGAGATATATACGGATCATAAGAGTTTGAAGTACATTTTCACACAGCCAGACCTCAACCTCAGACAAAGGAGATGGTTAGAGCTAATCAATGACTTTGATGTGGGCATCAACTATCATCCTGGGAAAGCAAACGTCGTGGCCGATGCTTTAAGTCGGAAAGTGCAGGTCAATAAGTTGAGCCTGAAAGACATGCCTGCAGAATTGAAAGACGAGGTTATAAGACTCAATCTATGCCTGGTAAATAGTGGTGAAGCCATCGCCATGGAAGTGGACTCCACACTAGAGCGAGACATACGCGTGGGTCAAAAGAATGACGAGAAGATACAAGAGATCAGACAACTCATCAAGGAAAATAAAGCTTCTGGTTTTAGAGAGGATGAACAAGGAACGGTGTGGCACGGGAAAAGAATCTGTGTGCCAGAAGTAAAGGAGATCCGTGAATTGATTTTGAAGGAGGCTCCTGATTCTGACTATTCCATTCATCTTGGGAGTACGAAAATGTACTAGGACCTCAAGAGCAGGTATTGGTGGTATGGCATGAAGCGAGATGTCGCGGAACATGTTGCCCTATGTGACACATGTCAGTTGGTGAAAGCAGAACATCAACGACCCGCGGGATTATTGCAACCACTCAAAGTGCCTGAATGGAAATGGGAAGAAATCAGCATGGATTTCATCGTGGGATTGCCTAGGACCCAATCAGGGTATGATTTGATATGGGTCATCATTGACAGGCTAACCAAGGTAGCTCACTTCATCCCCGTGAAGGAAAGCTACAGCGGATCCAAATTGGCAGAGTTGTACATGTCAAGGATCGTGTGTTACCATGGAGTGCCAAAGAAGATTGTGTCGGATCGAGGGACACAGTTCACCTCGAGGTTCTGGCAGAAGTTGCACGAAACCATGGGAACCCATCTGAACTTTAGTTCCGCCTATCATCCCCAAACTGATGGGCAGACGGAAAGAACCAATCAGATCCTTGAAGATATGCTAAGGGCATGTGCACTCAAAAACAATCGGAGTTGGGACAAGAACTTACCGTATGCGGAGTTTTCCTATAACAACAGCTATCAAGCTAGTATGAAGATGTCACCGTTTGAAGCTTTGTACGGGAGGAAGTGCAGAACTCCCCTATTTTGGAACTAAACAGGGGAAAGTAAAGTGTTTGGTCCAGAAGTACTACAAGAAGCCGAGGCGAAGGTGAGGGAAATTCGCAATAACTTGAGGATAGCACAGACACGCCAAAAGAGCTATGCCGATGTACGAAGAAGAGAGCTCGTTTTCAACGTGGGGGACTATGTCTATCTCAAGGTGTCCCCTATCAGAGGACTTCGTCGGTTCAAGGTGAAAGGGAAGTTGTCACCTCGATACATCGGACCCTTTCAAGTTTTGGAGAGGAAAGGCGAAGTGGCGTATCAACTAGAATTACCGGCTCGTCTATCGGATGTGCACGATGTATTCCATGTGTCACAACTCAAGAAATGCCTGAGGGCGCCTGACGAGGTGTTACCCATGAATGAAGTGAACGTAGCTGAGGATTTGTCTTATGCCGAGCAACCATACAAGATTTTGGAGACAATGGAACGCCTCACCAGAAATAAAAGAATCCGGATGTGCAAGGTGCAGTGGAAGCATCACTCAGAAGAGGAAGCCACCTAGGAGCGGGAAGATGAGCTCAAGGCACAATTTCCAGAATTGTTTTCTTAGAAACAACAATCTTGAGGACGAGATTTCTTTTAAGGGGGGTAGAGCTGTAACACCCCAAAAATCTTGTTAAGAACCTAAATCATGTTAAGAGGGGAATTTAAAAATTTTTGGACGTGTTGCATGTTTTGCAAAAATTGAAATTCAAACTGGAATTCAAATTAAACTCAAAACAGAAAAGAAATAGAAAAAGAAAAAGGAAAACAGAAAAAAAAACCGGCCAGTGGGCCGAAACCCACCAGCCGGCCCACCCAGCAACCGCGCTAGCCCGCAGCCGCGCGCGCTGTTTCCTTCCGCTGACAGGTGGGACCCGCCAGCTCGTCTTCTACCTCGCGCCGCGCCGGACTCCCTCTCACCCGAATCAAAACCGATCGGGATTTCTGCGTATCCCCGCTGAATTCTGTTCGTAGGCGACGCGGACTTGATCTAAACCACCCCGCCGCCTTTCCCCGTCTATAAAAACCCCGGCCTCGTTCTGTTTTTCCCACGCGATCCGCCGATTTTCCTCCGGTGAGAACCTAGACTTCTCCGGCGAATTCTGGCCGGTCTAAGCTCGGAAATTCCGATCTAACTCGCTGGTCTTGATCCACCGCCTCCGGGGAACCTTGCAGGTGCAGAAAACTCGGTGACTTGTGGTGTAAACACAGCGCCGACGAGCGTCGCCGTGGTTTCATCTCGGACCTCGTCGCCGATCACTTTCTAGGACCTCCGAGCTCAAGAAAACCCCCGAGGTGAGATCCCCGACCTCCCCTCTACCGATCTATGCCATAAAATCACAGTTCTAGGAAGAATTCCCGAAGATCCGAAAGTTTCGGGCGAGATCGCCGCTTCCCGCCACCGTGCGCCGCCGGCAGCGCCGCCCGCGCTCGATCAGAGCGACGTGGCCGCTTGTGCGCCGTTTATTTTAAATCGCACGGTAGTTTTAAATCCCCGCGTACCGGTTCGACGTTATAATCTCAGCCGTCGGTTTAAAATTGGACGGTCCACGTCAGCCCCGCGTTATAAAGACTGGAAATCTTACGTGCTACCCCCTGGGGTTCTCGGGAAATAAGAGCTAGCCCCGGAAACTTCTGATCTAGCCCCTGGAACTTCAGAAAATCATGTAAATTCATTTAAAAATCAGTTTTAGCCCCTGGACTTAATAAAAATTAGCAAAACCCCTCTGATAAGTGTAGCTAGACCCCTGGAAATTCTGAAAATAATATTATAGACCCTGTAGTGGGGTGAGTTTACCTTTTAACCCTGTTTAGTATTAAATTTAGGAAATTGAATATGTGGCTACTATTTAAAATTTAAAAAGTGGGACAAACATATTGTCAAATTTAAATTAAAAACTTTCTCAGTACTTAGAAAAACTTTGGAGTGAGATAAAAATAGATTTTTGGCTGAAATGAATCTGTTTAATTTATTATTCACATTTATTAGTTACAGGGACACATTTTTAAGTAAAGAATAGTTCTGAAAATAGGGAAAATAAATGTAAAATAGTTTACATCAGAGGAAAAGGTCAAAAATATATTAGTAAATATTTTAGATCAGAACCTATTCTGTTTAGATGATGTGTCTTGTTATTTTCATAATAAAGTTCACATTTAGGCATAGGAAATAAATCTGAAAATATAGCAACTAGTAAATGATAAATGAAGTTTCTAAAATCCAAAGAATTCAGTTTAGGGTTGGTAGAAATTCTGAAGACACATATGGAGAAGGAAAATACCTTTCATGCATACTGGATAGCTAAAAGGTGTAGTAATTGAATATAAGGAATTTATTTAAATTGGAAACTCATATATATAGTATGTAAGTATAAATGTGAACACAAAAGTAGGAATCATATACACATGATTAAAAGTGCATGCAAGCCACAAATCAACACACATGGAGTGACCACAACACATATAATGGAGAATGACTTTCATAAATATGAATGTGTGGTTTGTATGAAGAGGAAGTGTGAACTATGTCTTATGGATTGTTGTTTTTCTTTGTTATGTGTGATGGTATGATGTAGAACCTGCTCAAGAGCAAGTTATTCCTTTCCAAGATCAGGACTACCCATTTCAAGAGCAGCAGGAAGGAGGCAAGTGTCCTTGACCACTTTGATCCTATACTAGGATGTTTAGATAGAATTATTTGCATTGTCAATTGAAATATGAAACCCATGCTAGGAAGTTTCCCTAGAATTGCATTACCTTGTTTCCTTGTAGCTTGGGTTGGGATTTCTTTTATCATGTCATTTATTATGCATATGCTTAGCCATGCTTAGAATGGGATATTTGGGATATGAGATCATCAGTTTATTTTACCATACTCTTGAATGAGATATTGTGAGTTATGTAGAGGTAGGGATCAAGGCAAATTGGATGTTTTGGTTGTGTGCTGGGTGCACGAGACTCGGGTTTGTGTTTAGTACTTGCCTGGATCCTAAGGACCGGTTCATGGAGCATGTAACCTGGCTTTACCGTGCCAACCACATGCTGAGATGGGGCAGCTTGGCCAATTAATTAGGTGTATCCCTGGCGTAGTATGGGTGTGTTGGATGGTGCGGGGAATAGGTGTCAGCTGGACTACCATATGAACCGCAAGGCTCAAGAGGGGGCCACTGCAGCGGGGTCGGAGCCTCTTGTATGCTGTTAGGGGTGAAACCTCAGTGGGCCCACGCTCGTCGGGAATCCCTTTGTAAAGGCTTCGTAGTGATCTCCTGGCTACACACCTGGGAAGTGTGAATGTGGTTCGTGGCCACTAGCATAATGGAGGTTCTTTTAGTCCACCCGGCAACGGGGGATGAAATCACTACATGTGGGTACAGTGGTGCAAACTCTGCAGAGTCAAAACTGTCATGACAGCCGTGCTCACGGTCAAGAGCGGCTTGGACTTATTCATGATTAGAGGATTGATGGTTTTGGAAGTTGTGGATGTTAAGCGGGAGCTTAACATTGGAAATGATGTTATGGTTATTTGATTATGATGATGGGATGGGAGATTGGGACCTTTTCACCTGTGTAGTAATGTAGGTGCTTAATAAGCTAGGGTGATAGGTATTAATTGCGTAGTGCTTTAACCATGAGTTCAATCTCTCCTTGTTCTAGCCATGCATGATATAATTTTCCCACACTTGCTGAGTACCATTGGTACTCAACCTTGCATATTTTGTTGGTTTATATTGCTGCTCAGGTCAAGATAATGAGGTGGTGTATGATGACCAAGACTTTGGACCCGAAGAAGGTTTCTAGGTTCATGGAGACCCCCGGGCAACGCCTGTGATGGAGCCCTCAAGAATAATATTCCGCTGCTAGTTTATTTACTTGTGATGAACTTATTATTGTTCATCGAGACATTTACTATGTAAGACTTACTTATATTCGACACCTGGCTTGTAATAAATGATGCTTCACTATTTGTCATCACATGTATGAGAAAATGATCCTGGCATACATGTGATATTCACTTGGTTGATCTTCGGAAAAACCGGGTGTGACATCAAGAGATCACAAAATAGCCTTTACAAAGGGGTTACTAGATGTATGGACTCACTAAGGTTTCACCGGTAGGCTAGAATCTCCAATTCTCCCACCCACGGGCCCCCTCTTGTGCCATGCAGTTCCAGGGCAGTCCTCACTCGACTCCCATTCCCCGTGCCTTTCTCAGTCCATAACACTCTAGCAACTTGCCTAATTACTCAGCTAAGCCGCACCCATACTTAGCCTTGTGGTGGCACTGTTATCCTGGCATGTGCATGCATGAACCGGTCCTTAGATCTACGGCAAGTAAACCACCATCTCATGCTACCTCATTCACAAACCCAGTCTTGCCTAGATCTCCCTCCGATCCATGTTCATTATTAACATCAGTTTCTCATTATCATTACGAGTGCAGTTAGCTAGACATATCTATCTCGCTTCCCAATCCCATGGACTCAGCGAAGCATAAAACAAAAACCATACCCGACTCATAAACTTCCCTGGTGACAAGGGTGATTTAATCAAAACTAGTAAACTCCTATAAAAGGGTTTCCCACCATGTTCGACTCAGTACACACACCTTTTCGCAAACAAAATAGTTTTACCCAAAACATAGGATCAATATGGTCAAGGAGCACTTGCCTTATACTTGCGGTTCCGGTTGTTCTTGATTCTCAAAACCTTGTTGCTGCAGTTTGTCGTAGACAGCTCCCTGAACCTGTCCTGCTATGTAGGATTCACGTGCATACAAGATTCACAGCAATCAATATCATGCGCAAACCTTAAACTAGATGCGATGATGCACATGCATGCTATCCTATGATTTTTATTAGATTGGTGTGCTCTTGCATGGCTTGCATGGGCAGAGGTGTTCGAATCAAAGGTGGACGTGGCGATGATCTTGTCTTTAGATCAAACTGATCATCGAGTGATCTGCCCACGAGAAGGCTTCTGTTCGAAAGGAATTGAAGAACAGATGCAAGAGATGAACACAATGATGTTGTAAGGTGGTATTGAAGTCCTACCTCACGCTCTTCTTGTCTTCGAGGTCCTCCTCAGACCGCTTGGTCCTTCTCCGATGATCTGCTTCAGCGATGGTTTGCTCGGCGAGTTAGGGCTAGGGCTCTAAGTCGTCGGCTCAGGAGTTGAATGAGAAGTTTGTGGTTTCGGCCAGAGGTTTTGGGTTTTATTTATAATCGGGAAGAGAAGAGTCCTAATCTGATTGGATCCCGAATAAGAGTCTTATTCAGATCTTTGTTGGATCCTAACGTCTTATCTTTGGTAACATTGTCGAGTTTAGATCGGTTTCTGTTGCGTACCGGTATCTTTACGCGTAAAAACTGCTCCAAAACTCGTTACCTCCGCGGCGATGAGCTCCGGAAGCTCCGCGTGTCCTTCCAGGCCTGGTATCTCTTCTCCCGCAGAGACGAGCTCCGGTTGTGCCGCGTGTCACGAGCGAGACCTCCCCCTCCTTTGGAGGTGAGCTCCGCACACGTCACGTGTTGGCGCCGGTCTTTCCTTTCTTCTTTCCTCAGGGACATGCCCCGCGGTCGACACGTGTTCAGCTGTGACAGACCTCCCGGAGATAAGCTCCGGTGGCGACACGTGTTCGATAGTTCCGGACTTCTCAGAGATGAGTTCCGAGATCGACATGCATCCCGTGCGACTGGTCCTCTGATTGTCGTTAGGACTAGCTCCGAGGATGACACATGTCCTGCGGAAATGCCTTTGCTTCTTCCGCAGAGGATAGCTCCGTGGGCAACACGTGTCCCACAGGATCGGACCTCTTCCCTTTGCGGAGACGAGCCCCGAGCCTGCCACGTAGCCAGCTTGGCGTCGGCCTCTCCCCACTTCGCAGGGATGAGTTCCGATCACGCAACGTGGCCGGTTGGCCGCGGAAGTTGCCTTCGGCGCTCTCTGAGAGCTTTATTGGCTATCCTTTTGGTATTTGTCATTGTTCTATCTTTTCTTAAAATGTTTTCTTCTTCCTAACACATGAACATATGCTGACACCCGAGATGAGGGTGTCACAAATCTACCCCCCTTAAATTGTATCTCGCCCTCGAGATTCGTTAGTAGAAAATAGATGGAGAAATTCTGCCTTGATATCCTCTTCACGCTCCCATGTGGCTTCAGCTTCAGTGTGATGGCTCCATTGTACCTTGCACCATCGAATCACCTTGTTTCGGGTGACCCTTTCCTTTACGTCCAAGATTCGGACAGGGTGTTCTGCGTAAGTCGGGTCCTCTTGAAGTTCAAGTTCTCCCATTGACACTTGTTCCTCTGGTACTCTCAAGCACTTCTTGAGCTGGGATACATGAAACACGTCATGTACGTCGGAGAGGTGGTTTGGGAGCTCTAGTTGATAGGCTACTTCTCCTCGCTTGTCCAAAATCTTAAAGGGTCTGATGTAGCGAGGTGCTAGCTTGCCTTTGACGTTGAAACGTCATTGGCCTCGGATAGGCGATACCTTAAGGTATACGAAGTCTCCTACTTCAAAGGTCAACTTCCTACGCCTATTGTCCGCATAGCCTTTCTGTCGTGACTGAGCAGTCTTCAAGTTCTCCCGTATCGTTTGGACTTGTTTTTCAGCCTCTTGTAGTACTTCGGGTCCAAACACCTGGTTCTCTCCAGTCTCGTTCCAAAACAGTGGCGTTCTACACCGTCTACCATATAAGGCTTCGAAAGGCGACATCTTCAAACTAGCTTGATAGCTGTTATTATAGGAGAACTCGGCATACGGTAAACTCCTATCCCATCTACGCCCTCGTTTCAAGGCGCAAGCTCTCAACATGTCCTCCAAAATTTGGTTCGTCCTTTCTGTTTGTCCATCTGTTTGTGGGTGATAGGCGGAGCTAAAATCCAGTCGTGTACCCATGGCCTTCTGCAGCTTCCTCCAGAATCTAGAGGTAAACTGAGAACCTCGATCTGAGACTATCCCCTTCGGAACTCCGTGACGGCACACAATCTGCTCCATGTACAACTATGCCAATTTTGCAACGTTGTAACTGGTCTTTACTGGAAGAAAATGGGCGGTTTTCGTCAACCGGTCCACAATGACCCAGATGGAATCGTATCCTGACTGAGTACGTGGTAATCAGACGATGAAGTCCATACTGATGTCCTCCCATTTCCATTCGGGTATTCTCAAAGGTTGCAGCAATCCAGCGGGTTTTTGATGTTTGGCTTTTACCCGTTGGCATGTGTCGCATAGGGCAACGTATTCGGCTATATCCCTCTTCATACCATCCCACCAGTCAGCGGCAGCTCCCATGAGTTGGTGCGACGCAAAGAGAACCTTCTCTCGGTCGTTGCACTGAACAATAGCGAGCTTCTTCTCCATGGATTTCAACCAATCATCGGCCTCCATGGGGTCACTAGCTTGAGCAAAGGTGGGTGGTCGAGTCCTCATGAACTCTCCCAACCTGTTATGAGCCGGCGGTGGTGGTCGCGGTGGTGCTGGAACGGGGTTTTAGTTGGCCTGCAACTGACCCAAAGTTTGGATCATGGTTTGCATAAGCTGGCTTTGCATAGCCATCAGCCTTTCCAGATGGTTTTCACCAGCTCCGGAGTTAGCAGGAACTTCCTCGTGGTCATCTTCCTGGACGTTCCTTCGGCCGGCGTTTCCTCTCACCATCTGTGTGAGAGGTCAAAATAGAATAGAATGTTAGAAGGCTAGGTAGATTCCCTTTAACTTTATGCATCAAGGTGAGTTGGACTATATATATTAGTCCTTATGAGGATGTGATCAAGTGCCGAAGCATTTCACACCTCTTTCTTCTTACGTATAGATATGGATAACGTTTTTGAGACGTCCCACAACTCATACTAAACACATATTCACAAATAATCATCACAAGGGCCCACACAACTCCTATTCAAGGAGGGCTTCCTATGTCAAGGTGGTTTCTAAAGGCCAATCTTAGCTATTCACCCTAGGATGCTTGTGACTCCTATTTAGGGGTTAACCCGTAGCTCTATTATCTATCTAAGGTTTTCTATATAGGCGTGTAACCTACTGTCAACCCGTGGCTCTGATACCAATCTGTGACGCCCTCAATTCTGTGGGAAAACCACAGAACCGATAACTAATGCATATGTGTGCCCAGGATGTTAATCACACATATACATATATTTCATAAACTGAATTCAGAATATATATATATATATATATATATATATATATATAACCACGAATAACAGAGTTTATTACAACATCTCATGAGTCTTGGACTCATGCTCGGAAGTCTTTATTTTAATGCGGAAGCAAAAACTAATCAGAGGTGGCTCCATCTCTACTCCCTCCACAGGCAAGGTTGAGAACGGATCACACGCCATAATGCTCCACTTGATCTTCATAGTAGGCTTCTCCTGCTGCTGATGATGAAGTAATAATGCAAGGTTGAGTACAATGATATACTCAGCAAGTGCGGGAAAACACATGATATGCAGCTCATAAACAAGGTAGGCATAAAAGGCTTATTTGCAGGAAAGCAGATTTGTAAAATCATGATAAACAGCATCTTAACTTTAGATGTAATCCCAGCATATATTAAATTACCAACATACCTCCATCACTTCCCGTGTTCCATCTGAGCATTAATCAATCCTTTATTCATACTCACGAATACCTCCTCGTATTCGCTACCATCTCATCTCACAAATCAACCTCGTCTCACACCGAGACCAATCTCATGTCATGACCCAACAGTCATGCAACCATCTCATCATCCAGACTCAACAGTTCCAAACCAATAACCATAACCGAGAACCTTCCCAATAACCATCCCGAAAACCATCCCAACTAATCATGGCAGTTTAGCCAGGTGCTCGTGACCGTAAGCTCGGCAATCATGATAGTTTTAATAACTCTGCAGAGTTTGCACTTTACCCACAAGTTTGTGATTTCGTCACCCGTCGGCGACTGCAGAACCTCCATTATACCAGTATACATCCGTCGGTGTATGGTCAAGAGATCATAAAATAGCCTTTACAAAGGGGTTACTAGATGTATGGACTCACTAAGGTTTCACCGGTAGGCTAGAATCTCCAATTCTCCCACCCGCGGGCCCCCTCTTGTGCCATGCAGTTCCCAGGGCAGTCCTCACTCGACTCCCATTCCCCGCGCCTTTCTCAGTCCATAACACTCTAGCAACTTACCTAATTACTCAGCTAAGCCGCACCCATACTGTGGCGGACCGGAATCCGCTCATCCAGGATCGCAGAGGGTGGTGCCGCGTGATGCGACACCCGATAGCACACGTCATAAGAACACATTATATTACCTGGGAAAAACAAACTGAATGTACAAAATAGTACACTCCTCAGTTACAGACTAGGGTCTTTTATTACACAGCGGAAGTTTCTTTTGTACAACTCACGACCGCCTATCTAGCAAAAGTCGGTTGCCCAGCCCTAGGGCAACCCACACTAGCTGCACGTCTCAGCTCAGCGCGGCGTGTACGGCTCCCACTCAGCCGTGGTCCCCGACGGAGGATAACCCTCGCCGGTGGACTCGTACTCCGAGTCCGTGGGTGGCTCCTCACCTGAAAAACACTTAAGCAGCAACTGTGAGCACGAAGGCACAGCAAGGCTTAACCGACTCACCTAAGCATGAAACTCTACATGAGGTATACCATGTAATAGGGTAGCAATGTTGCAGCAAATGGACACGCCTACAAGTTCATCCTTAGTTCATCTTTTAGAAACAAGTTAACAGTTCAGGAAGCTGAAATTTAGTAAGCCATGTTTGGTGGCACACATGTAGCAATACAATTATATCATGACAGCAATATTGAATCAAAACATTTCATTCATTAGTCTACGTTACGACGCAGTGAACAAGCGGTACTCGTCACCGCGAGGGACAGCGAATCGACTCGATATACACCTGCAGGGAAACCCAAAGAGCACGTCACGTACGCCCACCCGTGGAGCTGCACAGCACGCTCGCTCGATGTCGTACGGGACAACCTTTCACCCAACAGCCCAAACGTCGAACCGGTCGCACCGAAACAAGCAGGAGGTTCCCCACACGGAGCATCTCTCTATGCCCGTTGGCAGATTTCCACCCTGCTGCCCTCAGCCTACACCTATAAATCGGTGCGTTATGCCTCGACGCCCGGAGGTTTAGGCTTCATCGGTTTATCGGGGCCTATATATCCGATATGCCTTCGGTACGTTCAATACTTGTTCAGCAGGGCTGCACACGGATCGGTCCTCAATCGACACGGGCAGGGCCGCGCACACAATACTTCTCCTTGCTACGCCCTAGCCCCTGCCTAGTCTCATTTTCATTACTAAAGTGATCTCACATCACTCAACCGAACCCGTGTGTCCCAAGCCTATCTCGCGAGTAGATTCCAACTACTCGACTTGTACCAAAGTCCTATGAATCATTAAGCATAGCCTGTCTACTCGAGGTCTTAGACACTACCCTCACTCTTAGGGGAAATTCTGGTTATGAAAGTGGGGTTTCATCCATCCTATACCTAATGCACATACATACTTCATATGACACATGTAAACAAAGTAAAAACTTATAAAAAGGTTAATGCAAACCGGGGCTTGCCTTGTTGCTGCTGGTCAGTAGTTAGCTCTTCTTCTGGAAGGAGGAAGTCCAGCACTTCCGGAGTCTCTTCTTCAGTGACTACACGTTTATGAAATACTACATGTTAATTTAAATGCAATGTGTGAACTTGAATACACAATTGCTAATAACTCTAGCTAGCCCTTCCCTTTGGTTCTGAAATTTTCATTGTGGCTTGGTAGGGTCCTAACCAGAGTCTTGACCAAGTTTTATTTGAAACAAAGTTCATTTGAACCTTGTACAAATAAAAGCCCATTTGGTCAATATTTGAGCCTCTGAATAATTCCAGGGGTTTTCATGGCTCCAACCATTACTTTCTGGAAACTAGACTTTAAGATGGTTCTAATGGAGTTGGTTTCATGTCATTTCAAGAATTCTACAGAAAGTTATGCCCTAATTAAGCTTTGAGAAAATCGGAAAAATGTTTCTGTATATTTTTCTATTTTCTCAGGGCAGTTCCCTTAATCACCCCATTAGGGTAACAAAATTAACTTGGATGAGTCTGAAAATTTTACTGGGATTTAGGGATTTTCCAATGAACCTCTCAGCCAAATTTCAGAATTTTTCATAAAGTAGTTCTCCAGATAAAATTCCCAACGGTTTAAACTTTAGGGATTTAATTCTGGAAAACTATTCACTTTCATGAGCTGAATTTTGTATTGTTGGAAAGTGCTCAGAGAGCTAAATCCAACAAAATTTGGTTCACTCGATTTGGAGCTTTCTAGCCAAAGTTATGAGGATTTGAAGTTTGGAAGAATTCTGAAAATCAGGGGAAAAGTTTAAACTCTCAGGGCCCGCGGGGACACGTGTCGAGCGCGGAGGTGTCCGGCACACCGGGGATACCACACGTGTCGAGCGCGGAGGTGTCCGGCACACCGGAGCTCACAGGGTATTTGCGCGCCAGCACAGCCGATCCCCGGCCACACCCGATCCCGATTTAAATTCTTCAGCCGCTGACACGTGGGCCAGCCGGCTTCGTCTTCCTCCCGCCGTTCTCTCACGCCCGCGCCGCCGACCTCGCCGGAGCAGACTCGGTCTGAAAATCGCCGCCAGGGGGTTGTCGACGTCGAGGAACACGTCAGTGGTGACAGGTCGGGCTGGGGGTGACCGGAAATAGCTCGGCGACGTGTCGCGGCCTCGGTTGAGGTTCGACACCGTCGACCGTGGTTTCTAAACCCGCCAACACCTCGAACAAACAGCCCTACAGCATCAGTGTACCTCTAGGAAGCTCGACAAGGTGTCAAAAGGGTTCAGGGATGGCGACAAGTCGGTCGGCACCGTGTGACCGACCGTGCCCGCCATGACCGCCCTCGATCGAGCTCGAAATTCGTCACTCTTAGACAGTTTCACGCTACGGATGCAGAAAAGAACTTGATCGCCGGCTAGTCCAGCGTCTATGTGCAAGATTTGATGACCTCCGAAAGATCATAGAGCGAGAATTTAAAGAAACCGTACCGGAAGCTCGGTTTACGGTTGCTAGAGCAAAAACTGGAAATTCTCTGTGGATTCTTCACGGTTGGCTTCCAAACTTGGAGGAGAGCAGCACGGTGGTCGCGCGCTCCTGTTGCCTCTCTCGCTGGACCGTGAAAACGCCTGTGGAACGCTGCCCACGGGCGCCTGACTCTCGGCTGAGGCTAGGTCGCCGCGGTGGCGATCGTCTTCGGGCAAAGGAGGTCGGAGCTTGGGGTTTCTGGCATTGGGGAGGTGGAGTACGACCTCAGGTGGTTGTCTAGCAGCTCAGGGACGAAGGAGGAGATGGTTTTGCTGGTTTTCTCGATTGAGCAGAGAGCTGTGGCGAGAAACAATGCCGCTGCTCGGGTTCTGTGAGAAGATAAAGGCGACCGACTCCTGCTCGGCTGAGACGGTACCGGTCGCGTGGGGGCGTGAGCCAGCCGCCCTGGGCGCCAGCGCGTGGAGAGGGAAGCAGCTGGTGGCACCGGTAGCTGCTCGGTGGTACAGCCGACAGCTGCTCGGTGGAATTTCCCACCGAGACTCTGACTTTGGGTGCACGTTTCTCCTTCTCCCCTCTATGATATGTGGGTCCCGCCCAGGGTTTTAACCTCTAAAATTTACTCCTTATCACTGTTGTAGACAGTGAGCCCCATAATACCCCTGGTGATTCAAATTATTCACCCCTGAGCCATTTGAATTGAATAGAATTCAAATTGGGTTCGGTTTGAGTGAATTTCAGCACAAGTTCAGTTTTGAATTCAAATAAAGTTTGAATTTGTCCCACTTAGCTCATGTCAAGATCAACTCCAAATGGAGTGAAAATTGATGTGTTTACTCAGAAAAATGTGCTGAGTGTAGATATGAAGCTAATTTTTGAATTTGGGTGATGAAAGTTGCTGCAATTTGAATTTACATTCAAATTGGCCTCTTTTTGAAATAACCCAAAAGTGCCTCAAAAAGTGTTGAATTTGCATGAAATTTGGACTGACCCTTCCCAAGACTTTTTAAATTCTAAGGGTGAGCTCAACCTCTCATATTCATGTGTAGAAACCCTACTTTGTGAAAGTGAAGGCTTTCCCCTCTAATCACTCTTTTGATGGAGGTTACTTGCTCTTCACAACATTTCCTAAGGTGTCCACAATAAAAACTGTGGTGTTGTGAGGTGAAGAAAAGTTTTTGCAAGTCCCTTTTCTTGGGCTTTTACATCCCTCCCCCCTTAAAAGAATCTCGTCCCGAGATTATAAAAGAAGAGATAGCGATGTACTGGGGACTTACCCGTGTTGAGAAGCCATGAACTCCGGGTACTTTGAGCGAAGGAACTCCTCGCTCTCCCACGTCGCTTCTTCGGCGGTGTGGTTGCTCCAGAGTATTTTGTAGAACCACAACGTTCTGCTACGCGTGGTTCGGGCTTTCTCATCAAGAATTTCCACCGGATACTCATCATATGTTAAATCCGGTTTCAGCTCGCTGATGTCTTCGGTAGGAACAGCAGCTGTATGCTTCAAACATCTTCGCAGTTGCGAAACATGGAAAACATCATGGACACCAGCCAGGGATGCTGGTAGCTCCAATCTATACGCTGCTGGTCCACACTTCTCTGTGATAGCGTAGGGTCCAATAAAACGGGGAGCGAGCTTCCCCTTCACACCGAACCGGTGCACGCCCTTCATCGGAGACACGCGGAGGTACACGTGTTCACCAACGTCAAAGTGCAACGGTCTACGCCTCTTATCAGCGTAGCTATTCTGCCGGGATTGAGCGGCCTTCAAGTTAGCCTGAATTACCCGAACGCGCTCTTCGGCGTCGTTCACCACATCAACCCCGAAGGTGACCCTTTCACCGGATTCGCACCAATTTAATGGGGTGCGGCATTTACGACCGTAGAGAGCTTCGTAGGGTGCCATCTTGATACTCGCCTGATAGCCGTTGTTGTACGAGAATTCCGCCAATGGTAGGTGATCATCCCAGTTCCTACCATGGTGGATGGCACATGCTCTCAACATGTCTTCCAGAACTTGATTCACCCTCTCTGTCTGGCCATCTGTTTGAGGGTGATAGGCGGAGCTCCTCATCAACTTGGTACCCAGTGCAGCGTGTAGCTGCTCCCAAAAGCGAGATACAAATAATGCACCTTGATCTGAGACGATGGTCTTGGGTACCCCGTATAGGCATAGAATCTTCGCTATGTATAGCTCCGCATATTTGCCGACATTGTAACGTGTATTCACCGGAATGAAGTGAGCCGTCTTGGTTAACCGATCAACAATTACCCATATGGAATCATACTTGTTGGATGTTAGGGGTAATCCCACAATGAAATCCATGCTCACATCTTCCCATTTCCATGCCGGGATCTTCAGGGGTTGCAGCCCTGATTTCTTCATGTGATCAGCTTTCACTCGTCTACACGTATCGCACTTAGATACGTACTTAGCTACCTCCCGCTTCATCCGTGTCCACCAAAATTTCTTTTTCAAATCTTGGTACATTTTGTTGCTACCCGGATGAATGGAGTACTTGGACAAGTGAGCTTCATCGAGGATTTTCTTCCTCAACTCCATATCTCGGGGTACGACTATGCGGTCATTAAACAACAGCGTCCCCTCATCATCTTTCCGGAAACATTTGATCTCTCCATTTTCTATCCGTCTCTGGAGATGTGCCATGCCTTTATCCATCTTCTGAGGTGCAATGATGTCCTCCCTAATAGTAGGGATGAGGGCAAGGTTGTACAGTGATCCATAAGGAACCAAGTATAAACTTGGCTCTTCCTCCTCCACCGGTGTAATGGTGAGGTGATGGACATGTGATTTCTGACTCAGCGCGTCGGCAACCACATTCGCCTTGCCGGGGTGGTAGTGAATCTCCATCTCATAGTCCTTGATTAATTCTAACCACCTCCGTTGCCTCATGTTCAGCTCCTTCTGGGTGAAAATGTATTTCAAGCTCTTGTGGTTGGTGTAGAGATGCACCAAGTTCCCCAGGAGATAGTGTCTCCACATTTTTAGCGCCAACACCACGGCAGCAAGCTCCAGATCATGAGTAGGGTAATGCTGCTCATGGTTCCAAAGTTGGCGTGATCCATAAGCGACCACACGTCCTTCCTGCATCAACACGCAGCCAAGCCCAATACCGGACGCGTCACAATACACGTCGAAGGGCTTTGTTGTATCCGGCTGAGCTAAGACCGGGGCTGTTGTGAGATGCTTCACCAATGTTTGGAACGCTCATTCACACGCCGTGTTCCAAATATACTTCATCCCTTTCTTCAGCAATTCTGTCATCGGCTTAGCGAGCTTGGAGAAGCTTGGAATGAATCTCCTATAGTATCCCGCTAACCCGAGGAAGCTTCTGACTTCAGGAACTGAAGTGGGAGCTTTCCATTTCAGCACTTGCTCTATTTTACTTGGGTCAACCGCAATGCCTTCTGCGGAGATGATATGTCCCAAGAATGGCACATGACTGATCCAAAACTCGCATTTGCTGAACTTGGCGTAGAGCTTGTGGTCTCGTAATCGTTGAAGAACGACCCGCAAGTGTTCAGCATGTTCGGCTTCTGTCTTGGAGTAAACCAAGATATCGTCGATGAACACTACCACGAACTTGTCCAGCTCCGGCATGAACACCGAGTTCATGAGATACATGAAATGAGCTGGAGCGTTTGTGAGACCAAAGGACATGACGAGATATTCATATAATCCATATCTCGTTGAGAAGGCCGTCTTCGGGATATCCTCCGTCCGGATCTTTATCTGGTGATATCCAGAGCGAAGGTCCATCTTGGAGAACACACTTGCACCCACAAGTTGATCAAACAATATGTCGATGCGGGGCAGTGGGTACTTATTTTTTATGGTGACGGCGTTGAGCGGCCGGTAATCCACACACAGCCTCAGGGTTTCAGCCTTCTTTTTCACAAACAGCGCCGAGCATCCCCAAGGCGAGGAACTCGGCCTAATGAAACCCTTGCTCAACAGATCATTGAGCTGTTCTTTCAGTTCCGCCAGCTCATTTGGAGCCATCTTGTATGGTCTCCGTGATATGGGTGTAGTCCCGGGTGCGAGCTCGATCTTGAACTCGACATGCCGCTCAGGTGGCATGCCCGGTAGATCATCCGGGAACACGTCGGAATACTCCCGGACTACGGGGATGTCTTCTAACTTGAGAGCCTCAGCACTATTGATCGCTGAAACCTCTCTGACTGGATTATCTAATAGGAGGGACTGCGGACGGTGTAATGGGGAGTTGAGGTGAACCGTCCGTGATAGTGTTTCCAGGACAGCTCCATGGTAGCTTAGCCATGACATTCCCAAGATTGCATCAATCTTCTGCCCCCCTAGGATAATCATAGTGGTGGGATATATCTTCCCACCTAACCACAGTGGTGCTTTTGGAACCATCATCATTGCTGAAATCTTTCCTCCCAGTGAGCAGATCATATACGAACACTCGGTTGGAAAGGCTTCCAGCTGATGCTTAACCACGTACGATGCACTTATAAAGTTGTGGGTTGCACTAGAATCAAAAAGTATAACGATGGCTTGATGGTTGAGAGTAAACGTACCCGCCAGCACGTTGTCTCCCTCTGGGGCGTCCTCATTGTCGAGGTTGCGGATGCCTCCAGTCCGCTGACCAACCTTCTTCACCGGAGGTCGGCCTCGAGCACCGCCCTGGAGCTGGGCTTGCCCGCTTCTCTGCTGTCCCTGGGGACAGTCCTTCGCGAAGTGGCCCGCCTGGCCACACGTGAAGCAGGTGAAATGGGGTGGTCCCCCGCTGATCGGTGGACGGAATCCCGGGGCGCGTTGTGGCGGTGGAAACGCCCGGGGTACCGTCTGCTGCTGTTGTTGCTGTTGCTGTCTTGGTGGTGGCATCGGCGGACGGAACGGAGGTGCCTGAAAGGGACGTCCCCCGAACCGTTGCGGTCGCGCCGGTGGTTGCCACTGCTGCCCGGATGGTGTCCGATACACCATACGGTACTTCTGGGGAGCGCCACTCCCACCGCTGGGTGGAGCGCTGCGCTTCCTCTGCTCAGCTGCCAACTCCCGCTGAGCATCCTCTTGCATAATCGCGGCATTGACCAGGTCGTTGAAAGTGCCGCGATTCCACTGAACGAGGTGCGTCTTCATCTCAGGGTGTAACCCCCGATAGAAATGCTCCCTCTTCTTCTCCTCCGTGGAGATATAGTCTGACGCATATTGCGCCAGATGGTTGAAGGCACGGGAGTAGTCATGGGCACTCCTCCCGCCCTGCTTCACCTCCAAGAATTCTTCGAACTTCCTCTTCATGATTCCGGGAGGAATGTGATAGGCGCGGAACGCCTCCCGGAACTCTTGCCATTCCACGGCATGGCCAGCCGGACGTGAGGCGACATAATTCGCCCACCACGCCCCAGCGGCACCGTGGAGCTGCTGTGCTGCGAACAGGGTCTTCTGCCGCTCCGTACACTGGAGCAGCCCAAACTTGGACTCGATGGTCCGCAGCCAGTTGTCAGCCTCCAGTGGTTCTTCAGCTTCGGTGAACACTGGAGGGTGCGTACTCATGAAATCCGAGTATGACACTTCGCGGGGCTCACGAGGCCCTCGCTCTTGCCGTCCCCCCACCTGGGACGTATTCTGGATGATCGTGCGGAGCAGGTCGGTCTGCTCCTCACGACCTCTCACCAGTGCCGCTATCACATCCGCTAGAGTAAGCAGAGGCGGCGGTGGTGGCTGCTGCTGCGGGATGCTGTCGTAGGCCGGTGGCTGGGAGTCATCGCCTCCCCCTTGGCTAGAGCCACCAACCTCGTGTGTGGTCCTAGTGCGAACCATCTGCAACCATACGACAATAACATCAGCCCCGCAAGAGAGTGCATGCAGTCCAAATGAAATAGGTGTAAAACATAATGATAATAAAAACATGTGATACATCTCATAAGTAGATAGTGTAATAACTTTGCACAAGCTACACCATTACCAGACCAAACACAAGCTAGTTTAATCCAACTTGATGAACCTCCACTTTGGAAGCTCACCATAACTAGGTTTGGCCACCACGAGACATTACTATCGCGTTGTCATCACGTATACCACCCTTAGGGTACAACACCCTCTCCAATGAGTCCAACTGTCATTCTTCTGTCAGAATGACCAGTTTCTACATATTCCAAGTTTTGATCTGGTTCTGGGCATTTTCATGACTCAAGTTGAATACCAAAGTTAAAGTTAACTTCAGTATCTTTCCAACGAGTATTCATTTGCCCCCAGATCAGCTTTGGTTAAAAAGTTATGCTAATTCAAAATCAGCAGAATTTCTGCAAGAATTTTAACAGCACCTCCCTTGGAAGTGGCTGTTTTCATCCCTGATTTCCACTGAAATCTGTGCTGAAACTTCAGGAACTTTGAATTGAAAAGATATCACACATTTTCTACTCTTTCTAAGGAAGTATCATATGAAATTTTTGGGTTATTCTACTGGTAGTTATTATTGAAAAACAAAACAGTTCAGAGAATGTTCTACTCTGTCCTGGTTCTGGACAGTTTACATTCCTCTGAGATTTTAGCCATCTTAAGGTGAGTTTCAGCTCTGGAAGTCTACAACAAAGTTGTAGAGTACTTAAATACCTTTCCAGAACTGTATAGCACACCTCTCTGGGCTAAAAGACCTGTGAGTTATACACTGTTGAAGATCAGCAAACGTGCTGCCCAAAACAGAGCACTCTGTTTTTCATCCCTTTAGCTATCCTGGTCCACTATCCCATTCTTACACCCAACCAGGACCTTAATTGTTGAACCTAATGATTTTAGTCCCTTGTCCTCAATATTTTCATGCATATGCCTACAATATCTCGGTACTACGTTCCTCACAAAAGAAAATCCTAACCGGATCATACCGGTATATACGTCTCAAGTGTGGCACTAGACGATCTCTCGCACACGTTTTCTACACGGATACATACATGGTTAGTACCTGCAGAAGACCACACAATGATGTTGCACTCAAAGGTTGTTCATTTCAGGCAGTTCCATATTTAAAAGTAAATACAAACGCCCGTATCATTGCCATACGGCCGTCCTTGAGCTAAGTCACGTCTCAAGGCACGTGATCGTGTTTCAACACCACACGACGGGAAACCCGAGTATGTCATGAACGGGTCGTCACGTTTGGGAATGTCATCAACCCAACGGATACCACCTACTGCCCTGCAGGGCACGCCGATGGCAAGCGCTGCGTATGTCCTCCTGGGCTACTTCCAGACGAACACACTCTCGCGTTACGGACCACGCGATGGGGTCTCCACTTACTTGCCTAATGCACGCTAGGGATCAGCGTTTCATATGAACTAAGGGACATGAAGAGTCCAAGAGTTTCATATTGACGTCTCACACCAAGCTGTGAGACCTATCCCTGAACCACGTTCCTCGTCAGGGGGAGCTAACCGAAATTGAACCGCTTTCGGTGGCGTCCCTTACCAAACTTACCAGAGCGTAGGTGCGTCGTTACAATAATTGAAATTCAGAATTATAACACATAGGTTAGTATTTGCCACTTTAAGTAACTATACTAATATAGTCCTTAATTGGGCAGCTACCGATTCCTCACCGTAACCTAAGTTTTCCCATAATGTAGTCCTTAAGTACTGTGCTATCCCCAATGCAGCTCTAATACCAGGCTGTGGCGGACCGGAATCCGCTCATCCAGGATCGCAGAGGGTGGTGCCGCGCGATGCGACACCCGATAGCACACGTCATAAGAACACATTATATTACCTGGGAAAAACAAACTGAATGTACAAAATAGTACACTCCTCAGTTACAGACTAGGGTCTTTTATTACACAGCGGAAGTTTCTTTTGTACAACTCATGCCCGCCTATCTAGCAAAAGTCGGTTTCCCAGCCCTAGGGCAACCCACACTAGCTGCACGTCTCAGCTCAGCGCGGCGTGTACGGCTCCCACTCAGCCGTGGTCCCCGACGGAGGGTAACCCTCGCCGGTGGACTCGTACTCCGAGTCCGTGGGTGGCTCCTCACCTGAAAAACACTTAAGCAGCAACTGTGAGCACGAAGGCTCAGCAAGGCTTAACCGACTCACCTAAGCATGAAACTCTACATGAGGTATACCATGTAATAGGGTAGCAATGTTGCAGCAAATGGACATGCCTACAAGTTCATCCTTAGTTCATCTTTTAGCAACAAGTTAACAGTTCAGGAAGCTGAAATTTAGTAAGCCATGTTTGGTGGCACACATGTAGCAATACAATTATATCATGACAGCAATATTGAATCAAAACATTTCATTCATTAGTCTATGTTACGACGCAGTGAACATGCGGTACTCGTCACCGCGAGGGACGGCTTATCGGGGCCCATATATCCGATATGCCTTCGGTACGTTCAATACTTGTTCAGCAGGGCCGCACACGGATCGGTCCTCAATCGACACGGGCAGGGCCGCGCACACAAGACTTCTCCTTGCTACGCCCTAGCCCCTGCCTAGTCTCATTTTCATTACTAAAGTGATCTTACATCACTCAACCGAACCCGTGTGTCCCAAGCCTATCTCGCGAGTAGATTCCAACTACTCGACTTGTACCGAAGTCCTATGAATCATTAAGCATAGCCTGTCTACTCGAGGTCTTAGACACTACCCTCACTCTTAGGGGAAATTCTGGTTATGCAAGTGGGGTTCCATCCATCCTATACCTAATGCACATACATACTTCATATGACACATGTAAACAAAGTAAAAACTTATAAAAAGGTTAATGCAAACCGGGGCTTGCCTTGTTGCTGCTGGTCAGTAGTTAGCTCTTCTTCCGGAAGGAGGAAGTCCAGCACTTCCGGAGTCTCTTCTTCAGTGACTACACGTTTATGAAATACTACATGTTAATTTAAATGCAATGTGTGAACTTGAATACACAATTGCTAATAACTCTAGTTAGCCCTTCCCTTTGGTTCTGAAATTTTCATTGTGGCTTGGTAGGGTCCTAACCAGAGTCTTGACCAAGTTTTATTTGAAACAAAGTTCATTTGAACCTTGTACAAATAAAAGCCCATTTGGTCAATATTTGAGCCTCTGAATAATTCCAGGGGTTTTCATGGCTCCAACCATTACTTTCTGGAAACTAGACTTTAAGATGGTTCTAATGGAGTTGGTTTCATGTCATTTGAAGAATTCTACAGAAAGTTATGCCCTAATTAAGCTTTGAGAAAATCTGAAAAATGTTTCTGTACATTTTTCTATTTTCTTAGGGCAGTTCCCTTAATCACCCCATTAGGGTAACTAAATGAACTTGGATGAGTCTGAAAATTTTACTGGGATTTAGGGATTTTCCAATGAACCTCTCAGCCAAATTTCAGAATTTTTCATAAAGTAGTTCTCCAGATAAAATTCCCAACGGTTTAAAATTTAGGGATTTAATTCTGGAAAACTATTCACTTTCATGAGCTGAATTTGGTATTGTTGGAAAGTTCTCAGAGAGCTTAATCCAACAAAATTTGGTTCACTCGATTTGGAGCTTTCTAGCCAAAGTTATGAGGATTTGAAGTTTGGAAGAATTCTGAAAATCAGGGGAAAAGTTTAAACTCTCGGGGCCCGCGGGGACACGTGTCGAGCGCGGAGGTGTCCGGCACACCGGGGATACCACACGTGTCGAGCGCGGAGGTGTCCGGCACACCGGAGCTCACAGGGTATTTGCGCGCCAGCACAGCCGATCCCCGGCCACACCCGATCCCGATTTAAATTCTTCAGCCGCTGACACGTGGGCCAGCCGGCTTCGTCTTCCTCCCGCCGTTCTCTCGCGCCCGCGCCGCCGACCTCGCCGGAGCAGACTCAGGGCTCGCCGGCTCGCCGCTGCCAGACCTCCCATGGTCTGAAAATCGCCGCCAGGGGGTTGTCGACGTCGAGGAACACGTCGGTGGTGACAGGTCGGGCTGGGGGTGACCGGAAATAGCTCGGCGACGTGCCGCGGCCTCGGTTGAGGTTCGACACCGTCGACCGTGGTTTCTAAACCCGCCAACACCTCGAACAAACGGCCCTACAGCATCAGTGTACCTCTAGGAAGCTCGACAAGGTGTCAAAAGGGTTCAGGGATGGCGGCAAGTCGGTCGGCACCGTGTGATCGACCGTGCCCGCCATGACCGCCCTCGATCGAGCTCGAAATTCATCACTCCTAGACAGTTTCATGCTACGGATGCAGAAAAGAACTTGATCGCCGGCTAGTCCAGCTCTATGTGCAAGATTTGATGACCTCCAAAAGATCATAGAGCGAGAATTTAAAGAAACCGTACCGGAAGCTCGGTTTACGGTTGCCGGAGCAAAAACTGGAAATTCTCTGCGTATTCTTCACGGTTGGCTTCCAAACTTGGAGGAGAGCAGCACGGTGGTCGCGCGCTCCTGTTGCCTCTCTCTCTGGACCGTGAAAACGCCTGTGGAACGCTGCCCACGGGCGCCTGACTCTCGGCTGAGGCTAGGTCACCGCGGTGGCGATCGTCTTCGGGCAAAGGAGGTCGGAGCTCAGGGTTTCTGGCGTTGGGGAGGTGGAGTGCGACCTCAGGTGGTTGTCTAGCAGCTCAGGGACGAAGGAGGAGATGGTTTTGCTGGTTTTCTCGATTGAGCAGAGAGCTGTGGCGAGAAACAATGCCGCTGCTCGGGTTTGCCTGCGAGAAGATAAAGCCGACCGACTCCTGCTCGGCTGAGGCGGTACCGGTCGCGTGGGGGTGCGAGCCAGCCGCCCTGGGCGCCAGCACGCGGAGAGGGAAGCAGCTGGTGGCGCCGGTAGCTGCTCGGTGGTACAGCCGACAGCTGCTCGGTGGAATTTCCCACCGAGGCTCTGACTTTGGGTGCACGTTTCTCCTTCTCCCCTCTATGACATGTGGGTCCCGCCCAGGGTTTTAACCTCTGAAATTTACTCCTTATCACTGTTGTAAACAGTGAGCCCCATAATACCCCTGGTGATTCAAATTATTCACCCCTGAGCCATTTGAATTGAATAAAATTCAAATTGGGTTTGGTTTGAGTGAATTTCAGCACAAGTTCAGTTTTGAATTCAAATAAATTTTGAATTCGTCCCACTTAGCTCATGTCAAGATCAACTCCAAATGGAGTGAAAATTGATGTGTTTACTCAGAAAAATGTGCTGAGTGTAGATATGAAGCTAATTTTTGAATTTGGGTGATGAAAGTTGCTGCAATTTGAATTTACATTCAAATTGGCCTCTTTTTGAAATAACCCAAAAGTGCCTCAAAAAGTGTTGAATTTGCATGAAATTTGGACTGACCCTTTCCCAAGCCTTTTTAAATTCTAAGGGTGAGCTCAACCTCTCATATTCATGTGTAGAAACCCTACTTTGTGAAAGTGAAGGCTTTCCCCTCTAATCACTCTTTTGATGGAGGTTACTTGCTCTTCACAACATTTCCTAAGGTGTCCACAATAAAAACTGTGGTGTTGTGAGGTGAAGAAAAGTTTTTGCAAGTCCCTTTTCTTGGGCTTTTACACATACTTGGCCTTGTGGTGGCACTGTTATCCTGGCATGTGCATGCATGAACCGGTCCTTAGATCTACGGCAAGTAAACCACCATCTCATGCTACCTCATTCACAAACCCAGTCTTGCCTAGATCTCCCTCCGATCCATGTTCATTATTAACATCAGTTTCTCATTATCATTACGAGTGCAGTTAGCTAGACATATCTATCTCGCTTCCCAATCCCATGGACTCAGCGAAGCATAAAACAAAAACCATACCCGACTCATAAACTTCCCTGACGACAAGGGTGATTTAATCAAAACTAGTAAACTCCTATAAAGGGGTTTCCCATCATGTTCGACTCAGTACACACACCTTTTCGCAAACAAAATAGTTTTAACCAAAACATAGGATCAATATGGTCAAGGAGCACTTGCCTTGTACTTGCGGTTCCGGTTGTTCTTGATTCTCAAAACCTGGTTGCTGCAGTCCGTCGTAGACAGCTCCCTGAACCTGTCCTGCTATGTAGGATTCACGTGCATACAAGATTCACAGCAATCAATATCATGCGCAAACCTTAAACTAGATGCGATGATGCACATGCATGCTATCCTATGATTTTTATTAGATTGGTGTGCTCTTGCATGGCTTGCATGGGCAGAGGTGTTCGGATCAAAGGTGGACGTGGCGATGATCTTGTCTTTAGATCAAACTGATCATCGAGTGATCTGCCCACGAGGAGGCTTCTGTTCGAAAGGAATTGAAGAACAGATGGAAGAGATGAACACAATGATGTTGTAAGGTTGTATTGAAGTCCTACCTCACGCTCTTCTTGTCTTCGAGGTCCTCCTCAGACCGCTTGGTCCTTCTCCGATGATCTGCTTCAGCGATGGTTTGCTCGGCGAGTTAGGGCTAGGGCTCTAAGTCGTCGGCTCAGGAGTTGAAAGAGAAGTTTGTGGTTTTGGCCAGAGGTTTTGGGTTTTATTTATAATCGGGAAGAGAAGAGTCCTAATCTGATTGGATCCCGAATAAGAGTCTTATTCAGATCTTTGTTGGATCCTAACGTCTTATCTTTGGTAACATTGTGGAGTTTAGATCGGTTTCTGTTGTGTACCGGTATCTTTACGCGTAAAAACTGCTCCAGAACTCGTTACCTCCGCGGCGATGAGCTCCGGAAGCTCCGGGTGTCCTTCCGGGCCTGGTATCTCTTCTCCCGCAGAGACGAGGTCCGGTTGTGCCGCGTGTCACGAGCGAGACCTCCCCCTCCTTTGGATGTGAGCTCCGCGCACGCCACGTGTTGGCGCCGGTCTTTACTTTCTTCTTTCCTCACGGACATGCCCCACGGTCGACACCTGTTCAGCTGCAACGGACCTCCCGGAGATAAGCTCCGGTGGCGACACGTGTTCGATAGTTCCGGACTTCTCGGAGATGAGTTCCGAGATCGACACGCATCCCGTGCGACAGGTCCTCTGATTGTCGTGAGGACTAGCTCCGAGGATGACACGTGTCCTGCGGAAATGTCTTTGCTTCTTCCGCAGAGGCTAGCTCCGTGGGCAACACGTGTCCCACAGGATCGGACCTCTCCCCTTTGCGGAGACGAGCCCAGAGTCTGCCACGTAGCCGGCTTGGCGGCGGCCTCTCCCCACTTCGCAGGGACGAGTTCCGATCACGCCACGTGGCCGGTTGGCCACGGAAGTTGCCTTCAGCGCTCTTTGAGAGCTTTATTGGCTATCCTTTTGGTATTTGTCATCGTTCCATCTTTTCTTAAAATGTTTTCTTCTTCCTAACACATGAACATATGCTGACACCCGAGATGAGGGTGTCACACACATGCCCGGGCCGAGGAGAACTTCTCTGCCCTGGAGGAGGTGCTGCAGAGGCTGGCGCGCCGTGAGCGCGCCATTGCGGATTTGGAGCGCTCCGTGGCGGCCGAGGCGGAGAACGTCGCCGCGTGGCTGGCGGCGGGCGAGGGCGACCTGCGAGCCCGGGCTATGGAGCTAGAGACCCGGAATGCAGACCTTGCCACGAGGGAGGAGCAGATCTCCCGGGAGCGCCAAGCGATCCTGGATCGGGAGCTGGCTGCCGACTTTCGGGCTTTAGAGCTAGAGCGGCTTGCCCAGACCCTCCACCTTCGGGAAAGCTCTCTGGCAGCCAAGGAGAAGGAATTCTCCGAGGGGAGCCACGACGCCTTGCTGTCAGCCCGCCGCGAGGAAGAGGAGCTCTTGGCCTCGTGGTCTTCCGAGGCCCGTGCGGTCTCGAGCTTCGTCGACCAGGCAGGGTCCGCCCTGGCCCCCCTTGGCTTCAGCCCGGTGAAGACAGCGGCCCCTGCGCTTAAGGTGGTCGAGGTGATCCCCGCGCTCGAGTCAATCGGCGCCAAGCTGAGCAGGCTAGATGTGGTGGTCGCCGGCGAGCTCGAGGCAGTGGGACGGGGCCTGGCCGTGGAGGTTGCCACACACGTGTTTGCATGCTTCCGGAGCCGGGACCCTTCCTTCTCACTAGAGCGAGCGAGACAGGGCCCTTCCACGGAGCGGGAGGAAGCCACCAGGGCTGAAGTCGGGGACGTGGCCGCCCTTGTAGCCTCTAGGTTCCGGCGCGAGCCAGGGGAACCCTAGGACTTGTATCTCCCTTTTTTTTATTGAGTCTGTAGTCCAGCTCATGGAGCCTTGAATAAATAGACTCTTGTGACTTTCTGTGTCTGTGTGTTCTTGTCTTCTTCTTGGCTTGGCCTGACCGAGCCCTTAGCTCCGCAAGGTACTCAGAGGCCTTCACCAATCTTGAAGCTCTGCACAGACACCTTCCCCGGGTCCTTATTGTGTTAAGGGCCCCGGAAGTCTCCGGAACTCGCCCCATAAGAACGGGGAGGTCCGGATCTGCCGACCACGTGGCGGGTCCGGAGCTCCCCTCTGAGGAGAGGGAGGTCCGGCCCCGTGGGACACGTGGAGCCTTCGGAGCTCTCCCCGCGGAGGGGGGGGTCCGGCCTCTGCCGGCCACGTGGCGGGCCCGGAGCTCCTCCTGAGGAGAGGGGAGCTCCGGCCCCGCTGGACACGTGGGGCCTTCGGGGCTTGTCCCTGCAGAAAGGGCGAAACCCGGATCCTCCGGTCTTGTGCTAGAGTAGTCGATACCTCCTTGCCCCCCCCCCTCCATGCGGCGCCCGTGGCTAAAACCTGGTGATCCTGCACAGAGGTAGAGGAAGCGTAATTCTCCTCGGGGGGTTCTCCCCTCCCCGTCTCTTAGTCTTATTCGGCTTACGGTCCTAGTCCGGTATACGGGGCTTGGGCAATTCTGTGCGCGAGACACCGGGGCTCCGGCTCCCTCCGAGGTCAGGGTACGACCGTTCGGCCCCTAGTACCGGACCGTACGCCGGGGAAGCAGAGTGCACATGCTTTGGGTACGGAACCAGGCAAAGCGGCTGTACTCCCCTGGACCTCCGAAGGGCAGGGTGCGCACGCTTTGGGTCGGAACCGGCTAAGCAGGCTACGCACCCTGGACCCCACATGCATGGCGCATGCCTTTCCTGGAGGTGACCAACTGGCACCGCAACACCCGACTAGGGGAGGCCCGAAAGGCCCCCTGGCCGTCGGCAGGTGCCTCAAGCGCAACCGCCTTCGGTAGGATAGCAAATGCTGACTATGGATGAGAGCGGGAAAGGGGAGCTAAATGTACGGTGAGCATACATAGAAAGTGCGGTCATAGAAATTAATGCGTAATTTAAATGAGCACATAAGTGAGAGCGTGGTAGAACAGGTTTCTTGTGTAAACGCCCATAGGAGGAAGACTGGCTGAACATGGAGGCAACGACCCGCCCCATTAAGAAGGGAAGCAAGACTCTACGCGCTTGGGGTCGGAACCAGGCCAAGTTGGACGTAGTCCTGAACCGTCCCCTGAGGCTTAGCTGCTCCTAGCGCTGTTCCTGGAGCCTATGGGATCTATTACAGAAAGGTAAAGGCCTGTTCTACTACTGCTCAGGAGGTAGAACTTACTGTGATGTTCCATGCTCCAAGGGTTCGGGAACGGATCCCATCCTTGGTGGAAAGGTGTATGTACCTGGGACGGCAACTTTCGTGACTCGGAAGGGACCTTCCAGGCTGGGGGAGAGTTTATAGGTCCTTCGCGGGAAAGTGTGCGCCGCGGCACCAGGTTGCCTTCTTGCAGCTCCCATACGCGCTTGGTCCTTTGGCGGTAGTGTTGGAGCACCAGCCGGGGCCGTGTGTTGTGGGGTGTTACCTGCAATCGTGCCTCACCGAAGAGGTTGATATCTTCACGCTGGAGCGGGTCCTGCGGGGCTTCTCCCGGGAGCCCCGGGGTACTTTCCCCTTCTGGCTCAGGCCGTCAAGAGGTAGGAGGACCCGGACTCTTCTTGGGAGACCCAAGACGTCTTCCTCCATTGGCTTAGGCCGACAGGAGGTGGACGGATCCTGGGCGGCCCCCAGGAGGTGAGGCCGAGGCACAGGGACGTGCACTCGGGTACGAGGTCGATATCTTCGCGCTAGAGCGGGTCCTGCGCGGCTTCTCCCGGGAGCCCCGGGGTACTTTCCCCTTCTGGCTCAGGCCGTCAAGAGGTAGGAGGACCCGGACTCTTCTTGGGAGTCCCAAGATGTCTTCCTCCATTGGCTCAGGCCGACAGAAGGTTGACGGATCCTGGGCAGCCCCCAGGAGGTGAGGCCGAGGCACAGAGACGTGCACTCGGGTAGAGCTGGCTCGATTCTGCACCGCCTGGGCTGGTGCTCGGGCTGCTGCAACTGCTTGGAGCTTCTCCAAGGCTGATATCGCAGCAGTGCAGTCTCCACAGATCTTTCGGGGCAGCCGTAGTCGGTTACCGCCCTGGCTCGTCGTCACTGGAGCTGGAGTCCTCACAGTTGTGTACCGTCTTTATGGCGCGTTGAGGCTCCTGAAACCCCACCTGGTGGTCGACGTTGTCTGGGGCGTCGACCTTCTGCTTGCCCTCCCTTTGACGGAAGGGTGGGGCATCAGCTCGCAGCTGCCTCCCTTTACGAAAGCGCTCTGCGAGCTTCTGAATCTCCCGGCACTCCGCAGCCGTATGGTAGCTGGTGTCGTGCACGGGACATGGCTCACCTTGGTCACCATCTGGAGCTGGTGACTGTCGCTGCCTTTTATCGGGGCGTGGGCCCCGAGCTCCACTTGGTCCTGCTACTACAGCAATGGGAGTCACGGTCGGTGGCTTCATCTTGCCACCGCCCCGGTTCTTGATCTTCTTGCCGCTTCCATGGGAAGCAGCGCCAGATCCGGGCTGTCCTCCTTACGCGGAGATTGGCAGTGAGTGCCAGTTCCGCCCTTCTGCTGCCCTGGCGCACTTGTCCGCCAGGCTGAAGAGCTCTGAGACGTCGCAAACCTCTCTGGTCGCGAGCTTCTCAAGCATCTTCTTGTCCCGTACACCCTGCCGGAACGCCACCACCACAGAAGCATTTTGGATATGCGAGATGGTGTTCCGTACCTGGGAGAACCGCTGGATGAAAGAGCGCAGCGTCTCTCCAGGTTGTTGTTGGACGGCGTGGAGGTCGAGCTCCGTGCCAGGCCAGGTGTAGGAGCTGCCAAAGTTAGAAGTGAACTGCCGGCAGAGCTCTCCCCAAGAGGTTATGGAACCGTGGGGGAGGTTCATGAGCCAAGACCGGGTTGGGCCGGTCAAGGCGACGGGGAAGTAGTTGGCCATGACGGCCTTGTCCCCTCCTGCAGCAAGGATGGCGGTGGAGTAGATTTGGAGGAACTCCATCGGGTTGACACTGCCATCATACTTCTCGGGCAGGTGCGGCCGAAACTTGCGCGGACACCTCGCGAAGTGAAGGTGTGGCGCCAGGGCCTCACATCCTGCTCCTGTTGCTGCAGGCGTTGGTGCCGCGAACGCTTGGTTCTCTGCTGGAACTGTGTACCCCGGTATGGGCAAGGCTGCGCCATAGACCGGGGGCGCCATTTGCAGGGCATATGGCTGGGGCATATGCTGCGTGGCGTATGCCTGGGGCAGAGATCGCGTGGCGAACGTCTGCGCCTCAGGCTAGGTTGAGGCAGTCGACATGCTGTCGCCGGCCTCCTGGTTGCGACTCCTTTCTCGTCGTCGCTCAATGAACACTCAGGCATCTTTGCCCAAGTGGTATCGTTCCAGCTCCGTCCTCCGGTCCGTCGATGGGATCCTGGTGGAGCGGGAATCTGCCGTCTGCCCGTCAACCGTTGGCGTGCGCGTCAGCGACACAGCCGGTTGGTCGGGACGTCGTCCCCGCCGAAGTCGAGGGTTTGCGGCGGCGACGACGAGACGGTCTACCTCGCGAATCCACTGCTGGGTCGCTGACTGAGGCGCGTCCCCAGCAGGTGGATTGTGCAGTAGCGCTCTCGCTGCAGCTAGCGCGCCCCCGTGGGGGACGCTCAGTGCTGCAGAGGATCTCACGCTCGCTGGAGCCTGCGTTGCCGGAGTTGGCGCTGCCGGAGTCGGCTGCTGGCTTCCAGCTTGCGCCGACACACTCCGTCCAGAGTGTGTCGAGACGTAGTCCCCGCTAGTAATTGTTCGTCACGAACGTGGGGGAGGAGAGCTTGCCGCTGAAGGAAGCTTCGTCATCTTCGCCGGTAGAAGCTCGCCGCGCAAGGGAAAAGCGCCCTACCTGGCGTGCCAAATGTCGAAGTGTGTAGCCGACACTTCTCTCGGGCCTGCTCTGGGCAGCCCGCGGAGGTTCTTTTTCGGAGGGGCTAGTCACTCGTGGAGAGCTTAAGCATTAGGGACGATTGAGGGAGAAGCTTGACACGGGGATTTTTACGTGGTTCAGGCCGCCGGAGCGTAAAACCCTACGTCCACGGTGAGCAGAGTTGCTCGTTGTATTGCTTGCTGCTCAGAACCGGAGTCCTGAGCTTGAGGGTGTAAGATGTCGAATGGCTAGAGTGTGAGGGTGCGTAAGAGGCGAACCGAACAGAGTTCGAACCCTTGCTAACGTCGCCTACCCAAGCCTTTTATAGTCCAAGGCTCGTGCAGCTTACAAGGTGGGCCCGGGACCTGACAGGTGGTCCCGATGAGATTGCCTGCCATCTACCGTATCTGCAGTTATGTCGGTAGTTGTCTCTAGCGAAGGCTTCCGAGTCTTCGTTCTGCCGCCCTGCCCATGCCGCAGGCTAGTCGTAGTGGTTGATGATGGCAGGGGTGGCAGGGGATGTCTTGTCGCTGTGTTTATTGGCGGGCAAGCTATGACAAGGCGCGCCAGTCTACGATGTGACTGGGTGCAACGGCACCTGACAGAGGCGTGCTCCGTGTCTCCGCGCCTTGGGAAGGCGCGGGCCTTGAATACCTTGTACGGGCAAGGTATGGCGCGTCTTTACTCCTGCTGCCTACCGCGCGGGGGCAGGCAGCGTTGCTCTGCTGGCCACGTGGCAGGCCCGGAGCTCTCCTCTGAGGAGAGGGAGGTCCGGCCCCGCAGGACACGTGGAGCCCTCGGAGCTCTCCCCGTGGAGGGGGGAGGTCCGGCTTCTGTTGGCCACGTGGCGGGCCCGGAGCTCTCCTCTGAGGAGAGGGAGGTCCGGCCCCGCGGGACACGTGGAGCCTTCGAAGCTCTCCCCACGGAGGGGGGTGGTCCGGCTTCTGCTGTCCATGTGGCGGGCCCGGAGCTCTCCTCTAAGGAGAGGGAGGTCCGGCCCCGCTAGACATGTGGCGCCTTCAGAGCTCTCCCTGCGGAGAAGGGCGAGGTCCTTAGGCATTTCTCCCTGTGCGCGAGGGTACCCCGTATCGAGGGTACCGACAGTCATGTTTAAAGATTGCTGGTTGAAAGCTTTACATTGCGTGATAATGGAATGTTTGAGTTTAGAGCTAATCAAAGTTCTTTTCAACCTTAGGCAAAGCACATAAGATAAATGTGTTTCTTGTTTGATTACGGCTTTCTTATGTGTCTTAGCACGAGGTTTTCCACTAACCTGAGGCTAAAACTTGAAAGTAAGATTCAACTAATTAGGCGTGTCTTTTGCAACATACTTTCCTATTATACACTGTAAACCCATCATGTAGAGTTTCATGTGTAGATGAGACTGGTCAGTCTTGCTGAGCCATCGTGCTCACTGCTTGTGTTTGAAGCGTTTGCAGGGTGCTATGAGGAGGATGCTCCCGAGGAGGAGACGGACCCCCAAGAGGGAAACACCGTCAAATGGGAGCCGGGCACATCGCTGTTTTAGTGTGCGTGTGTGCTAGTGAGGACACGTTCACGGGCTGAACGTGAACTCTTTCTGCGTAATCTACGCACCCGCGAGTGTAGACTTAACGTTATTTTGATATAACTATGTTCATAAACTAGTTTCTGTAATAAAAATTTCGCTTCTGCTTTATGCCTTTTATATGTGTTATCCGATGTTGTCTATCGTAGCACCCCTAAGCGAGATCCTGGTTTGTCGGGACCGTCGGGTCCTCATAGAAGTTTATCAAGAACAAGAGTTGCCAGACTCGTTTTTTGTCGAGTCTAGTGTCGAATTCGATCACTTGGTTGGTGACGTTGACGATGTAGAGACTTCTGATATGCGTAAACGAAAACAGAAACAAATTACGAAACAAGATTGATGGTCTGGTTTAAGGAGTAGGGTTCGTGATGTCGATGAATTCTAAAACTGACTCCAAGTAACTTTTTTCACTAAATTATCATAACTTTGTGTATTTTCTTAGCATATTTATCAATTACTCCTTACAACAGGTTGTCGTCAGAGAAGAGAAAAGGGAAGGGGGCTAGGGGCTTCCTCAGGGAGGCACGAGACACCCTTTTTAGGGGTAGTTCGTCAGGTGAGAGCAGACGCTCTCAACTGTTGAGACATGTCCCGGACCTAGCGGGCAGACCTTTGGCCTTACAGCGCATAGAGGTACATTTTCAATGGAAATTACATTATCTTATATATAACTTACCAATTAACTATTCTTATCAATCCTTCTATTTTGTAGTCTGACTCGGAGTCATCTGAGTCAGAGGCTAGGGCGCCGCCACGGCCTTCGGGGTTGCCTATGGCTGCCGCAGAGCCGCCTAGCGTGGAGCCTTTGGGCTCCAGTGGTGAGCAGCCTTCCGGGTCACCAAACGTGGTCCCAGAGCAGAGGCGGCAGACGAGGAGGACACACTTTGTGTCTCCTTCTCTAGTTCCTACAGAGCGGGTCACTATTCGCCCGGTCGGAGACATGTAAGCAAACTATCACATAATATGCAACTTTCAGACTCTTTTGTTCGTGGGTACATTAATAAGTTCACTAAATCCTTGCAGCTTCTGGTACGACTGCTCGTTCATGGGTGAGGAGCACCAAGACAGGTGTCCGGTTACATCGGGTCTTTAGTGCGTCTGCACTATCCCGGTGTGATCGACGGGGTTCCTGCGACGTCCTGGGACGACTACGCTCATGTCTCTCACGAGGCGCACAACAACCTTCAGAGGGCCGTCTGGGCGGATTTTATGGTAAGTCTGCTTAATAAAGTTTTGTAAATTATTATTCTTCAACTTGATTCAATTTTTAATTCATATCTCTTCAATATTTGTTTTCTTATAGCTGAGGTACCGTTTAGAGGACACGAGCCAGAGCATGTTGGACCATGCTAGAGCCGTGTTCAACAGGAACACACGAAAGCTAGTAACGCAAGCGTTATCATACGCTCGTATACAAGCCATAAACGAGTACATCAAGCAGCACCAGAAGTACCAGTCGGGGCCGTTTAGGAAGGCCTCAGACACATACTTGACAGAGGAGCAGTACGCGGAGGTAATATGTTTGTGTTCCATAATTTCAATACTTAGTTATGTAAATGATATTTCAATGACATAATAAATATGTGCAGGTCAGTATTTCCTGGCTAGAGGGTCGGCCAGAAGCATACTGAGCTCTCTGCCAGATGTGGGCTAGCGATGCTTTCATCGCTAAGTCCAGGAGGGCTCGTGGATGAAGAGGTTCGGACTCAAAGCACTCCTATGGCCTCGATGGCCATGTGCGTTTGGCTAAACACATGGTAAGAATAATAAGTCTTCTTTGTATGTCTTCATAATATAATTAGCATACTAACACATATCTACAGGAGCGCAAGACCGGTCGGGTACCGACCGATACTCAAGTCTGGAAGCGGGGTCATAAGGACCCATCCCAGCCTAGGGAGTGCAGTCAGGTCGTGGCCGATTGACTGGTAAATTATCAAAACCTATCAATTCAATTGTTACTAATTTGTTGTTATTAATACGCGATTTTACTCTTTTTAGGAAAAGTATGGGGGAGAGGTCGTGAGGATACACGGCGAAAGGGTACGATTGGGAAAACACGCCAATCGACCCTCAAGCCGTTTACGCTAGCGGAAGCGGGAAAGCACATGGACGGTTAGTTGGTAATTTTCTTTATTTCTTTAAAAACTTGCTTCTTCTAATTATTATTCTTTTATTCCTTTGTAGGTTTGCCATTTCCGATGGAGTTGTCGACTCGAGGGTCGCGCGAACTTCGATCGTCACACCATCGACTGAGGGTTCCTCCATCAGGCATACAAGTCATCGTCCCTCACAGAGCCAAATAGAGGAGCTCCTTAGGGAGAGAGACGAGATCCGGAGAGAGAGGGATCTAGCCTGGGCCGCACAGGAGCAGTAGGCCACCTACATGGCAAACTACATCGCTCAGATGCAGGCGACGATGGAGGTAAGTAGTTTGATACAAACTAATTTAAATTCATATCATTACATTAGTTTTTTTTTTAATATTTTGCGATTACAGGCCTTAGTTCGACAGAGTGAGCAGCAGATCCCGATCCTGACGTGGCAGGCATCAGAGTTGGCCCGCCACAAGTGTCCCCACCACATGAACATTCAGATATCCATGTAATGTGTTTTTTATTTGCTATTTTCTAATCTAAGAAAAACTTAGTGTAGTTGTGGGGAAAGAGTGAGAGTGAGAGGGGGGAGAGGGAAGGAGAGAGTGAGAGTGAAAAGGGAAAGAGGGAGGGAGAGGGAAGGAGAGAGTGAGAGTGAAAAGGGAAAGAGGGAGGGAGAGATAGATGGAGTGGTAGAGAGAGAGGGAGTCGTAGAGAGAGGGGGAGAGAGCGAGGGAGAAAGTGAGAGTGCGGGGGAGGGAGAGAGAGGGAGTGAGAATAAGAGATAGTGGTAGAGAGGGGGAGGGAGAGGGAGAGAAAGTGAGTGTGAAAAGGGGAGGAGTGAGGGAGAGAGAGATGGAGTGGTATGAAGAGGGGGTGAGAGAGGGAGGGAGTCGTAGAGAGAGGGGGAGAGAGGGCAAGGGAGAAAGTGAGAGTGTGGGGGAGGGAGAGATAGTGAGTGAGAATAAGATATAGTGGTAGAGAGGAGGAGGGAGAAGGAGACAGAGTGAGAGAGAAAAGGAAAAGAGGGAGTGAGAGAGAGAGACGGAATGGTAGAGAGAGGGGGTAAGAGAGAGGGAGTCGTAGAGAGAGGGGGAGGGAGAGGGTGAGGGAGAAAGTGAGAGTGCGGGGGAGGGAGAGAGAGGGAGTGAGAGTAGGGGGAGTCGTATAAGCCCAAACTCACTTTATCTATTTATTTGAATTGCAGATATCGTCAATGGAGGCCCAGACTCCACCGCCACAGCTACCGGCACCAGGAGGAGGTCGCGGAGACGGATTCGTCGGCTCTGGAGCAAGTGGAGGAGCAAGTGGATCCGTGAGTGGAAGGGGTAGTGTTTAGCTAGCAGATCTCTTTTTTGTTTAATGTTTTAGATGTTTTATATTTTAGATGTGTATATAAACTACTCCGTGAGCTGACCATCGTGTCAGGTTATCCTAATTCTATTTTTTAAAAAAATTAAAAAGCTTATTTACGACAACCAGCTATACATGTGTTTCGGATGAAGGAGGGGGAGCCAGCGACGCGGGTGCTCCGGCTAGGCGGCGGATGCGGTGCAGCACAATTGCAGCGGTGAGCTGCTGGCACGCTGCACATCCATCCTCCAAGATAAAAATTCCACCAAAGATTGGGTTGCTGTCGCTTGTGCCCGTTGCTTTCGCCGAGGGAGATAGTGAGGAAAGGCAACAATGGTGAAGAAGCCGGGGAAGAAGGCACACAAGTTCGCGCGCAAGCACCTGCAGACCGCCGCCAAATGCAACCACAAGATCTACAACCAGTTTAACAACCACCGCCCGTGCAGCAGAGGATTGTGTGTATTTTTCTTTCCTCCCTCCGCCTTCTTGCTTACCTACGTAGATGTGTATATAAAGGTAGACAAAAACCTGGAAGTGGTAATTCTTTGTTGTGGTTGTTTGAAAACTCTTTGAAGAATTTTACTTTACTAGTTGTTTTGTAGCAGTTCTAAATGACATTTCATATATGGTCACTAAACCTTTCTTAAAAATATATAAATCATCCAACATACACTTGCTATATAGGCAACTTATGCTCAACTGTTATTAATTTAGAAATATTTTTTCGTTTTTTTAAAGGTCATACATATATATTACTAATTATTAACAATAACACATCAATTTTAATGTGGAAAGGAAATTATGAAATTGATATGATATAAAATAGGTGATAGTTGATATAGAGGTTAGATTTAGAGATCGACGAGTGCAGAGAACCGAACTGTAAATGTAGCAATCTTTTAGAGCTCACAGTAATATTCCTTTAGAGGTCCGAGTGCGAGCAGTCTAAACCCACCTTCCTTAGGGGTGAAAACGGTCAGAAAAATAGTTAAATCATTTTTATTTTCATATATAATTTCGAAAAGAAAATATGTCGATATTGGAACAATTTTGATTTTTTTAAAAATAACACCCTAAAGGCTAAAGTATTATCATCATTATTTAAAACGACATAAGCAAACTACAATAATATCTTCACACTAGCAAGCGTGTCGGCCGTCAGGGACTTGCCGCCTTAGGGCCGAGGCAACCTGGCGATAGGGCTTAGGGCGGCGCGAACGCTATGGGGTTAGAGATTTAGGGTTCCATGCTCTACTGGTCGTCTAGCGGCTGCTCCTCTCTCCTAGACTTGTAACCTCTGACATAGAGCTGCTTGGGTTCAGACCCTTGACCGTTAAGCATTGTGCTAAGACCCGTTGTTGTTTTGGAAATAAAAACGAAAATTATTCAAAAATTATCGAATAAATACAGAATTCCGAGTATTCAGTCAGAAATCTGCCCAAATTATTTCCGTTCTAATTTCTAAATTTCTGTTTCTGATTTTTGAGCAATTTCCGAACAATTCCTATAAAAATGGAAAAAGGTTTGGAAATCTTAAAAAACTGTACCGTTGGTCCTTCTGCCGTCGCCTCACCGCGATGGCCTTCTTCCAGCTCCGAGCGCCCGCCCTCTCCGTCCTCCGCTCCACGCCCCGCCTCGCTGCCGTGCACGCCCCTCCACTCTTCACCCTCCACCGCTTCCTCTCCGCCGCCGCCGCCGACACCGTGTCCTCCGTTTCCTTCCCGGCCCCCCTGGTCGCTGAGGACCACCTAGTCTCCAGCTGCGGCCTTACTCCGGCGCAGGCGCTCAAGGTCGCCAGGAAGATTTCCCACCTCAGATCCGGATCGTCGGCGTCCCCGCCGCAGCCGTCTCCATGGACCCAACCGTCCTCTGCGCCGACGTAGAACGGACCTAGGCGCCTCGCATCGCGTTCTTTCTGATCTCGGCCTGTCGCGGGATGAGATCGCGCGCCTCACCCCCTCGCACCCACCTTCTTCCGCAACAGGTTCCTTCGCTGCAACTTCGAGTTCTGGTGCAATGAGTTGCGATCCTTTGACAAGCAGCTGCTGGTCCTCCGGATGGATTCCGGCCTCCTCAGCATCGACCTCGACAAGGTGACCAAACCCAACCCGGCCTTCCTTGGGCGATGCAGGATGGACGCTTCTGAGATTCACGCGATATGTACGCCACCCGGCTGCTGATCGGGTGGAGGGGCTCGCGAAAGAAATGCAATGACTATATATGGAGATCATATGCACTCAAGAAGCTATACAAACGTTGATTACATCTCTCGTTCACAATGAAATCCAAATGTTCTCCTGGAGGCTGTTGATCGAGTGGAGAAGCAAGGCTTGGAATGAGGTTGTAGCCAGGAGAATGATAGAATTGATCTTAGGATTGATCAGCATGAGACTAATTTTCAGGCTTGGTTTAGTCAATATGCTAAGATTTTTTTTTTTGGGGGGTGGGGCTAACCGTCTTGTAATGGTGCCCTGATTCGGGGCACCTTCCTAACAACTGTGAGCCGGTCCCAAGCGGATCCGCGCTAATAAGAAGGAAGCCTCGACTCCCACTGAGGTGACTAAGATTTGATCTATCACGTATCACATCCTCACTCTACCGATCAAAATCCAGCACGGGATCGACTAGATGGCTGCCTTCGATTCTTGCAGGATGACAGGAAGGATATTCGTGAGCTGCTTTAACGCAATTAAGTGTTCATGTGTGTCGAAGTGTGTGGTCGACACTTCCCCGGACCTGCTCTGGGCAGCCCGCGGAGGTTCTTTTTCGGAGGGGCTAGTCGCTTGCGGAGAGCTTCAGCGTTAGGGACGAGTGAGGGAGAAGCTTGACACGGCGAGTTTTGCGTGGTTCGGGCCGCCGGAGCGTAAAACCCTACGTCCACGGTGAGCAGAGGTGCTCGCTGTATTGCTTGTTGCTCAGAACCGGAGTCCTGAGCTTGAGGGTGAGTGATGCCTAGGATGCGAGTTCACAGAGTTCGAACCCTTTGTAACGTTGCTTACTCGAGCCTTTTATAGTCCAAGTCTTGGGCGGCTTACAAGGTGGGCCCCGGGGACCCGACAGGTGGCCCCGGGGTGATTTCCTACCATCTACAAAGTCTTGGCATCGGAGCTCAGGCCCACGGAGGGCGTGAGGTCCGGCATCAGCGCTCGCCTCTGAAACGAGGGCGAAGGCTAGCCTCGGAGCTCAGCCCAGCTGTGGGGGCGGAGGTCCGAAAGTCATCGGAGCTCAAGCCCACGGAGGGCGTGAGGTCCGGCATCAGGGCTCGCCTCTGAAAGGAGAGCGATGTGCGTCTTCATAGCTCAGCCCAGTGTAGGGCGCAAGGTCCGACTTCGGTGTTCACCCCTGGGGGTGGTGACCGGCTTCAGAGATCGCCCCTGCGATAGGGGTGTCGCCCGGCATCGGACCTTAGCCTAGTGTAGGGCGCACGGTCCGGCTTCGGTGTTCACCCCTGTGGGGTGGCGACCGGCTTCGGAGATCACACCTGCGATAGGTGTGTCGTCCGGCATCGGACCTTAGCCTAGTGTAGGGCGCATGGTCCGGCTTCGGTGTTCACCCCTGTGGGGTGGCGACCGGCTTCGGAGATCACACCTGCGATAGGTGTGTCGTCCGGCATCGGACCTTAGCCTAGTGTAGGGCGCATGGTCCGGCTTCGGTGTTCACCCCTGTGGGGTGGCGACCGGCTTCGGAGATCACACCTGCGATAAGTGTGTCGTCCGGCATCGGACCTTAGCCCAGTGTAGGGCGCATGGTCCGACTTCGGTGTTCACCCTGTTGGGTGGCGACCGGCTTCGGAGATCACACCTGCGATAGGTGTGTCGTCCGGCATCGGACCTTAGCCCAGTGTAGGGCGCATGGTCCGGCTTTGGAGCGCACCCCTGCTGAGGGGGTGAGGTCCGGCGCTGCTCAGGGGCCCTCCCTTTCCTGTCCCTTAGTCTCATTTGGCTTACTGTCCCGGGCCGGAATACGGGGCTTGGGTAATCTAGTGCACTCGGTCCCGGAGGTCTGGCCCCCAGCCCTAGTCAGGGTGTAACCGTCCGGCCCCCTAGTACTCAGACCGTAGCGCTGGGGGGGGGGGGCAGAGTGCGCATGCTTTGGGTGCAGGACCGGGCAAAGCAAGGCTCCTGACCCCCCGGTCTGGCATAGGTCTTTTCCTGGAGGAGACCAACTGGCGTTACAGTACCCTTACAGGGGGAGGTCCAAAAGGCCCCCGGGCCTCTGGCAGGTGCCCCAAGCACTACCGCCTTCGGTAGGATGGCAAATATCGACTATGCGTGAGAGCAGGAAAGAGGAACCGAGTGTACAATAGATGTACACTGTCTAGAGCGTGGGAGGTGATCATATAAATTAATGCGTAATTTAAATAAACACCTAAGTAAGCATGGTGAACTTACTGGGGTAGCGTCGGAGCGCCTGTCTTGGGCTCCCATGCACAGACCGGTGGCGCCAAGGCGTCTGCCGGTACCGCGCGATTTGGAGCGGAGGATTGACGGCAGCAGCGTCGAGGTCGTTGACGTCGAGGATCCACTGCTGGGTGGCCCCCTGGAGGGCGTCTTCAATAGGTGGATTGTCCAGGAGCGCTTCTACGGCGGCTACCGCGCTTGCTTGAGCGGCACTCTGCGCCGCAGTAGACCATGAGGTTGATGGAATTCGTGTTGCCGGAGTCAGCTGCTGGCTTCCAGCTTGCGCCGACACACTCCGTCCAGAGTGTGTCGATACGTAGTCCCCGCTTGTCACGGTCCGTCGTGAACGCGGGGGAGGAGAGCTTGCCGTTGAAGGAAGCTTGGTCATCTCCGCCGGCAGAAGCTCGTCGCGCAAGGGAAAAGCCCCCTACCTGGCGCGCCAAATGTCGAAGTGTGTGATCGACACTTCCCCCGGACCTGCACTGGGCAGCCCACAAAGGTTCTTTTTCGGAGGGGCTAGTCGCTTGCGGATAGCTTCAGCGTTAGGGACGAGTGAGGGAGAAGCTTGACATGGCGAGTTTTGCGTGGTTCGTGCCGCCGGAGCGTAAAACCCTACATCCATGGTGAGCAGAGGTGCTCGCTATATTGCTTGTTGCTCAGAACCGGAGTTCTGAGCTTGAGGGTGAGTGATGCCTAGGATGCGAGTTCACAGAGTTCGAACCCTTTGTAACGTTGCCTACTCGAGCCTTTTATAGTCCAAGGCTTGGGCGGCTTACAAGGTGGGCCCCGGGGACCCGACAGGTGGCCCCGGGGTGATTTCCTACCAGCTACATAGTCTTGGCGCTGGCTTCGAGGTGGTCGTCCTGCCACCCTGTCCATGCCGTAGGCTAGGTGTAGCCGTTGGTGATGGCAGGGGCGGCAGGGCACGTCTTGTCCATGTCTTGTCGCTGCCTTCAATGGTCTGCAGCTTCTGACACTGTACGCCTGTCTTGACCGTGACTGGTCACAGCGCCTCCTGATAGACGTGCGCTGCGCCTCTTCATCTTGGGAAGGCGCGGGTCTTGAATGCCTTGTATGGTAAAGGCATTGGTGCGCCTTTACTCCTGCTGCCTTCCGTGCCGGGCGGGCAGCGTTGCTCCGCTGGCCACGTGGCGGGCCCGGAGCTTTCCTCTGAGGAGAGGGAGGTCCGGCCCCGCGGGACACGTGGAGCCTTCGGAGCTCTCCCCGCAGAGGGGGGAGGTCCGACTGCTGCTGGCCACGTGGCGGGCCCGGAGCTCTCCTCTGAGGAGAGGGAGGTCCGGCCCCGCGGGATACGTGGAGCCTTCGGAGCTCTCCCCGCGGAGGGGGGAGGTCCGGCTGCTGCTGGCCACATGGCGGGTCCGGAGCTCTTCTCTGAGGAGAGGGAGGTCCGACCTCGCTGGACACATGGCGCCTTCGGGGCTCACCCCCGCGGAGGGGGCGAGGTCTGGCCTTCTAGGCCACGTGGCAGGCCCGGAGCTATCCTACGAGGGGAGGGAAGCTCCGGCCCTACTGGACACGTGGCTCCTTCGGAGCTCGCCCCGGCGGAGGGGTCGAGGTCCGACCTTCTAGGCCACGTGGCAGGCCTGGAGCTCCTTTGAGGAGAGGAGAGCTCCGGCCCTGCCGGACATGTGGTGCTTTCGGAGCTCGCCCCTGTGGAGGGGGCGAGGTCCTTAGGCGGTTTCACCCTGTGCGCGGGGTACCCGGTATTGAGGGTACCGACAATGTGATTATGCTAATGAAGATTCTATGAATTGGCACCAATAGAGAATACAACTTCTATGGAACGCAGGATGATGCGCTGGGAATCCTGAGGAAGGCGCCTGTTATCCTGGGCTTGTCTGAACAGAAAATTCAGAGAAATATGGATGGCACTGCTTAAGAGTGAGTCAGACTAGTACGTTATGGCGTCAATGAGCGAAAATAAGTTATTTGTGCAAAATTTTGTGCTTCCGTACAAGGATATTCTTCCAGGCCTCTCTGATGGTTATGCCTCAAAATGTTCTGGAAGAGTTGCTTGCCAAGAAGAGTGAATGGATGTGCTGGAAAAAAGCTAAGGTTTTGCGGTTGCCTTATTCAGTCTGGTGATGTCGACAAATTTGCCATCACCGAACGTACTAACTTATCACTTGATTCCTAAAGTTGTTATCTGCCTTGTAACCTACATGCCTTTTCCTTCCACGTCAATGAAGCCAGGACCGTGAGTGTTGTTCTCGTCAAGAATATCCTTTGCTCGTTCAGTTTTGCTGTTCGATTTGATCTACCCGATTGATTGGCTCTCTTGACAACAGTTCATCCAACTTGATATGAATCGCTACGCGTCGAAGAAGAGAGGCAAAGGGAGCAAACGGAGTAAAATCACGGGCAAAAGCTTTACTGAGGTTTGGTGATGCAGATTGATAGAATCATTTATTTGGGGAAAATATTTCATCACGGTCGACTTCGATTCTTTGTAGTCAAGATATCTCCAAATCGTCTTTGCAAGATAACATGTTCTAAAACAAGTAGTCTCTTTCTTTTTATTTCTCAAAGGGAAAGTAGAACCTTCCGGGACAAAAGTCTTTACATACTAGGACAGGTGATCCTCTGAAAGTGCTAGGCTAAACTAGGTCCACAGACGCTAATACAGAATTAGGCTTTATTTGGGCTAAAACCTTTTGGGCCTAGACTAGACAAGGTCCACAGACGCAGGACAGGTAACGGCCATTGTGTTACTGCTTTTACATTTTGCGCACACACACAAAAAAAGAAGTTATGTTTAGTATAGCATTTGCGGTGAGCTGACCTCGAAGGGAACTCCTTGCCGCCGCCGGTTCCACCGCTTTTCCATGGCTCTCCACCGCTTCCGAGCGCGCGCCCTCTCTCTATTCATCCGCTCCCCACTCAACTTCCCGGTCTCGCACGCCTCTCACGTCGTCTCCCTCAACCGCCTCCTCTGCTCCGCCGCCACCACCGCATCCTCCGTTTCTTCTCCGCCCTCCCTCGCTGCCGAGGACTTCCTCGTCTCCAGATGTGGCCTCAGCCGAGCTCAAGCGGTAAAGGTCTCCAAGAGGATCTCCCACTTGAGCTCCCTCTCCCAGCCGGAGGCCGTGCTCGCCTTTCTTGGCGGTACCCTCGGCGTCCCCGCCGTCGACGTCGCTGCACTTGTCGCAATGGACCCGAGTTTCCTCTGCGCCGACGTGGAGCGTACCGTGGCGCCCCGGGTCGCGGAGCTTTCCGATCTCGGCCTGTCGCGGGACGAGATCGCGCGACTCATCCCCCTCGCACCCACTTCCTTCCGAAGCAGGTTCCTCCGCCGTAACATTGAGTTCTGGCTCAAGGAGCTGGGATCTTTCGACAAGCTCCTGCTAGCTCTCAGGATGAATTCCAGCCTCCTCAGCACCGACCTCGACAAGGTGGTCGCACCTAACGTGGCGTTTCTCCGGCAATGCGGGGTGAATGCTTCAGAGATAGTCACTGTCAATATTTATTCCACCCGTCTCTTCACCATGAACTCCAAGTATCTTCAGGAGGCCGTCGAGCGATTGGAGGAGCTAGGCATAAAACGAGGTGTGCGGATGTTCCCCCGTGCGCTTGTTGTGGTCTCTTTGTTGAGCAAGGAGGCTGTCGCCAGTAGATTACAGCTTCTACAAAAGTTTGGGTTCTCACAAGATGATGTATTGGAAATCGTGAGAAAGGTGCCTGTTGTCCTGGGATTATCTGATAAGAAGGTTCAGGGGAATTTGGACTTCTTGATGAAGGATGCTGGTCTAGATTTCTCATACATTGCGCGAAGGCCAGCGTTGTTAATGTATAGTGTTGCACGCCGGTTATTGCCTCGGCAATGCTTGCTCGAGGTTCTTAGGGAAAAGGGACTGATGAACACCGAGGTGAGCTACTATAGCACAGCCTCAATGTCTGAGAAGGATTTTCTGCAAAAGTTTGTGCTCCCATACGAGGATGCTATTCCAGGTCTTGTTGATGGTTATGCCTCAAAATGTTCTGGGAAGCAAGCGGACAGAATTGCTTGGCAGCAAAAGTGAAGAGGATGTGCTGGCAAAGTACATATTGCGTTTCAAATGTTTTTTTGTGGTCTTATTCAGTCTGGTAGTCTTCACAAATTTGCAATTGCTGAATGATTTGTCATTGATTCCAAAAGTGGCTATGCCTTATTACCGACATGCTTTATAATTAAATTATTTATCCCAAAATCTGTGTTTATAATGACAAGCCATGTGCATGCCTTTGGGACATGACTACATGAGCATGATGCTGAACTTATAAAGAATCACATGGTTTGGAGGTATTTGCTTTTTCAAAATTTAGTCACCCAAAGTAAAAGTGCCCCGGCTGATGGAGCTCTGAAATACGGTTCACTTGTGCAGTTTTTAAAGCATTGCAGCGCATTAAATTGTCCATTACTAGATACTAAAAAGATAAGCTCCACAATCTGGTTAAAAGATATCACTTCCCTCTTTTTTCTCTCTGTTTTATGTTTTTTTTTTGCTTGTCTTTTTGTGTTTGGTCTTGTGAGTTCAGCTATTCCAACTTGCCTGCGACTGTTTTGCTGTTGTTGTAAGTCACTTATTGGCCTGTATGATTTGTAGAATATATAGGGCGAGTATTTTGGATGCGTTGTGAAGGGGGCCTTGGCGCAGCGGTAAAGCTGTCGTCTTGTGACTACGAGATCATGGGTTCAAGTTCTAGAAACAGCCTCTTACAGAAATGTAGAAAAAGGCTGCGTACAAAAGATGTAAATGGGTCGGACCTTTCTTCGGACCCTGCGCAAGTGGGAGCTACATGCACCGGGATGCTCTTTATTTTGGATGCCTTGTGATATTATCACTGCATTATCGCTCCCAACTGAATGCTTTTAACAATGTGTAGCATTTTGTTCTATTGGTTGATGTAATACGTGGTTCTCTTACAACTGAATGGTAACATAATTAACTATATTATTCATGGTCCGGATATGGTGGTAACGAGGCAGTGGCGGCGGCAGATTAATTGTGGCCGTAATCCAGTTGCACAAGAGGAGTCAACCTAGATCACTTCTCGGCGGTACATTAATCTGGATATGTGCTGCTGTTTCATGATCTGTGACATACATAGATGTCTTTGGTTGTCGGTATGCTGTAATCCCACTTTTTTAGGTTCTCTAACAGTTGACTTATGTCCTATTGGCCTGAATTTTGACTACTCGGGTAGATAGCAGGATAATGAGATGTCGTGAAGAGAGACAGAGGAAGATCAAACTTAACAAGAGAGAACTCCGTGAAGAGATACGAAGGATTGAAGTATCACTAAGGAGTTAGCCATAGATAGAAGAATTTGGAAACTAGCAATACAGTGTCAAAACCTTGATTTTTTATTTCACACTTTTTTATCCTTATTTGTTTTTGTTTATTGCTTTTTTCTCTCATTGTTTGGAAGCTTTCAGCATTGAGGGCACCTTTTTACGCTCTTTTCTTCTCTTATTCTCTCTTTCACTATTTCTTCTTTTTTTTTTCTGTCATTTCTGTTGGGTCTTATGGGTCTATCTGTAGTCTGCCTCAACTTACATTGGATTAAAAGTTAGTTGTGGCTAGCCAGTTCCCCATAGCACCTTTTCCGATCCCATGATTGCTTGAACTTCTACTATCTGGATCAAGATCGGTATTCTGTCTTGCAGTGGGTAGTAAGAGTTACAGTATAGCCTCTTTTACCGTGAAACATGCATCCTTTTTCATGATAACATCATTTTGTTGGTACTCTGGTAATCTTAGCTTGCCCATTTGGAGAGTTTTCTAAGAGCTAAGTTTGATTTGGTTATGTCAAGGGTTAGATGCCAAAATGAGCAGTATTTACTCTCCGTCCTTAGATATATGACATTTAGGATCAAATAGTGCACTTTCAACTAGATTAGGTGTCATATATTTATATTTAACAAAATGATGTAGTATTACTGTATTAGACAATCCGTTTGACTGAAATGTGATATACTTTTGCATCTTTGAAGGTACTGTGGTTGGTTAAAGGTCTTGAAGGGTTAGAAATGCTACATCTGTGAGAACACAAAGGGATAGAGTGCTGATGCTTGTTTTGTGATGCTGCAAAGCACCAAAAAGTTTTATGATCAGTTGTCTAGTGGTTTATTCTGTTGGATTTACGATTGTACAAATGGGACACTTTTTTTCAAGATATTTCTGTGGAAAGCTGAGAAGTGCTAGTTAAATATTGATGAACAGTTGGCTCCAATTCAGTTGCTTCCACATTACGAATATTGTATATACAGTGCACGACAGTGATCACTATCCTCCCCGTATATTTAATAATTTTATTTTTTCTAAGCTCTGGAGTCGAATCTACAAATACAATTCTTTTGAGAAACAAGTCTAAGAATAGCAACGTCAAACTTTTTAATGCTGATTTCTTCGTGTCATATGTGGCACATTTATCATTTCAAATCATCGTCAAATAATTTAAAACAGAGAGTACTATTTAGTTAGTTAGGACTAGGATCAGGTGAAGTGACATATTTTCTTTGACGTGATATTCAATGGGCTGTCACATGTTTTTTCTGTGGCTTCCATTTACACGGGGCGACAACGGAATATTGAACTGCAGCTATCGAATTTGTCTCGTTGTTGGTTTCAACGGGCATGACAAACGGGCGACTAGTCAAGAGTTGGCAATCTCTGCGTTCTGCTGCCCACACACTCCACTGCCGTTGCTCATGTCCTCCCGCAACTAACGTCATCGCTCATCGTGTCCTGGCTACCCACCCTGACCCTGCTCACCACACGGCCAACGCAGTGTCGGCTTGTCGCTCCGGCTTCCCATTGCCTGGCCTACCACCGACACTACTACAGAAATCATTTTCTCATATGTCTCAGGTAGTCCGTTAAAAACGTCTGTAAAATTCAAGTCATCTATGATAATACCCGTACGTGATAATAGAATATCACAGACGGTCCGTAACAAAAAACCGTCTGTGAAAAGATATGGATTTTCACATGCGATTGACGTAAAAAACCGTCTGTGACATTGACCATTATCACATGCGGTTTTTAATAACAACCATATGTGAAAATCTATATATTTTCACAGGCGGTTATTAATACGGGCCACCTTTGAAAATTCATATTATCACAAGCGGTTTTTAATACAAACCATCTGTGAAGATGTTATTTGCAATAAGCCGTGCACAATTTCGGCTCATGAGTCGGCTAGCGGCATGCCGCGTGCCTGCGCCGGCATGGGGACCTTTGTCCCACATCGAAGTCTTACGTGCGTTGTACCCGACTTATAAGACGAGGCACGCCTCTCCCTTCAAAATCACTTGATATTGCTTCACTTTGCGACACTTTTAAGATGGAGCACCAACAACAGCAGATGGAGCCCGGTGGGGAACAAGCGCCGGACGGGGATTTGAAGTGGCATAACGTGCCGTCGTTCTTCACCGTGCTCACTGGCCGCGCCGTTGACGCGGTACTGCTGTTAGGTGAAAACGGCACCGGCGGAGGTGGCGGAGCAGATGACGGCAAGACGGAGCCGAACGTGCATACGATCGAGCACGATGGGTCCTGTCGGAGTGTGAGTTGCAACACTCCTCCCAGCCTATTCGGAAGCAGCCCGCGAGGTTCTTTTTTCCGGACGGTGCTTGGCGCCCTACGCGACCTGGGCTTGAGAGAGCGGACGAACACCGAGATTTACGTGGTTTGGGCCGCCGGAGCTTAATACCCTACGTCCACAGGAGTGCTTGTTCTATTGCTTGAGCGTGAGTGCTTGTGTGTTGTGGGATCTGGAATACGAAAACAGGAACCCTCTGTAGGGTGGTCACCCCGGTCCTTTTATAGTTCAAGGCCGGGGTGGTTACGATGAGGCCTGGGGCCCAACAGGTGGCCCAGAGCTAAGTGAACCCTATACACGATATAGGGCTTCGCCCTCTGAGTAGAGTGGCTGGCGGGATAGTTAAGTCCCGCCGTATGGCGCACTGAGCACCTCTGATCGCGTGTCAGGTGATGATGAAGACACCGTCTTGTCACTGCGTCCTGTCGCCCTGCTTGGCCGACATCGTGCCGTTGGGCAACACTGTGCTGCTGTCACGCCTTGCCGTCCTGTCTCATCACCGTAATGGCGAACGGGCAAGGTACGGGGGCGTGTGTAGTGCGCCATGCTTCTGGGGAAGGCGCGAGCCTTGATGCGAAGCTTGACAGCGCTCTTCCTTCTTGACTTCGTCGACCCACGGAGCACGAGGATCGTGGGGCACGTGGCGGCTCTCAAGCTCTTATCGATGGGCTCGGAGCTAGGGGACATGTGGAAGCTCTGGACCTCACCTCAGCGAGGAGGCTCGGGCCAGAGACCAGGGCACGTGTCTGCACCGGAGCTGTCCACAGTGGGGAGGCGGTTCGGAGCCAAGAGACACGTGGCAGCCCCAGACCTCTTCTCAGCGGGGAGGCTCGGGCCGGAGCCCAGGGCACGTGTCTGCACCGGAGCTATCCTTAGTTGGGAGGTGGCTCGGAGCTAGGGGACACGTGGCAGCCCCGGACCTCACCGTAGTGGAGAGGCTCGGGCCGGAGCCCAGGGCACGTGTCAGCTCCGGAGCTCATGCACACGTGGCAGCCCCAGGGCTGATCATGGGGCCAAGGGCACGTGGCTTATGCTGGGGCTCACCTCAGCGGGGAGGCAGGGCCCATGCTGTCTCTTAACCACTACGCAGGGACACCCGGTCTGCAGGATACCGACAGTGGCCCCGGGCCCATCTCAGGGGAGGCATCGAGCCCGCAGGTGGGTCCCCATCTCTCCCGCATGGTGGTTTTGAACTTGTGCTTTGGAAACCAAAGCGGTGGCGAGGTTTTCGCGTAGTGTACGAGTGGTTGTACCTAGAAGACAAAAAGGCCGCACGTCCTGATGGGTTGCCTTGGGGTAGTTACTGCGGTAGCCCATGGGTCGCAGGTCTACCGCGCTGCACGACTCGAGAACCATCGGACGTTCCCGAGACATTACTCGCCCGGCCCCCAGTGTCTGACGGGTGGACCTGGGTCCTACCCATCATTGGGATAGGCGAATAACTTGCAGCGACGTGCTCGAGGGGTTACCTCGGGGCACTTACTGCGACATCCAATGGGTTGGTTGCCACAGTTCCACTGCGCCGCTCTTCTCAGGAATTGTCGGACGTTCCTAAGACGTTATCCGCTCGGCTCCCAATGTCTGGCGGGTGGACCTGGGTGTAACCCATTGTTAGGGGAGGCGAATAACCCACGGCGGGCAGAGGTGAAAGCCTAATCGTCACACCTTTTGCCCTGCCAAAAGTCGCAACGTGTAAAAAGGGGGCCTTTCGATGTTGGATGGCATCCTCCCTCACCATGTGGCCTTTGTTCTCCTCTTGCGCGCTGGAAGCTTTTTTTTCTCAGCACCCTCGCCCACCAGATGCTCTTACATCGACAGCCGTCTTCATCCACTTTTACGAGATGTTCGTGTGTATGCGGCCTCCGGTACGGCTCACTGAGGCGTCCCTCTTCTTGACGTTCCCGGATAGAAGCACAAGCCATCCTGATGGATTGCCGATGGAAAGGGAGGCTGTCGGGGACAGGATCCTCGACTCGCAGAGAGTCCCTACACCAGTGTCGTGTGGGACATGTCCTCTAGGTGCCTCGCCGAAGAAGGGCTACCTACCGGCATCGGAGGAAGGTTAAGTCCAGAGTGATCAAGCTTTCCTCCAGGTACTGTTGTGGACAATCAAATGCGCCATAGATGGTGTTTGGCCCACGCGACACTAGATGTCACTGTTGCCTCGATCCAGCATGAGTCGTTGCCGTCCTCGGTCTTATAGCATGTAACCGTCTCTCTGCGTAGATATTGGCTTGGGGGACAACCAAGTATGCCACGGAGCAGGAGATTGCTCGACTCGTAGATGTTGAGTTCCTTAGTCATCTTGTATCCCCTTTTGTATGCCAGAACTCTGTCATTAATGAAAGCTTCTTTGCTTCAAGTCTTTCTTCGTCTTGTATTGCCGATGTAGACTTTAGACCCTTGGCAACGCAAGGGTCCGGAATGACTTTAACCGACGTGGATAGCTCCTTGCCTATGTTTCGAGCTTATTCCTCCGGGTCCTTAGCAGCGTAAAGACCCAGGGCGCCCCGGCAGTGCGGCTACCACTCCTTCCGGGTCCTCAGCGGCATGAAGACCTAAGGGAAAATCGGTCGTTATCTTCAGCTTGTCCCAGAGGAACACATGGAAGCTCCAGACCTCACCTCAGCGGGGAGGCTCATCCTGGAGCCCAGGACACGTGTCTACACCGGAGCTGTCCTTAGCGAGGAGCGGCTCGGAGCCAGGAGACACATAGCACCCCAGACCTCACCTTAGCGGGGAGGCTCGGGCCAGAGCCCAGGGCACGTGTGAGCTCTAGAACTCAAGCGCACGTGGCATCCCCAAGGCTGACCTTAGGGCCAAGGGCACGTGGCTTGCCGGTTTATAGTTGATATGCTTGAGGAAGCACAACCTGTAAAGGGAGGATGCACAGGACAAGGCAAAACTTTCTTACTTCAGGCTCTTTCTCATAGGAGAAAACAGGCCGTACTAGAAGGCAACGACCCATCCCATATGTCGAGAGTGGTAGGACTCCTCTGGGACTTAGTTGTTTTAAGCACTGTTCCTAGACACTATGACACCCTTTCACATAAAATAAAACCCTACTGCTGCGCTAAGGATAGAACATACGGAGGTGTTCTATGTTCCATGGGTTGGTTAGAGGTACCCCATCCTCTGTGGCTAGGCGCACGCATACGGGGCGACATACTTGTATCACTCGGAAGGGGCCCTCCCAGTTGGGGGAGAGTTTGTCCCCTCCTTCTCGAAAAAGTATTCGCCGTAGCACCAGGTCGCCCAGCTCGAGCTGTCTACTCCGCACGAACCGCTATTGATAACGCCAGAGCGCTTGACGGTATCACGCGTTTCAAACAACTACTTGCCACCTTCGCTCATCGACAAGGTCGATATCTTCACGCCGGAGCTGGTCTTGCGCGGCTTTGTCGTACGCTCGGACACGTGATGAGCCCATGGTGATTTCCGCGGGGAGGACGACCTCAGCCCCATACACCAAGAAGAAGGGAGTTTCCCTTGCCGAGCGATTGAGGGACGTCCGGCTAGCCCACAGTGCACACAGATGCTCTTCAACCCAATTGGCATCGTGCTTCTTCAAGCTGTTGTAGGTTTGCGTTTTGAGTCCCCTGAGTATCTCGGCGTTTGCTCTTTCGGCTTGACCGTTACTCTCTGGGTGAGCAACAAAAGCATAGCAAACTTGGATGCCGAGGTCTTCGTAGCAGTCCTGGAATACTGCATTGGTGAATTGGGCCCCGTGTCGGTGATGATCATGTTCGGGACTCCGAACCGGTAGACGATTGACTTGATGAACTTGACTGCTGACTGCTTGTTGATAGTTACTACAGGGGTAGCTTCCGACCACTTGGTGAACTTGTCTACGGCGACGTAGAGGTACCGATACCCTCCGACGGATCTGAAGAATGGTCCCAGGATGTCTAGCCCCCACACAGCGAAGGGCCATTAGGGCAGGATCATCTGCAGCGTGTGAGCTGGTCTGTGGACCTGCTTAGCGTGGAACTGGCACGCCTTGCATCTCTTTACCAGGTTACGGCATCCTGGAGAGCTGTCGGCCAGTAAAAGCCATTCTAAAAGTATTTACCGACAAGCGTGCGGGAACATGCATGGTTCCCACACTCGCCTCCATGGATCTCTGCTAGCAGGTCGCATCCCTCCTCCCGGGTTATGCATCGCTATAGGACACCATTAGCGCCACGCCGGTAGAGATCCCCTTCTACCAGCGTGTATCTCTTATCCAACCGAGCGATCCGTTCAGCGGATACACATTCATCAGGATGGAAATTGTCTTTCAAGTAGTCTCGGATCTCGGTGATACATGCATCGGGACCTACTTGAGCACTTGTATCTTGAGCGTTGGGTTGCACGGAGTCCCTGCTGACTCTTACGATCCTTGGCGGGCACCATGGTAACATGGCCACCGAGATCGCCAGCTTCGAGGTGCTGGTCCTGCCCCCTTCGCCTGATTTGGCCGGCCGAGCGGTAGGTCGTTGCAACTTCATTTCAAAGACCCCCTCAGGTACCGGAGCCTAAGTGGAAGCCTTCATTGACAGGTCATCGACTATTGCATTATTGGCACGGGAAACATGGCACAAGTCCAAGGATAAGAAGTCCTTCTCCAACTTCTGTACTTGGAGGAGATATGGTGCAAGCTGTGGGTCGTTGCAACAACACTTCCCTTGACTTGCTTGATGATCAATTGAGAATCACCCTTGACCAACAACTGCTGGACGCTGAGGGACAGTGCGGTCTTCAACCCGAAGATGAGAGCCTCATACTCCTCCATGTTGTTGGTCGCCTTGAAGTCAAGTCGCACCATGTACTTAAACTGCTCTATGGTTGGTGTAATGAGCAGAACCCCTGCTCCGGCACCCTGCTTCCGTGAGGGGCCATCGAAGTAGAGAGTCTAGTAGGGCCCAGTGAAGACCGGAGCTCTAGACTCTGGTTCACCAATTTCATGGCCCCTTGGCCGGCATGGTGGTGGAGTCCACTCTGCCACGAAGTCAGCTAACGCCTGGCTTTTCACCGCATGGCGCGATGAGAAGTCCAGCTCAGACTCCGCCAACTCCGCAGCCCATTTAGCTACGTTTCCAGTGGCGTTGGGGCTGTGAAAGACAATTCTTAGTGGGTACGAGGTAACCACCGAGATCTTGTGAGCCTGGGAGTATTGGTGCATCTTCCTTGATGCAACGAGGACTGCATAGAGCAGTTTGTGCACCTCTAGATATCTTGTCTTGTCATCATGGAGGACCTCGCTGATGAAGTAGACTGGACGCTGGATGGTTTGGACCCTCCCGGAGGGATCCGAAGCGTCTTCTTGTAGAGGTCCGGGACTCGGAGGCCCCAGGCCCCCAGGCCCGGGACTGCACTCAGGGAGCTCGGACCTAGGTTCACACCAGTTGTCAGGTCTAGGCGTCTGAGGCCCATCCAGTTCTTCATGGTGAGGTTTGACACCCAGGGACCCCTGGCTCCCTTGTCCAGGACTACACTCTGGGAGCTCAGACCCAAATGCATGACTTTTCCGGGTCTAGATGGCTGAGACCCGACTGGTTCTTCTTGGGGAGGTCCGGGACTCGAGGCCCCTAGGACCCCGGGTCCGGAACTGCATTCTGGGAGCTTGGACCTAGATATGCATCGATCATCAGGTCCACCTGTTTGGGACCTGATTACTTCCCCATCCCAAGGATTTCATGTAGAGTCTGATCCCTGGGGCTTTATACCAACGGAAGCAAGAGCTTCTTCTGGGACTTGAGGGCGACAGAGTTCTGGTCGCTCCACGACCAGAATCATGCTCACAACCTCGGTTGTGGCAGCGATGAAGATTAGCAGTGACCCGCCTTGTTTAGGGGCCACCATGACTGGTAGCGTTGTGAGAAAATTCTTCAGCTCCTGGAATGCCTCATCTGCCTCCTCGGTCCATATGAATGGACGAGACTTGCGCAGAAGCTTGAAGAACGGAAGAGCCCGCTCGGCCAGTCTAGAGATAAACCGACTGAGCGCAGCCAAACATCCGGTAAGCCTCTGCACATCCTTGATGCGAGCAGGGGGCCACATCAATTCTATCGCCATAATCTTCTCTGGGTTAGCTTCGATTCCTTGGTGTGAGACTAAGAAACCGAGCAGCTTCCCGGCAGAGACCCCGAAGACACATTTTTCTGGGTTCAACTTTGTGGGTGTGGAACGTAGTCTGTCAAAGACTAGGTCTAGGTTGTCAAGCAGAGATGCTTGTGACTTAACCTTCACTACGATGTCATCGACATAAACCTCGACCAAGTCCCGAATGATGTTCCCGAACATCTTGTTGCATTGCACACACAAAAGTTGGAAGATCATTTAAGACCATAAGGCATGGACACATAGCAGTATAGACCATCTACTGTGATAAAGGCGGTATGTTCTTCATCTTCCCTACACATAGGTATCTGGTGGAATCCAGAGTATGCATCTAGGAAACACAGTAGATCACAGCCAGATGTGTAATCGACTATTTGGTCTATACGGGGGAGAGGGAACGGATCCTTTGGACATACCTTATTGAGGGTGGTGTAGTCGATGGACATGCGTAGCTTCCCGTCAGCCTTGGGGATGACAACAGGTTTGGCCAACCATCGTGGATGATGGACCTCTCGGACGAAGCCAACATCGAGCAACTTCTTGATTTCTTCACAGATGAAGTCTTGTCGCTCGATGGATTGCTTCCGAGGCTTCTGTTGGACCGACCGGGCGTCGGGATGGATCTTCAGTTGGTGCTCAATCACCTCCCTGGGGATCCCGGGCATTTCCAACGGTTGCCAGGCAAACACGTCGACATTGGCCCGGAAAAAGGTGACGAGCGCGTCTTCCTATTTGCCTCTCAGGCCCTCGACGATTTGGGTAGTCTGGGCGACATCAGGACCGACTTGAATGACCTTGAATGGAACGTCCTCGCTATATGAGGGCTGCACACGGGGTGCAGATGTCACCCTTCACTGATGCATGCTTGGAGGCGGCCGGCTAGGTTCAGCGTGACCGGAAGCGGCCTCTTGCGCTGGCGCCAGCACCTTGAGCTTTTTCAGTGCCAAGACAGCCGCGGTGCTGTCACCGCGGATCTTGAGGAAGCCACTCAGGGTTGTCATATTCAGAACTAAGTAGCCGTAGTGGGCTACTGCCATGAACCGGTACAGAGCTGGTCTGCCGATTATGGCGTTGAAGAGGAGGCTGACCTTGCAACGTCGAAGACGACACTCTCTGTACGGTAGTTCTCATGCCCCCTGAATGTCACAGGGAGGGAGATGCTACCGCATGGGAAGATTGGGTCCCGACCTACCCCCGAGAATGGTCTCGAGGGGGTAAGCTAGGACATAGGGATTTGCAGCCTCTTGAAAGCTGCAAGGCTGATAACGCTGAGGGTCGCACCGCCATCGATCAACACGTGGTAGAGCTTTACGTTGGAGATGGACGGGGCAACGAGGAGAGGCATCTGCCCGGCGCCTGCCATGTTCTTGGGGGCAGTCGGAGGCGTTGAAGCTAATCAACATCTCCATCCATCTGTGATGTGGTGCCGGCCCCGGGACTGAGGCGGCTGCTGCCACTACTCGACGGAGGGTCTTGACGGCTCGTCTGGATGAGATATCGGAAGAACCCCTGTACATCACACGGAGTAGCCTCGTACATCACGACTTGTCTAGACCTGCCCGCTTTGGAGCGGGGGGTAGCCTCGTCGTCTCCCGCATTGAGACGACGGGGAGCTGGGTGAGAAGGCTCGTCATGAGCGGTGATGTTCACCATAGTCGCGTGGAGAGCGCAGAAAGCCCCCCTACCTGGCACGCCAAATGTCGGAGTGTGAGCTGCGACACTCCTCCTGGCCTGCTCAGAAGCAGCCCGTGAGGTTCTTTTTTTCGGAGGGGGCTTCACACCCTACGCGACCTGGGCTAGAGAGAGCGGATGAAAACCAAGATTTACGTGGTTCAGGCCACGGGAGCGTAATACCCTACATCCACGGGAGTGCTTGTTCTATTGCTTGAGCGTGAGTACTTGTGCGTTGTGGGATCTGGAATGCAAAAATGGGAACCCTCTGTAGGGTGGTCACCCCGGTCCTTTTATAGTTCAAGGCCGGGGTGGTTACAATGAGGCCTAGGGCCCGACAGGTGGCCCCAGAGCTAAGTGAACTCTATACAGGATCTAGGGCTTCGTCCTCTTAGTAGAGTGGCCGACTGGAGAGTAAAGTCCCGCCGTCTGACGCGCTGAGCGCCACTGACCGCGTGTTAGGTGATGATGAATACATCGTCTTGTCGCCGCGTCCTCTCGCCCTGCTTGGGCGGCTTCGTGCTGTTGGGCGGCACTATGCTGTTGTCACGTCTTGCCATCCTGTCTCATCACCGTAATGGCGAATGGGTAAGGGATGGGGCATGTGTAGTGCGCCATGCTTCTGGGGAAGGCGCGAGCCTTGAATGCGAAGCCTGACAGCGCTCCTCCTTCTTGACTTCGTCGACCCATGGCCCATGACAGATCGTGGGGCACATGGCGGCTCTGGAGCTCTTATCGACGGGCTCGGAGCCAGGGGACACGTGGCAGCTCCGAACCTCACCTCAGCGGGGAGGCTCGGGCCGGAGCCCAGGGCACATGTCTGCACCGGAGCTGTCCACAGCGGGGAGGCGGCTCGGAGGCAAGGGACACATGGCAGCCCCGGACCTCACCTCAGCTGGGAGGCTTGGGCCGGAGCCCAGGGCACGTGTCTGCACCAGAGCTGTCCTCGGCGGGGAGGCGGCTCAGAGCCAGGGAACACGTGGCAGCCCCGGACCTCACTTCAGCCGGGAGGCTCGGGCCGAAGCCCAGGGCACGTGTCAGCTCCGGAGCTTATGGGCACATGGCAGCCCCAGGGCTGACCATGGGGCCAAGGGCACGTGGCTTATGCTAGGGCCCGCCTGAGCGGGGAGGCGGGGCCCAGGCTGCCTTTTACCCACTACGCGTTGGTACCCGGTCTGCAGGATACTGACAGGTCGAACAATGTGGAGGAGTACGTGAGCCTAGAGAGCCACTAATAAAATAAGGAGGGTGATAAAGAATAACTGTGTGTGATAAGGAATTATCACAGGCGGTCAGTGATAACCAGTCGCCTGTGATAAAGCATTATCACAGGCGGTCGACTGTGAAGACTGTGATAATATATTTTCACAAGTGGTTTTTTAATGAACCGCCTATGATAATGCATTTTTACAGGTGGTTTTTGCCGCTGCCTGTGATAATCGACAATTTTCACATGCGCTTTGTCATAGGCGGGTTTTAAAATCGTCTGTGATAATATGTCTAGAGTCGCCTGTGAAAACACTTTTTCTAGTAGTGCAATTCCTTGGGTGTCATTAGCATGCTCATTTCTGCTCACATAAGAGTTTACTTAAAAGTGTTTTGGTAGCCAACATATATATTGGAGCATGCCCCTCAAAACATACACATTGGAGCTAAGACAAAATTACATGTTTTAAAGAACAACCTTTCTTACTTTAGATAGGAAAATAGAATCTTCCATAACAAAATTAGTGCGGGCCCTTTTTTCATTTGTAGTACGGAAATTATTTGTGGTACTTTTGGTTGTGTGTTTCTAATTAATGAAATCTGTTTGCTGTGTTGAAGCCTTGCAGGACGTCAAGTGCCATTGATGATTTAACATGTAATTTCTCTTGCCCCTTCCAGCTTTCTTTTCCTTTTAGGTTAATAGATGAATGATTTTAGTCTATGAGAGCTTTCCTATATGCGTGCAATTTGGTTATAGTGAAGCCCTGCTGTATGTCCAAGCAAGTTGCATCACTGTGAGATTACAAGTTTTTTAGATAATGGGTATAAACCCGGCCTTCCTATCCAAGGAGATTATGGCCTTTTATTACAACTTTGAGTCACTCACTCAACATAATCCATTACAAAAGGAAGATATGCCACAGTGAACTGTTAAACAACCCTATTATTAGTTGGCAATTCTATAACTAAAACATCAGCCATTATGAGCAAAGACCTGCATAATCGTAGCCTCCAATGCCTGGCACACTCTTCTTATCATGTCTCTTTTCATCTCACACTTTTGTAATTGTGCCCAAGTTCGACACCAGTGCGTTCTCTTGAAGATTACCTGCAAATAAGTTTTGCGATAACACTTTTCAAAAACAATATCATTTCTGCTTAACCAAAAATAACAACAGCAACAACAACCAATCCTTTATCCCAAGCCTGTTGGGGTCGGCTAGACATGAAACCCAATATCAATGAAGTAAAAGAGAGGAAGAGATATAAGAACAAGGAAAAAACAAAAAAAAAGAGAAAAAAAAGAAAAAAGAAAAAAAAAAGAAAAAAAGAAAAAGGAAAAAGAGAAAAGAAATAAGAAAAAAGGAAAAGAAAAGAGAAAAGAAAAAAGAAAAAAAAAGAAAAAAAACAAGACTACGATTCTGGCACATGAATTGCTACTTACCATGCGGTCCTATCATGAGCTAAGTCTCTGGATACATTCCAATCTCTCAAATCTCGTTTTACCGCCTCCTCCCAGGTCAACCTTGGTCGTCCTCTACCCCTCCTAATATTTTCTCTACCTCTTAAAATCCCACTGTTAACCGGTGCTTCTGGAGGTCTCCGTTGGATATGTCCAAACCACCTAAGTCGATGTTGGACTAACTTCTCTTCAATCGGCGCCACCCCTACCTTATCACGAATCGCCTCATTCCTTATTCGGTCTCTTCTCGTGTGCCCGCACATCCATCGTAGCATGCGCATCTCTGCGACACTCATTTGTTGGACATGTTGCCGTTTTGTTGGCCAACATTCCGCCCCATAGAGCATCGCGGGTCTGATCACCGTCCTATAGAACTTCCCTTTTAGCTTTTGTGGGACTTTCCTATCACATAGGATTCCAGAGGCTTGTCGCCATTTCATCCACCCTACCTTGATCCTGTGGCAAACATCCTCATCAATATCGCCATTGCTTTGTAACATTGATCCTAAGTATCGGAAAGAGTCCCTTCTAGGTACTATTTGTCCTTGTAGACTAACATTTCCCTCTTCACGACCAACACCACTAAAGTCACACCTCATATACTCGGTTTTGGTCCTACTAAGTCTAAACCCCTTGGACTCTAAGGTTTGTCTCCATAACTCTAATTTCTTATCAACACCATCTCTAGTTTCATCCACCAGCACTACATCATCAGCAAAGAGCATGCACCAATGGATATCCCCTTGTATATCCTTCGACACCTCATCCATCACCAAGGAAAAGATGTATGGGCTCAAAGCTGATCCTTGATGTAGTCCTACCGTGATAGGAAATGCATCAGTCTCACTATCACATACGCGCACACTTGTCCTAACATTATTGTACATATCCTTGATAAGGGTAATGTACTTTGTTGGCACTTTATGTTTCTCTAGTGCCCACCACATGACTGACCTTGGTATCTTGTCGTACGCCTTCTCCAAGTCGATGAACACCATATGCAAGTCCTTCTTCTGCTCCCTATATCTCTCCATAAGCTGACGAAGCAAGAAAATCGCCTCCATTGTAGACCTCCCAGGCATAAAACCAAACTGGTTTTTGGTGACATTGGTAACTTTCCTCAGGCGGTGTTCAATCACTCTCTCCCAAAGCTTCATAGTATGACTCATAAGCTTAATACCTCGATAATTAGTACAACTTTGAATATCTCCTTTACTTTTGAAGATAGGTACTAATATACTTTTCCTCCATTCTTCAGGCATCTTGTTTGACCAAAAATGTGGTTGAATAGCTTTGTGAGCCATACTATTGCGACGTCCCCAAGACATCTCCACACCTCAATAGGGACATCGTCAGGGCCGAGGGCCTTTCCTCCTTTCATACTTTTTAAGGCCTCCTTAACCTCAACCTCTTGTATCCTCCGCACGAACCGCCTGTTGGAGTCATCAAAGGAGTCATCCAACTCAACCATAGTGCTCCCATTCCCATCATTGAATAGCCCATTAAAGTAATCATGCCATCTATTCTTAATCTCTTCATCCTTCACTAGAATGCGGTCAGTCTCATCTTTGATGCATTTAACTTGATTGAGATCCCTCATCTTTCTCTCGCGGATTTTTGCTACCTTATATATGTCCTTTTCACCTTCTTTTGTCCCTAGTCTCTCATATAACTTATCATAGGCCTGTCCTCTTGCCTTACTCACAACCCGCCTTGCATTCTTCTTAGCCTCGTTGTACTTAAGCATGTTGCTTGCGCTTCTATCATTATGCCAACTCTTGTAACACTCCTTCTTCTCCTTAATGGCCTTTTGTACATCCTCATTCCACCATCAAGTGTCTTTATCTACAAGTTTCTTTCCCTTTGTCACACTGAACACCTCACTAGCTACCTTCCTAATGCAAGTTGCCATCCTCATCCACATACTATCTGCATCTCCATTTTCTGCCCAGGGTCCTTCTGTGATCACCCTATTTTTAAAGGATACTTGTGATTCTCCCTTCAACTTCCACCACTTTGTTCTTGTGATTTTGACACCTTTGTCCCACAAAGAACATGTATGGAAGCGAAAGTCAGCTACCACGAGCTTATGTTGTGTCACAACACACTCCCCCGGGATCACCTTACAATCTAGACACTCCCGTCTATCCTTTCTCCTAGTGAGGACAAAGTCAATCTGGCTAGAGTGTTGGGCACTACTAAAGGTCACTAGGTGAGATTGCCTCTTCCTAAAGAGGGTGTTAGCTATCAACAGATCATAGGCTACGGCAAAGTCTAGGATGTCCTTACCCTCTTGATTTCTATCGCCGCATCCAAAACCTCCATGTACTCCCTCAAATCCTAGGTTAGTTGCACCCACATGACCATTGAGATCTCCCCCTATGAGGAGTTTCTCGGTTATCGGTACACTACTAACCATATCCTCCAAGTCCTCCCAAAATTGCCTCTTAGCACTCATGTTGAGCCCAACTTGTGGGGCATAAGCACTAATGACGTTCAAGACAATGTCCCCAATTACTATCTTGATTAAGATGATCTTATCCCCTCGTCTTTGAACATCCACTACTCCATCCTTAAGACTCTTATCTATTAGAACACCTACGCCATTCCTAGTCCCAGCCGAACCAGAATACCAAAGCTTGAAACCGGTATTCTCGACTTCTCTCGCCTTTTGACCCGCCCATCTAGTCTCTTGTACACAAAGGATATTTACTCGTCTCCTAATGGCAACATCTACTAACTCACGTAGCTTCCCCGTCAAGGATCCTACATTCCAACTACCCACCCGAAATCTATGTTCCTCGGCTAGCTTCCTTACGCTTTGCACCCGTCGAGTAAGATGCAAAGACCCTTGCTCACTTATCACTACATCCGGGCGATGATGTAGCGCGCCACTAAGGTGATGGCGATCCGGCCCTTGCTCATTTAACACCATATCCGGGTTCCGATATGGCGCGCCACTAAGGTGGTGGCAACCCGGCCCTTGCCCACTTAACACCATACCCGGGTTCCGATATAGCGCGTCGCTAAGAGGGTTACACCCCAACGAATTTCTATTAGGTTTCATTTCCATGAGAATGTCTAAGTGTAGTTGTTGGCTTGCCAAGCCTATCACAACCTTCTCCTCCTTTACCCGGGCTTGGGACCGGCTATGTCATTACAACATAGGCGGAGTTTCATTTCTGCTTAACCAAATAGACCAAAATACTGCGAATACAGCGGCCATTAATAAACCTCTTGTCTCATTTTTATAATTAGCCATCCATCCATTAAATAAATGTGAAGTACTACTTGGAGTATCAATTCCAAAAGTTACTTGTATAGCTCTCCAAATAAATCTAGCATAGTGACAATCAAAAAACATGTGTTGAATAGTTTCATTTTTGAACAAAAAACACATTTTCTATCCCCCTTCCAATTGCGTCTATGTAGATTATCTTTGGTAAGAACTACACCTCTATTCAAGTACCACATTAATATTTTGATCTTAAGTGGTATTTTAATCTTCCATAACCACTTATTTTGTCTAATACATGAATTAGATATCATAAAAATATACATTGAACGAACAGAGAAAATTCCAGTCTGATGTAGACTCCATGTGAATATATCCTCCCTATCATTCAATCTAACATGTACTATAAGTGCAACTAAATTAAGCCAACATGCCAAATTGTTATCCACCGGACCACGTCTGAACGACACATTCAAAGGTACAAAGCTTAACACTTTCACTATAGTTGCATGTTTTTGATGCACAATGTTACATAATGATGGGTATCGTTGTTGTAAAGTAACCTAACCACTTATCTTCCCAAAATTTAGTGTATTTTCCATTATTTACCTGGAAAAACCCTAGGTTAAGAACTTTTTCTTTGACCTTCATTAAGCTTGACTGAAAATGTGAGTCACCCGGTCTTCTATGAACCTGACCTATGGTTCTGTGTTTTTTAGGTATTTATTTCTTAATATGTTTTGCCAATCACCTTTTCTCATTTATCAATTTGAACAACCATTTACCAAGTAAGCACTTGTTTTGTACATTAATATTCACAAGACCCAGCCCTCCCCGATCTTTAAGCTGACATAAGATATCCACCCCTAGCAAGTCTATATTTCTTCTTAAGATTATCTGCCTGCCAGAAAAATCGTGATCTGTAATAATCCAATTTTTCAAGGACACCTCTAGGCACCTAAAAAAAGAAAGCATAAACATCGCAATACTTGTCAGCACAGAATTAATAAGAACTTATCTCACTCCCACTGAAAGATGTTTGTCTTTCCAGCTACGTAACTTTTTCTCAAAACGTTGTTCCACTATTTTCCAGTCATTATTACTGCATCGGGATCCCTAAGTATTTAAATGGGTAACTGCCTAACCGACAAACAAATTACATAGAAGTTAAGATGATATTTGATTCCTTAGGACGTACAACTTAGCCTGTTAGATGGAAGCCAAGATTACATGGAAGCTTGTATTTCGCCTATTAATGGCCCATCACATGCGCTGTCTGATTTTTCTGTAGGCTTACAGCAGTTCTGTACTACTCCCTCCGTTTCAAATTATTTGACGCTGTTTAGTTCAAAATTAAACTAGCCAGTGTCAAATAATTCGAAACGGAGGGAGTATGAATTTAGCGGTCTAGTTGCCATATCAGGTTATAATTGGTTTACAGTCATGAATTACTTGCAAGAGCAGTTTTTATGTTCAATGTAATATTTACACACTTCTGTACTATTAGGTGGCTTAATTTGATCGTATAGAAGGGTAAATGGACTGAACATGTTACCCATTTAGAAAAAATGGTATCAAAGAATGGTAATCATTTAGAAAAAATGGTATCAAAGAATGGTAATCATTTAGAACTTCAGTTGTTCAGTTCAAAATTGAGGCTTGACTATATGTCGATCAGTTTCATTTTTGGTACAATACAATCTCAATTTTCAGGGTTGTGGTGTATTATGAGAATTGAGTTTGCTAGAAGCAATGCAAGCTCTGAACTTAAAGTAGCTTCGCATATCCAAAGCGCGTAGCTTTGTGGTTATGTGGTCGTCACCCCGTTCAAGGCACTTGAGAAATAGTTTATGGAGTCAGGATAAAAACATAATTATCGCTCATCTATAAGGACCGACTCAACGGAAATGGTTGATAACAATTCTACAACAGGGTACCCGGGGGCATCCCATGTATGCACGATTTTCAGATAGGTCTAGTCCAGCATTTGTTACGAATATGGGGATATGGGTTGTCCTAGGGAAGAAAGATGTGGAATGGAAGATGTTGAGAGGGAGGGGGTATCCTATTGTACCACTGTCTGTCAAAATGTTGCCCCTAGCAAAGTACAAGTTAGAGACATGCATCATAGGTAAAGTTGGACATGTTGGAATTCTGGCCCAAGGCCAATGCAGGAAATAACAATAATTCCAAATAAATCTCAAAGGCCCATTAGTGCAAGAGATGGTGGTGCCAGTGGTTTAGTACCACATGAGAAGTTTGATGGAAGCAACTCCTACATATAAGGGAGGTTGTTCTTCTACTCACTAAGTGAGAGGTAAGAATAGAGGAGAGGAGTAGCCCATGCGCGCTCCCCCTCCTCTTGCCACGCCACGCCTCGCACATGCGCGCGCGCGTGTTAGTGTGAATTCGAGCCTTGAGCCGAGCCCAACTTTTATTTTTGCTGCAGAAAAATTCAATTGGGCTTTGTGGGCTTTTTGGGCTTCCAAGTTGGGCTGAGTCAGTTAGAGACGGACCGGGCACTACTACAAAAATCGCCTGTGATAAAGAGTCTTCACAGGAGGATTCATGAAGGCGCATGTGATAACTTTTTTACAGGCGGTTTGAGTTTTTGCCTGTGATAATATGTTTGGGGCCGCCTGAGATGAAGCTTGTTGTAGTAGTCTCCGCACGTTGCAGATAAATCGGATCCACAACCAAATCGATCTCTAACAAGGACTCTATATATTGCGGCATGTGCGGCAGAGGAAATACCCCGAAACAAATTGTTCCCATGTTCCAGTTTCTTGCGCCGCCATTGTCTACTCCATCTCGAGCGCCGGCGTGCACCGACGATCGGGAGAGCAGGTCCCCGGAACCGCTCGCCCTTGCGATCCTGCACAGGGAGAGGGCGAATAAGGTTTTTTGGAAGCGCTCTGCGCAACTGCTCGAGTTCTTCATCACGGGTCGCCTACCGCTGAGATTGAGCACTGCTGCCCAGCATCGCCATCAACGTATGTATCGACTGTTGTCAGATCAACGTTTGCAGTGATTCCTCCGGTTTCAAATCGGTACGTCTAATCTGACTTCTCGTTTTCTGGTGTTTCTCGCTGTTCGAAGTCGTGTTTTTTGGAATTATTCAGTAAATTGCCTATTTCTTCTAACAATCCAAAAACATTATTTAGGCAATTTAATTTTTTAAACATAATGACTTTGGCCTATGCACTGAGACCGCAGAAATTCTCTGGTGTGCACTTCAAGAGGTGGCAACTTAAGACCATGCTCTGGCTTCAATCGCTTAAGATCTTCTAGGCAACCGAGGGTAGACCTCAAGGTCCTTTGACTGTTGAAGAACAGACAAAGTTCGAGGAAGCCAATGCTGCCCTGAGAGGATATATCTTAAGCGTTCTTGACAACAAGCTCTGTGATGTTTATCTAACAGTCATGGATCGGAAAGAGCTGTGGGATGCACTAAGCGCTAAATATGGTGCAGCCGATGCAGGCGGTGAACTGTATATCATGGAGAGCTTCCATGACTACAAGATGGTTAACACCCGTCCTGTAGTTGAACAGACTCATGAGATACAGTGTATCGCGAGAGAGTTTGATCTCCTTAAGTGTTCTCTGCCTGACAAGTTTGTGGCTGGTTGCATTATTGCAAAGTTGCCTCCCTCGTGGAGGAACTTCACCACAACTCTAAAATACAAGAGACAGAAAATATCAGTTGAAAACCAGATAGCATCTTTTGATATTGAGGAGAAGGCTCGGGCTAAGGACTCTACTGAGGAAGGAGGTGAGGGTCAATCTAGCGCCAATGCAAATATGGTGCAGACACCAAATGTCAAGAATAAAGGGAACAACAAGTCCCAGTTCAAGCCGAATAAAACTACTGCTTTCAAGAAGAAGAAGTTAAACAAAGCCAATGAGGGTTGTTATACCTGTGGCGAGCATGGGCATTTTTCCAAGAACTGTCCTGACAGGGCAGATCGTAAAGGGAAAAAGAACGTTAACATTATGACATCTAGCAATGCATATGGGTACGGTAATTCATTTACTGTTTTTTCTGTTATTCAAACACCATCCTGGTGGTTTGATACGGGTGCTAATGTCCATGTATGTTCTGACATGTCTATGTTTACTTCTTACTAGTCCGTCCGGGATTCCTCCGTCCTAATGGGGAATGGGTCACATGCTTTTGTTCGTGGTGTTGGCACGATCGATCTGAAGTTCACTTCGGGAAAGATTGTCCAGCTAACGAACGTGCAACATGTCCCTACTATGAACAAGAATCTTGTTAGCGGAACCCTTTTGTGTTGAGATGGGTTCAAAGTAGTTTTAGAGTCCGATAAAATAGTTTTGTCAAAACATTAACGTTTATTGGTAAAGGCTATGAATGCGGAGGCTTGTTCCGCTTTCCTTTGTCAGAGTTCAATAATCAATTAGTAAATCATATTTGTGGCAGTGTTAATGATGATGCAAGTGTTTGGCATTCTCATTTATATCATGTTAATTTTGGTTTATCGAATCGACTATCTAGTCTTAAGTTAATTCTGGAATTCACCATTGCCAAAGGTTCTAAGTGCCATAGTTGTATGTAATCAAAGCAACCTCGAAAACCTCATAAGGCAGTCTAGGAGAGAAACTTGGCACCTCTAGAACTCATACATTCTGATCTATGTGAGATGAATGGTGTGTTGACAAAAGGTGGAAAGAAATACTTTATGACGCTAATAGATGGTTCAACTAGATTCTGCTATGTATACTTTTTGCAAACTAAAGATGAAACTTTAGACTACTTTAAAATCTATAAAGCTGAAGTAGAAAATCAATTAGAGAGAAAGATCAAACATCTTAGGTCAGATCGTGGTGGTGAGTATTTTCCCAAATTCATGACTTTTGTGAGGAACATGGTATTATACACGAGAGGACACCTCCCTATTCACCCCAATCAAATGGGGTAGCCGAGAGGAAAAACCGTACGTTGTGTGACTTGGTGAATGCCATGTTAGACACTTTCAGTTTATCTAAGGCATGGTGGGGGAGGCTTTATGTCATGTCCTAAACCACGTTCCAAACAAGAATGAAGAGAAAACCCCTTATTAGGAGTGGATTGGGAGAAAACCATCACTTTCATACTTGCGTACTTGAGGGTGTTCGGCAAAGGTCAATATCCCAACCTCTAAGAAAAGCAAGATTGGACCGAAGACAGTGGATTGAATCTTTCTGGGATATGCTCAGCGGAGTATAGCATATAGATTTTTAGTAGTTAAATATGAGATACCTAATATGCATGTTGATACTATTATGGAATCTCGTGATGCAATATTTTCGAGAATATATTTCCTATGAAAGATATGCGTAACACTGTTAGGATTTCTTCTGAACTTAATCCTGAATCCACTACAACTAGCGAGTTTCTTGAAACATCATTTGATAACGTGTAGGATCGAAGAGCATGTGAAAAGCTACCAGAGGGGGTGAATGGTAGATTTAAACTTTTTAGTGGAAGCAACAAAAAAAACCCCTTGGCAGAAAATTGATCTGTTAAAGAGACCGTGTATGCAACTGATCTAAACGTGTTCAACCGTGAAAAAAGTGGTATATATTATACATAATCAAGTCACGAAAACACGACAACAAGAATCATGGAAATCCGTAAAAAATAACTCAAGTTATGATCGAAAGATCAAACGAGGGTCAATATGTTCTACTCGAGTAAAAACCAGATCTACAACACTGCAAAGAAACTCGTGTATATCAGAAACTACAAATCCAATGACCGTGAAATTGTTACAGATTATAGATAATCAAGTTGTAAATACAACCCAAAAAGAATAATGTCAATTGGATCTGTAAAACTCGAGTTATGATCAAAACATCCAAGCACAGTCGTGCTGTCCAGAAACCCGATGAGAAAGACTTGACAAAAACAAGTCGGATGAACAAGGCACAAAATCTCCTCTAAAATACGAATTTTAATGATCAAAACATAAGTGGAACAGCCCAAAGTTATGCACACCACAAGCCTTGGCCTCCCTTGCTTATATAACCAGCCCTAAGGCCAACCAAATTCAAACTAGGACTCCTACTCCAACTTGGATTCAAACTGTAACTTTCCAATACTGCTCAAGACTTCTATACGCAGATAGAAGCAATCTTAAGACTTCCAAACACCTTAGGAACGTCCCAAACATTCCTAAAATAACTCTACTTCATGGCTAACACGAAATCCTATTATAAACAACTTGAAACTTTCCATAAACAAACCATAACCGCCTCAGCCGCAGCCTGAGTGCAAAATCCAGCCGTTTGAACCTTTTCAACTATATCTCCACTTCCATATCTCTTCACCACGCCTTGAAACAATGTAGACACGTTCATGCACTCCTTGCACACGTGCAAACACCTTCCAACGACGTCCACGATACCTTCATATGCATTGTTCTTGATCCAAATATGTTGCGTGACCTCCCGATCAACTCAACCACAATTCCTCCCGAACTTGGTTGTTGAACCTCATATTCTCCCTAAGACTAGTTCAATGGATCCCGTCACTAGCCATGTATTGAACTAAAGCAACACCTGCACATGAATAAACAACCAATACTTTCGAGCACAAGTCCGCGACATGACTCACGTTAGTTCCCAAAACCACAACACCTTACGTGAACACCTCACATAAGCATGTTGCAAACCATACACTACAGAAAACAGGGCAACATACGACAACCTGTATAACATACGATGGCTAGCTGTCGTATATAAACTTACATACGACGGTCAGCAGAGGCTATCGTATATAAGTTTATATACGACAGTACAGCCGTCGTTTAGTATATGGCTGTCGTATATAGCAGTTATATACGACAGCCAAACCTAGGCTGTCGTATATAGCAGTTATATACGAGAGCCATTGCGGCTGGCTGTCGTATCTTGAAAAGGGCGTCGTATATACTTCGTATAAATCCTACGGGCTCATCCCGAGTTCTTTTCTCCTCACCCTGCGCCCCCGCCTGTCGCGCCGCCGCCGCCCCGCTCCGCTGCCTGCCACCCGCGCCGCCGCCTCCCACGCCGCCGCCCCGCGCGCGCACGCCGCTGCCCGCGCCGCGCCCCACCGCCGCCCGCTCCTCCACGCCGGCGCCCCCACCCCTGCGCGGCCGCCCCGCGTAGCCGCCGCCGTCCTTCGCCCTCGCCGTTCGTCACCCTCGCCGTCCGTCTCCCTCGTCACAAGTAATTTTAACCATTAATTCAATTACTTGATAATTATGCTAATTAGTTGGTAATTATGGTCATGTAGTTGGAATAGCAGTTTATAATTTTGCTAATTAGTTGTCCATTGTAAATTACTTGTTATTATATATGTTTAGGTTTAGGTTAATAAAATTTAAGATTTGTTGTTGTGTTATTCATACTTAATAATGCTTAATATACGACGGATTTGTTGTTGTTATGTTGTTATATGCTGTTGTTTAGGAGTTATTGTTGTTTAGGAGTTATTCATGCTTTAGGATTTGTTGTTGTTATGTTGTTGTTTAGGAGTTGTTGTTTTGTTATGTTATATTATTATATATGCTTAGGTTTAGGTTAATAGCATCTCCTAGGCCATGAGGGCCCTCGCCCCCTACTTCCTGACGCCGCTCGCTCATGCCTCCTCCCGCACCCGGCGCCGGACCTCATCTCCATGCTATCGGACAGCGCCCGACCCAACCTCTTATGCGCCGTCCTCCGCCACGCTGCTGTGAGGAGGGCCGCGCTGCTGCTCATGATAGGGCACGACGGGTTCTCCTCCCCAGTCAGGAAATGTGGACTCTGTGGTGGAGCTCGATGGAATTTGTCTCTCTCTCAACCTTTCCTTCTCTTTCTCTTCTTTTCTCTCTCTCACTTAAATGACTCAAAAATGAAAGATTGACGTAAACCTTTACAATATGCGTCACCCGTTTCGAACCGGCCTGTCTCACATGTGTTACGCATGTGAGGCGTGTAGCTTCGGAATTATCCCTTTTTGTACAGCCTGGAAGTGAACGAGAGGGCGTGCTTATGATGAGACGCAGGGTCTGGATTTAGACGTAGTTTCGACAGTGTAACCCTAATGTTCTCTGTTGCACAATTTTCGGATGTGCAGTTGGAGAACATCGGGGTTATGCTGCCGAAATTTTGTCTGAATCTAGACCTCGTGTCTTGTCATAAGCATGTTCGTCTCGGTCTCTCTTGGGTGGGTTTAGGACCTATCCTTTCCAATAGATATAGGGCCGTGACATAAATAAATAATAAACTAACTATAAATTCTTTGACTTAAAACTGTAGAGTTAAACATGAGTGAAGACCGTAGTTGGATGTATACCGGTTGGAACAAGGCAACTGGTCACTCAGATGAGTGGTATGCTGGGACAGACGACTTTATTGATCGAGTGTTCTCATTGTCTACGACCGATAAAGTTTGTTGTCCATGTGCGAAATGCCGGAATACTAAGTTTCTGGACAAAACGACATTGTCATTATACTTGTGCAGAAACGGTTACATGCCATATTATGAGGTCTAGAGTTTCCACGGTGAGTCTGCTCCTCGAGCCGTTCATGTAGTGGAAGATGATGATGATTGTCCGAGTGTTGATAGGATTGATGAGATGTTACAAGATATACAAACGGAGGATCCGCCTGCAAATGAGGCAGACACATTCTTTAGTCTCTTGAAAGCTTCTGAAGAGGCGTTGCATGATCATACTGAAATGACTCTTCTTACTTTCCTGACCAGATTTATGGCAATCAAATCTAAGTATTTCTTCTCTAATAATTGCTACAATGATATGATGAAACTTATCAGCGATGCTCTTCCACAACCTCATAAACTGCCCAAAGATATGTATCACTCAAAGAAATTACTATCTGGTATGGGTATGAAATATGAGAAAATTAACGTGTGTCCAGATAACTGCATGCTATTCTGGAAAGAGCACGACAAAGAGAAGAATTGTTTAAAGTGTGGAAAATCGAGGTTTGTCGAAGTTGTCAAAGACGATGGTGATAAAGTAATGACAGAAGTTGCACATGAGCAATTGCGTTACTTGCCTGTGAAACCTCGGTTGAAGCGGTTGTTTCTTTCAAAAAGATTTGCGAGACACATGAGATGGCACAAAGAAGGTGTGCGTGAGAACAAAGATGTGTTGACTCATCAGTCGGACGGTGATGCATGGAAGTCTTTGGACTCTTTCGATCCTGCTTTTGCTAGTGATGCGAGAAATGTTCGCATCGGGTCAGCGACGGATGGATTTTCACCTTTCAGTACAAATGCCACACCATACTCCTATTGGCCCATCTTTGTTATTCCGTACAACCTACCACCTTCTCTTTGTATGAAGTACGAGTTTATGTTTCTTAGCCTCATTATACCAGGACCAGATCATCCGGGATCACGTCTCAATGTGATGTTGAAACCATTGATTGAAGAATTGAAAATGTTGTGGACTGGAGTTGAAGTGTATGACTGTTACAAGAAACGTTGTGTGCAGGTTAGTGTCCCTTGGTTACAGGGACGAACTGAAGATTACCGAGCCCTTTGCAGGTATTGGGCTAGCGATGAGTTCATCGCTAAGTCCAAGAAGGCTCGAGATGCCAGAGGGAGCTCAGGGAAGCATGGTATGGGCGTCCAGGGTTTTGTGCGAATGGCTAAACGGATGGTAAGTTTCTTGATGGTTTTTATTATATTCATAATGTAGTATTGTTCGTACTAACATATGTTCACAGGAAAAGGAGACCGGCATGCGACCGAGTGCTACTGCGGTCTATAGGAGAGGTCACGCTGACCCTTCTCAGCCGGAGCGGTGTAGTCAGTACGCAGCGGAGCGCCTGGTAAGTTTCATGACCTCTCAAATTAGTTGATACTATATATGTTGTTGAACTTACACAATTTCATTGTTTTTCATACTAGGTATGGGCAAGAGGCTGTGAGGATACACAGCGAAGGGTTCGATTGGGAAAACTCCCCCAACATTGACCCTCAAACCGCGTATGCAAGCGGAGGTGGAAAAGCACACGGAAGGTGAATTCATTTACTTTCATTGTTTTCAATTCAAGATTATTTCATTTTACCTTGAATTGATTCTTTTTTTGTAGGCTTGCCATATTCGCTGGAGTCGTCAACTCTAGGGAGGCACGACCTACGAGAGGTAGCTCCTCGCAGTCTTCGGCTGCTGGTGCAGGCTCCTCCAGCCGCCGTGTCACCGAGAGAGATCTCGAGGTCATGGAACTTCGGGAGAGCTTGGCCCGGCAGGAGGAGGCCTTGGCGAGAGAGCGAGAGAACAACAGGGCTGCCATGGCGTACCATGCGTCCTATATGGCACAGATGCAAGCGGCAATGGAAGTAAGAAACATACAATTGTACTTTAATTACATTGCATTTCAATCGATTTTGTAAATTGTAATGTTTGAAATGACAGGCGCTAGCTCGATAGCAAGGGCAGCAAATCCAGATACCGTTGCGGCAGCCACCTCCGTTCGTGCTGCGGCCGTCGCCACCACAGGAGCAGTTTCCTGGAGTACAGGTACAAAAGAAAGTTACATTAAGTTCAACTAAACAATTGAATACGAGAACACCATTGTAAACTTGTACATATCTCACTGTGTTTCGTAGGGATCAGGGACGGAGGCTCAGACTCCATCGCCGCAGCTAAGGGCGCCAGGTTCGCCGCGGCAGGATGACTGCTTCGCTCCCGGAGGTAGTGGAGGGGCTAGTAATCAATAGACTTGTGATTTTGTTTTTGATGGTGTGGATGTCAGACTTCGTGATTGTGGATGTGTACTATTGCACCTTGTTGTGATTTTGTATGTCATACTGTTTTGTTGTTGTCATGTTGTTGTGGATGTGTAGCTGGCCATCGAGCCAGGTTAGCCATTTTCTGTTTTTTTTTAAAAATGGAAAAGCTTATATACGATGGCCTGTATAGTTTATATACAACGGTCGCTATACAGGGCCATCATAAATAAGCCTAAATTATATACGACGGCTAGGCCCAGGCTGCCGTATATAAGCTCTTATATATGACAGCCAGGGCCCAGCCGTCGTATATAAAGGCCCCGGCCCACTGGCCCAAGTCTACGAAACGGGCCGTTGTATATAAGGGGTCGTCGTATATATACTGTTATATACGATGGCACCGTCGTATATAACTATATATACGACAAAATATATATGACGGCCACAAACCGTCGTATATAAACACATGCTGTCGTATATAGATTAAATACGACGGCTTCTACTTTATATACGACGGTTTTGGCCATCGTATGCTGACGGGAATCCTGTAGTGATAGCAAAATGCTAACCACCGTAAATAGCCATAACAATTTAAAAACTTAGTAAAAGAATACTAAGCAAACTTTTCATAGATGTAAAGCAAGTTCAAAACATCTGCATGGTAAAAATAGAACCATTGCGATTTAACTCCGGACCTTGCCAAAGCTAACCGGACCTTGAGCCGGAGCTTACCAAAGCTAGCAGAACCTAGCACCGGAACTTACCAAAGCTAGTCGAACCTACCGTCGGAGCTAACCAAACACATGTCGGACCTAGACATAGCAAGTCGGACCTTACGTCAGATATTGTCGGAGCTCGGACCTAGAGTCGGACCTTGACAAAAAGAGTGTTTTGGCAGAATTCAAAACTTTTATCGTCATAGCCAATGTATTCAGCACACATAGGTCTCACAATCTCCCCCTTGATGAATGCATTGGCAACACCACTTAAAATCAGAACATTGGCTTATTCACATGAGAAGTTTTTGAAAACAATCAAATAAGAAATTTCGAAACAAAAATTTCTCCCCCTATACATATTTCTCCCCCTTTGTAAATCAGAAATAAAATGAGAAGAAAAACAAAAATTCTCCCCCTGAGAAGAATCGTGTCAAAACACTTGTGAAACGTGCAATGTGTGATCAATTTGTCCCCCTTTGACAATGTATTCAGCAAGTTTCAAAAGAGAAATTTTCATTGTTATGAGCATATTTATAACATATACATATAAAACAAAGCTCATCCAAGCCATACTATCAAGTAACTTACACTATCACATCAATGAGATACATAAAGTAGTGTAAGCCATGCTAGAGATCAAGTGTAATTTTCAATTTAAGCAAGTCATGATCTCATGAACTTAACTCTGTTAAGACCTGAAAGCATGACACTTGTTGCTGCATTTTAATTATTTTTCAAAGCACAAATTCAGACATATGACATTTACAAGAGATTATATGCCGCATCATCCTTATTCTAACCAACCAAGCCAAGCCCATGTCATTTGACAATCAGAAGCTTAAGGACATGGTTTTAGTCATACACAACTTCTTCCAAGTTCATATCTAAGTGCAATGATAAGCCATCTCAAAAGAAGAAGTGTGATGCATGCATATTCTCTTGATCTCTCAATTTTTTATTTGAACATAAAATCTCAACATGTGAATAGTTGATTGATTATTTTTTCATTATCAAAAGCACTTGTGAGCATGCAACAAGAAAGTTCGATCATGACCATATTTAGTGTAAATAATTATTCCAATTACTAGTCATGGCAAAAACTACAAAATGTATAATATGAGTAATGTAGTAAGAACTTTCAGCATATAAAAGGAATCACAAAGTCATATATGTATGACATACTATGCTCATATTATTTTAAATTCAGATTCACACATAGACTTTCCAAGTTTCAAAACTCCCCCTCAATTAAAGCCATGAGGATGCATAACCCCTGTTTCATTACGAATGAAACAAAAATGAGTGAAATCAAAAGGTTTTATAAAAATGTCAGCCGATTGTTGTTCGGTATCTACATGGTGAAGCACAATGTTTCCTTTTTCAACATTATCACGGAGAAAGTGATACCTAATGTCAATGTGCTTTGTTCTCAAATGTTGCACGGGGATTTTAGCAATGCAAATGGCACTAGTGTTATCACAAAATAGTGGAACACTACCTAGATCAACCCCATAGTCCTTAAGTGTTTGAACAATCCAAAGAATTTGTGAGCAAGCGCTAGCAGCAGCTACATATTCAGATTCGACAGTGGATTGTGCAACTGAATTTTATTTTCTAGAGGACCAAGAAACAAGTGAATTACCAAGAAAATGACAAGCACCCAAAGTACTTTTCCTATCAGTTCTACAACCCCCAAAATCAGCATCCGAAAAAACTTTCAAAGTAACGGTTGAGGAAGAAGGAAGAAAAATCCCAAATTCTTGAGTTCCATGTAAGTACCCGAGAATTTTTTTGACGGCTTGACGATGTGAAGCACGTGTGGAAGCTTGAAATCATGCACAAAGACTTACGCTGAATTGTATGTCCGGTCTTGATGCCATGAGGTACAAAAGTGATCCAATCATACTTCTATATTCTTTTTGATCCACGGGTTCACCATCTTCATCAAATTCAAGTGTCGTTGCTGTACCCATTTGTCGGTACCTGAGATATGGGGTACCCCCGTGCAGAGGGTAAAATGCCTAAGGAACTCGCCCTTCTCCGCAGGGAGAGCTCCGAAGGCGCCATGCATCCGGCGGGGCCGGACCTTCCTCTCCTCAGAGGAGAGCTCCGGGCCCGCCACGTGGCATACAGAAGCCGGACCTCCCCCTCCGCGGGAGAGAGGCCCGAAGGCGCCGCGTGTCCAGCGGGGCCGGACCTCCTTCTCCTCAGAGGAGAGCTCCGGGCCCGCCATGTGGCCAACAGAAGCCGAGCCTCTCCCTCCGCGGGGAGAGGTCCGGAGGCTCCACGTGCCCCGCGGGACTGACCCTTCTCTCCTCTGAGAAGGGCTCCGGGCCCGCCACATGGCAGCAAAGCGACGCTGCCTGCCCCGAGCGATAGGCAGCGGGCGTAAAGACGCCCCATACCTTGCCCGTACAAGGTATTCAAGGCCCGCGTCTTCCCAAGATGCGGAGACGCGGAGCACGCTTCTGTCAGATGCCGTTGCGCCCAGTCACATCACAGACTGGCGCGCGGTGTCAGAACCTGCCAGCCAATAAACACCGCGACAAGACATCCCATGCCGCCTGCGCCGTCATCAACCACTACGACTAGCATGCGGAATGGGCAGGGCGGCAAGATGAAGACTCAGAAGCCTTCGACCAGAGGCAACTACCGGCATAACTGCAGATACGGTAGATGATAGGCAATCTTCCCGAGACCACTTGTCGGGTCCCGGCCCCCCTTGTAAGCTGCCCGAGCATTGGACTATAAAAGGCTCGGGTAGGCGTCGATAGCAAGGGTTCGCACTTTGCAACTCATACGCTAGCCATACACTCTCAAGCTGTAACTCACCCCCAAGCTCAGGCCTCCAGCCCCGAGCAGCAAGAAATACAGCGAGCTCCATAGCTCGCCGTGGACGTAGGGTTTTACGCTCCGGCGGCCTGAACCACGTAAAACTCACCGTGTCAAGCTCTTACTAACTCGTCCATCTGCGCAAGCTCTCCGCTAGAGACTAGCCCCACCGAGAAAAGAACCTCCGCGGGCTGCCCAGTGCAGGCCCGGGGGAAGTGTCGACTGAACACTTCGACATTTGGCGTGCCAGGTAGGGGGCTTTTCTCCTAGCGCGACGAGTTTCCACCAACGAAGATGACCAAGCTTCCTTCAGCGGCAAACTCTCCCCCTCCGCGTTTACGGCGAACCGTGACCACTGGGGAGTACATGTCGACACACTCAGGACGGAGTGTGTCGGCACAAGCTGGTAGCCAGCAGCCGACTCCGGCAACGCCGGCTCCGGCTATGCAGGCCCCGACCAGTGTAAGATCTTCTGCGGTGCTGAGCGTACACCATGGAGGTGCGCTAGCTGCAGCCAGAGCGCTGCTGCGCAACCCACCTGCGGGGGATGCGCCCCATTCAGCGACCCAGCAATGGGACCGCGAGGTGGACCGCCTCGTCGTCGCCGCCACGAACCCTCGGTTTTGGCGAGGACGGCGCCCAGGACAACCGGCTGTGTCGCTGACGCGCAAGCCCACGGTTGACGGGCTAACGGCGGATTCCAGCTCCTCCAGGCTCCTGTCGATGGACCTGAGAAGGGATCTGGAACGGTGCCACTTGGGCCAGGACGCCCGGGTGTACCTCGAGCAACGCCGAGAAAGGCGTCGCAACCATGAGGCTGGCGACAGCATGTCGTCGGCCTCGACACAACCTGAAGGGCAGGTCTTCGCCACGCGAGCCCTGCCTCAGGCATATGCTGCGCAACATATGCCACAACCATATGCGCCGCAAGCAGCGGCCCCGGTTTATGGTGCAGCCTTGCCCATGCCGGGATACGCGGTGCCAAGTGCGAACCAAGCGTTCGCAGCGCCAGTACCTGCAGCAGCAGGTGCAGGATGTGCGGCCCTTGCACCCCACCTTCACTTCGTGAGGTGGCCGCGCAAGTTCCGACCGCACCTGCCTGAAAAGTACGACGGTAGCGTCAACCCAGCGGAGTTCCTCCAGATCTACTCCACCGCCGTACTTGCCGCAGGAGGGGACGAGGCTGTCATGGCCAACTACTTCCCCGTCGCCTTGACCGGCCCAGCTCGGTCTTGGCTCATGAATCTACCTCAGGGGTCCATAACCTCCTGGGGTGAGCTCTGCCGGCAATTCGTTGCCAACTTCGGCAGCTCCTACACCCGTCCCGGCACGGAGCTTGACCTCCACGCCGTCAAGCAACAGCCTGGGGAGTCGCTGTGCTCTTTCATCCAGCGGTTCTCCCAGGTACGCAACACCATCCCGCATATTCAGAACGCTTCCGTGGTGGTGGCGTTCCGGCAAGGCGTTCGGGACAGGAAGATGCTCGAGAAGCTCGCGACCAGGGAGGTCCGCGATGCCTCAGAACTCTTCAACTTGGCGGACAAGTGTGCCAGAGCAGCCGAAGGGCAGAACTGGCACTCTCTGCCGGCCCCCAAGCCACGGGGTCAGCCGGGATCCGGCGGCGCTTCGTACGGGAGTAGCATAAAATCATCAGCCGCGGTCCCTGTTGCCGCAACGGCGGCGCCCAGTGGAGCTCGGGGGCCGCGCCCTGACAAGAGGCCGCGACAATCACCGGCCCCAGACGGGGGCCAGGATGAATTATGCCCTGTGCACGGCACCAGTTATCATACCGCTACCGAATGCCGGGAAATCCAGAAGCTCGCGGAGCACTTCCGGAAAGGGAAGCAGCCTCTAACAGATCCCCCACCCAACGATCAAAGGGGCGGCAAGCAGAAGGTCGAGGCCCGAGACGGCGTCGACCGCCAGGTGGAGTTCCAGGAGCTTCAGCACGCCGTAAAGGCAGTGCGCAGTCATTGGAGCTCCAGCTCCAGTGATGACGAGCACCGGAAGATGCTCTATATCATCTTCGGCGGGTCCGCTGACCCCCCGTCCCGGAGCACGGCTAAGGCCTTGCGTCGAGCGGTAGCGTCGGTGGCTCCCCTCCCAGGTGCAGCACCGCACCTCAGGTGGATGGGAACCCCCATCAGCTTCGATGACACCGACTGCCCCAGGAACATGGCTGGGGCCGGCCAACTGCCGCTCGTGGTGGCCCCCACCATCGCCAACATGAAGATGTACCACGTTTTGGTGGATGGCGGGGCTGGGCTGAACCTCATCAGTCGCGCAGCCTTCCAGAAGCTGCAGATCCCGATGGCCAAGCTCGCCCCATCGAGCCCGTTCTCAGGGGTGGGACCGGGACAGGTCATTCCCTACGGCCACATCAGCCTCCCGGTGACCTTTGGGGCACCGGACAGCTACCGGACAGAGTACGTTCTGTTCGACGTGGCCGAGATTGACCTCCCCTTCAACGCCATAATCGGCAGGCCAGCCCTGTACCGATTCATGGCAGTAGCCCACTACGGCTACCTTGTCTTGAAGATGCCTACACCAACAGGCGTCCTCAAGGTTTGTGGAGACCGTGCTGCCGCAGTGTTAGCCTTGGAAAAGCTTTAGGCGCTTACAGCGACTAGAGCGCCAACCCTCGGCAGCGCAGAACCAAACCAGCTCCACCCAAGTGCACGCCACCATGCCTCTACCGCAGCACCCTGCGTGCAACCCCTCGATGAGGACGACGTCCCCACAAGGCTCGTCCGAATCAGCGCCGATGCCACCCAGACCACCCGGGTAGCCGGGGGCCTGGATAGCAAATAGGAAGGCGCGCTCGTTGCCCCCCTCCGGCACAATGTCGATGTGCTGCATGACAGCCGTGGCAGAGGCCAGAGATCCCTAGGGAGGTGATTGAGCACTACTTAAAGGTCTTTCCCGACGTCCAGCCGTCCGACAAGACGGAGAGTCCGCCGCTCCCGACGCTTGGCAAACCGTGTTGTTATCCCGAAGGCCAGCGAGAAGCTCCGGAAGCGCATCCACTACACCAGCCTCAATAAGGCATGCCCTAAAGACCCATTTTCTCTCCCTATGATAGGCCAAATAGTAGACTCGATGCCAGGCTGTGATATGCTGCGCTTCCCAAATGCTTGCTAGGGCTCCCATCAGACCCCTGTGTCTGGAAGTTGAAGGGCGCCCTTTACCTGCTAACCACGGCATAAACCGACTCGGCGTAGCTATGGGTCCCATGAATTTCTGGTCTTCGCGCCAATGGCTTTGACCCCATACCACCGTAACCTGTTTCGCTACCAAGAAGCAAGCACCAAAAAACCCCGGAGGCCCAAACCGGACCTCGGATCCCCGACACAACCTCCCGGAGGACCAGAAGGACCTCCCGGAGGTGCAATGGGACCCCTCCCCGGAGGCCCAGCAGGACCCCCCGGAGCTCCCGGGACATCAGTGGAGCTTCCCGGAAGGTCCAAAGCAGCCTGGGGGACCTCCGAGTATCGAGCACCCGGCGGTCTCCCCAGGCTAAAAGCTATCCTCCACAGCCCCCACGCGACGGACAATGCCACCGAATGGGCGGCGGAGCTACTAAAGTTTGACCTAGGCTCCCTTTCCCGTCATGCAGACATTAACCGAGCACTAGTTGACTTGTGGCTGAAGTAGACGCACGCTCAGGGGGCCACGAAGACGATGAAACAGGACCCTGAGCCCTGACCTTCACCAGGCCTTACCGAATGATGTTCGTCGACGGCTCCTTGCGAAAGCAGGGGGCCGATGCTAGCGTACTGTTCCTCACGCCATCGGGGGAGCAGTCTGGGTATGTGGTGCGTTTCAATTCCAAGGCAGCCAGCAACATAGCAAAGTATGAAGAGCTCATCCTTCTTGCTAGTCGTTGGCTCAGGACAACTCCCAGTCTGGTTATCAACCAAGATGGTGGAGACAGACCTCCTCGCCTTGGACCATCACCACGTACCGCGCGCTAGCAAGGCCGCAGCTGACGACCTTTCAACGAAGACCCCCACCGGAGCCACTGTGCCCAAAGGGGGCTCTGAGAGGACGTTGCCGCGACCCACAGCCCGGCCCGCCGAACCGGACGAAGGGGGCTAGACCAGCACCTCGAAGCTGGCGGTCCCGGCGGCAATGGACGCCGCCAAGGATCACAAGCGTCACTGGGGACTCCGTGCAACCCAGCGCTCAAGATCCAGATGCTCAAGTCAGACCCGATGCATGGATCACGGAGGTCCGGGACTACTTGAAAGACAATATCCTCCCTGATGAACGTGTATCCGCTGAACGGATTGTGCGTATGGCTAAGAGACACATGGCGGTAGAGGGGGATCTCTACCGACGTGGCGCCAACCACATCCTATTGCGGTGCATAACCCAGGGGGAAGGCTGCGACTTGTTCGCTGAGATCCATGGAGGCGATTGTGGGAGTCACTCTTCCTCACGCACGCTTATCGGTAAAGCCTTTCGGCATGGCTTCTACTAGCCGGCAACACTCAAGGATGCCGTCGAGCTGGTCGAGAGCTGCTAGGCGTGCCTGTTCCACGCCAAGCAGATCCATACACTGGCTTGGACGGTACAGATGATCCAGCCCACATGGCCATTTGCCATACTGGGGCTGGACATCCCGGGCCTGGGACCATTCCCCAGAACCGAGGACGGGGACCCGCTCCCGAACCTTCGGAACACGGAACACCGCTGTAAGTTCTACCCCTAGAGCAACAATAGGACAGACCCTTCTTTTTATAATAAATTCCATAAAAGTCCAAGAACAGGGCTTGGAGCAACTAAGCCTCAGGGGACGGTCCAGGACTACGTTCAGCTTCGCCTGGTTCCGACCCCAAGCGCGTAGAGTCTTGCTTCCCTTGAGGTGGGTCGTGGCCTACATATTCGGCCGCCTGCCCCCATACGGAGATTTATATGAAAAGAAACCTGCCCTACGTTGCTCTTCTTTGGTACTCATTTAATTTACTTATTAAATTTTTATGATTACCCTACTAGCGCGTGCTCACTATGCGTTCAACTCCCTCTTCTCATTCTCATCTTTAGTCGGAATTTGCTGCCCTGCCAAAGGCGGTTGCGCGGGAGGTACCGGCCGAAAGCCAGGGGGCCCCCAAGCCCCCGGCACTTCGCGCACGGTAGTTCCCAAGCACCGTATAAGTGGAACGGGGACCGTAAGCCAGATAAGAATAAGAGATAGAGGGGGGAGCCCCCAAGGAGAATTACTTTTTCCTTACTTGTGTGCAGGACCTCTCAGCCTCAGCTCCCCGCAGGAGTATGGTAGGCGCATCCATCCAATAGAACGCACCTACCAGGGGGCCGCTACGGGATCGCGCAAGGCCAAAAACCCCAAGGTAAGATCAAAGAGCTAGACCCCACAGGGGCGAGGCCCGAAGGCCCCACGTGGCCAGCAGGGCCAGACCTCCCACCTCCTTGAGGGGAGCTCCGGGACCGCCGCGTGGTCTACAGAAGTCAGACCTCCCCCCTCTGCGGAGAGAGGCCCGAGGACTCCACGTGCCCTGCAAGCCCGGACCTCCCCTCAGGCGGGAGTTCCGGGCCCGCCACGTGACCAACAGGCCCGGACCCCCCTCCGATCTCGTGAGGCGGGTCCTGGAGACCTCCGGAACCCTTAGTATACAGTGAGGACCCGGAGAAGGTGTCTATGCAGAGCTTCGAGATTGGTCAAGGCCTCCGAGTCCTTGCGGAGCTAAGGACTCGGTCAGGAAAAGCCCAGAAGAAGACTAGGACATGCAGACACAGAAAGAAACAGGAGTCTGTCCATACGAAGGCTCCACGAGCTGGGCTACAGACTCAACAAAAATAAAAAAAGGAAGTACAGGGCCTTGTGGACACGAGGGCAGATGCCTAGGAGTCCCCGGACTCCTGATGAAACCTAGAGGCCACGAGGGCAGCTAAGTCCTCGACTTCGGCCCTGGCAGCTTCCTCCCGATCGGCGACGGGTCCTAGACGAACCGGCCCCAGAGAAAAGGAAGGGTCTCGGCTAACGAAGCACGACAGAACGTGCATAGCAACCTCCTTCGCGAGGCCCCGACCTTCCGCTTCCAGCTCATCGGCGATCACTGATTCGAGCCGACCTAGCTCGTCGCCGAGAGACTCAAGGGCCGGGGCCGCTTCGGACATCGGCCGCGCTGGAGTCTCCACCTGCACAGGGCTGAAACCAAGAGGAGCCAAGGCGGATCCCGCCTTGGCAATGAAGCACCAGACCGCCTGGGCCTCGGCAGTCCGCAAGGACTGGAGCCTCTCTACCTCTTGGCGAGCCGCTAGCTCGCGATCCATCGCCGCCTGACGCTCCTTGGAGAACTGCTCCTCCCTCGCGGCGACAGCCGACTCACGGAGCTCCAGCTCCTCGGACCGAGCCCTTAGCTCCTCCACCTTGGCCCTCAGCCGGGCGGTGGTCTTCTCCTCCTCGGCCGCAGCGGCGCGTTCCCGATCAGCGACGGCGTACTCCCGACGGGCTACCTGCAGCTGCAACTCCTCCGCGGCGGAGGAACACTCCTTGGCATTGGCTTCAGCTTGGGCCAGAGCCTCGCGGTAGGTGGCACGAACCCGCTGGGCCTCTGACTCCAAGCGGCTAATGGCCTTCTTCTGAGTGCCAAGCAGAGCACTCATGGCCTCAAGCCTTGACTGCCTTGAGTCAAGGTCCGCCCGGGCCCGCTGCTGCCAGCTGAGAAGGCGTTCCCTCTCGCCGGCCAATGCCTTCCGCTCCTGCTCAAAGGCAGATTGGAGCTGCCGGGAGCTGGTCTGGACACGCCCCAGGGCGTCCCACACGGGCGCCGGAGCAGGGGGGATAGGAGTTGCGCCGCTGGACCCCCCTGACGAGTCTAAGACCGGCGGGGACGCCGGCGCCTCAGCAGCCACGGTGGGGCGCTGTCCTAAGCAGGCCAGGGGGCCAGCAGGCGCACCTACAGCAGCCCTCCCGGTCTCAAGACCTGGCTTCTGGACTGGTGAAGGAGGGCGGGTAGGAGCAGATGCGGCCACCGCGGAAAATGAACCCGCTGGTGCAGAGGGTGCCCCCGTCGATTTGGGAGCCATGGGAGCCGCCACGGTCCCCAGGTGCTGAGGCGCGGAGCTTCCGCTGGTTGAAGGCGGCCGGATAAGAGGCCCGCCCCTGGCAGCCGGTCGGTCCCTGCAAGAAGAAGCCCTCAGAATAAGAGAAGAGGCAAGAGCTCTGCTCCTATAAGCCAGAAAGAATAACACTTACTGGGCGGCATGAGCGCTCCAGCGAGCTTGCAGCACTGGCCTCTGGGCTATAGCTGAACCGCCGGGACCAGCGGCTGGAACGGTCGCGGAATGGGACGCCTGGATCCCCGGCGCACTCGCCGGCGTCGCCCCACCAACATCCGTCCTGGGAGCCCCTCCGCTTGAGGAAGGATGGCGAGGTACTTGGGCTGATTCGGACGGCGGCTGTCTGGGGAGAGACCCACCGGGGAGGGACACTCGGGACCTCTTCGGGTCGCCACCCGATGGACCAGCTCCTCCGGGAGATGGGAGTAAAGTAGCTCCGGCACCCTGACTCGGCACAGGCGGCACCCTCGGAGGAGACCGGGCGCGTTTCTTCTCTAGATGCCCGGGGGCCGGCTCTTTTCCTTTCCCTTTGTCGGCGGCTTGGGTTCCGTCGGCTCTGGGGGAGGGTTTGACAGCAGCGGATGCCTCATGCCCTGACCCGAGGTGCTCGGTTCCTGGAATGGTGATACCCCGGAAGGCATCCCCGACCTGCCGGACGGCGATCCCGATATCATCAAGGTTCGGCATCTTCCGCAAGAGCTCTGACCTCCTCTGAGGCTCCAAGAAGAGGGGGGTGGTAGAGGGCGGAAGGGCGGGGTCGCCACCGGGAATGTAGTCACCGCTCACCTTGCTCACCATCTCGTTCAGCTCCTCGTCGGAAGGGTCAGAGCCGGGGCCTCTCTCCAGCCTGGTACAGTCCTGCTCGCCGGTGTAGTACCATGCTGGGCGGCTACGCTGCTGCAAGGGAGCAATACGGCGCGACACAAAGTCCATCAGCACCATTAGAGACGTCAGCCCCTCGTTGGCCAAGAACCGGATCCGCTCCAAGACCGGGGTGTACTCCTGCTCCAGCTCAGGGATCTCCTCCCAGAAGCGGCGATCGGTGGTTGGGCTGGCGGTTGGGAGTTGTAGGCGATCGTGCTCGTCGGTCTGCACTACCACCCAGCTCTCCCTCCAGTTTTCCCACCTTGATGCGCTGAAGGGCAGGAGGTATCCGGAGACCTTGGGGTCTTTGCAGCGATGCTGGAAGTAGTATGCCCCCATCTGAGTCTTTGAGCCGCGCCCAGTCGTCCGCAGCACAAAGAAGTGGCGGAAGAGCGTCACGGAGGCGTGCACCCCCACGAACATCTCGCAGAAGTGGACAAAACAGCATCCATTGCGAAGGAATTGGGGGAAAGATGGTGGAGCTGGAGACCGTATGTCTCCAGCAGGGTGACAAAGAAGGAAGAAATCGGCGGAACGAACCCCGCCAGAGCATAAGCGGTGAAGAAGACTATCTCCCCCTTTTCCAGGACCAGGGGAGAGATCCTCGGCGAAGCCGATGTTTCTGCTCTTCTGAGCGCCAGCCCAGCAGCCTGCGCACTGGCCCGAGCTCGGAAGAGCGAACGAGGCGCGTCGGGAGCAAGTTGGAAGCCATGGCGAAAGAGGGCGCAAGGGCAGGAGAGCCGGGGCGCAAGAGTTCAAGGGAAGTACGAGCGCAATGCAAAGGGAAGCCGCGATGCGGGTGAGATCCCCTTTTAAAACTTTCCAGGGATGGTTTGAGGTAATCCGAAAACCTCCGGGAACATCGCGTCGGCGACCTCGTTGGCTCCGAGACCGGGCGCCGATGAAAGGTGGACCCAAGCCGCCCAACTGAAGCGGTGGGTCAAGGAGTCAGACGCCCCAGAAGGCAAGCCGGAAAGGCACTTCGGCAGTTCCCGAAGAAAGAGCCGCAACATGCAGAAGTGGTGGTCTTGGGAACCGCCGCAGTAAAAGCAACCATCAATTGAGCGCACGCTCCCACGATCCCGTGGCTGTTCGTGCTCCGGCAGCGGTCAATTCGGGACTTAGAGAAAGTGCACGGATCGGAAGAGACGGAGGTCCCACCTCGGGCTCGCTATCTCCCCCGAGATGGGCCCGGGGGCCACTGTCGGTACCTGAGATATGGGGTACCCCCGCGCACAGGGTAAAATGCCTAAGGAACTCGCCCTTCTCCGCAGGGAGAGCTCCGAAGGCGCCACGCGTCCGGCGGGGCCGGACCTCCCTCTCCTCAGAGGAGAGCTCCGGGCCCGCCATGTGGCATACAGAAGCCGGACCTCCCCCTCCGCGGGAGAGAGGCCCGAAGGCGCCGCGTGTCCAGCGGGGCCGGACCTCCCTCTCCTCGGAGGAGAGCTCCGGGCCCGCCACGTTGCCAACAGAAGCCGAGCCTCTCCCTCGGCGGGGAGAGGTCCGGAGGCTCCACGTGCCCCGCGGGACTGACCCTTCTCTCCTCTGAGAAGGGCTCCGGGCCCGCCACGTGGCAGCAAAGCGACGCTGCCTGCCCCGAGCGATAGGCAGCGGGCGTAAAGACGCCCCATACCTTGCCCGTACAAGGTATTCAAGGCCCGCATCTTCCCAAGACGCGGAGACGCAAAGCACGCTTCTATCAGGTGCCGTTGCGCCCAGTCGCATCACAGACTGGCGCGCGGTGTCAGAACCTGCCAGCCAATAAACACCGCGACAAGACATCCCATGCCGCCTGCGCCGTCATCAACCACTACGACTAGCATGCGGCATGGGCAGGGCGGCAAGATGAAGACTCAGAAGCCTTCGACCAGAGGCAACTACCGGCATAACTGCAGATACGGTAGATGATAGGCAATCTTCCCGGGACCACCTATCGGGTCCCGGCCCCCCTTGTAAGCTGCCCAAGCCTTGGACTATAAAAGGCTCGGGTAGGCGTCGATAGCAAGGGTTCGCACTTTGCAACTCATACGCTAGCCATACACTCTCAAGCTGTAACTCACCCCCAAGCTCAGGCCTCCGGCCCCGAGCAGCAAGAAATACAGCGAGCTCCATAGCTCGCCGTGGACGTAGGGTTTTACGCTCCAGCGGCCTGAACCACGTAAAACTCACCGTGTCAAGCTCTTACTAACTCGTCCATCTGCACAAGCTCTCCGCTAGAGACTAGCCCCACCGAAAAAAGAACCTCCGCGGGCTGCCCAGTGCAGGCCCGGGGGAAGTGTCGACTGAACACTTCGACACCATTGGTGTCCAAAAGACTTGCTTTTCTCCATGTTGAAGCGCTTAAGAAGGTTTCTTGTATACTTTGTTTGATGCACAAAAGTACCCTCCTTGGTTTGCTTGATTTGTAGTCCCAAAAAGTATGTGAGTTCTCCCATCATACTCATCTCAAATTCTGAACTCATTATAGCTGAAAACTTGGACACAAGATCATGAGAAGCACAACCAAAGATAATATCATCCACATACACTTGAACGAATAATGAGTCATTGCCATGCTTAAGCATAAAAAGAGTTTTATCAACCTTGCTTATGGTAAACCCCTTTTCAAGTAAGAATGTTTTTAACCTATCATACCATGCTCTAGGGGCTTGTTTAAGACCATACAAGGATTTGGACAGTTTGTAAACATGATTAGCAAAATTTGGATTTTCAAAATCCGGTGGTTGCTTGACATAAACCTCCTCATCTATGTAGCCATTAAGAAAAGCACTTTTAACATCCATTTGATATAACTTGAAACCTTTAGATGCAGCAAATGCTGACAAAATTCTTATGGCTTCTAATCTAGCAACAGGAGCAAAAGTTTAATCAAAATCTAGTCCTTTAACTTGTGTGAAACCTTGAGCAACCAACCTAGCCTTATTACTAACCACAACCCCATCCTCACTTTGTTTATTTTTAAACACCCATTTAGTTCCGATTAGAGTGTGACCTTGAGGTGGAGGTACAAGTTTCCAAACATTATTTCTTTCAAAAATTTCTAACTCTTCTTGCATGGCAATAATCCAAGATACATTAGTGAGTGCGTGTGATATATCTTTGGGTTCAAAGGAAGCAACAAATGCAGAATGAGCGTGAGAGTTTGAATCACAAAACCTAGACCGTGTGACTCGTTCGTGCAAGCTTCCAATCATTTGTTGTGGAGGATGACTTTTGAGGACATGGAGGGGAGTAGACAATTCACAAGCTCATTCTTCTTCATGTTCATCACAAATTGAAGAACTTGTGACTTGAGGACGATCTAGACCAGCAATGGTGGTCGTCGGTGCTGGTTGTGAATCAAAATCAGGAGCTGGAACAATGTCATTAGCTCCTGAATTTTTGGGCAGCGGCATCACTTCTTCATCTTCTTCGATGAAAATACTCTCCCCGTGCGGATATGGGTCTGGTTCTGCAATATTAGAGCTAGTACCTGGGCTAGCTTCATCAAAAGAAACCTCACAAGTCTCCACAATTTTGTTAGTGTCATGTAAAAGCACACGGTAGCCTCTAGTATGAGATGGGTAACCAAAAAACATGCCATCAACATATAGGTTCAAATTTATCAATATTACCATGTTTCTTAACAAAGCATTTGCAACCAAAGACCCGAAAGTGTGTGACACTAGGCCTATGTCCAAACCAAAGTTCATATGGTGTTTTACCTAGCTTAGCACACAAGAAACATGATTTGAGACATAACAAGCAGTTGCAATTGCATCAGTCTAAAATTTCTAGGAGTTTGATATTCATCAAGCATAGTCCTAGCCATCTCAACTAAGGTTTATTTTGTTGAGGTACATATGGTGAAGAAAATTGATGATCTATTCCGTTTTCAGCACAAAAGTGATCAAACGATTGATTTTTAAATTCGGTTCCATTGTCACTTCTAATTGCTTTTAAAGATCCTGGGTGATCAATTGATAATCTAAGAAATAAGGTTCTAAAGTGACTAAAAGTTTCATTCTTAGATGCCATAAAATAAACCTAAGAGTATCTATAATAGTCATCAACAATCACAAGAACATACCATTTAGCTCCGAAGGATTAAACACATGAAGGTCCTATGGTGTCAAGGCGCAAAAGTTGACCCGGTTCAGTTGTCATGGTCATTGTTAGAGGAGCATGTGAACCTGCAACCATCTTAGCATGTCTACAAGAAGAGCGCACAATTTCTTTGTCCTCTTTAATCTTAGGCAGCCCACGTATGCGATCAAGAGCACTAACACGTGTGAGATGATCAAAGCCTACGTGACCAAGTCTACGATACCAAAAATATAAGTCTTTTGAATTATTAGCAACTAGACATCTATGCTTAGAGGATGACATATCAAAATCAGCTTTAAAAACCCTTCCAAACCAAGACATATTGAAAATGAGCTCACTATTTGAATCTACAACCTTGCAACAATTTTTAGTGAAAATAATTTCCAGATTTTCATCTAGCAATTGTGAACAGAAAGCAAGTTGTATTTCAAATTTTTTAACAAGTGCCACATCTTTTAAAGTGTAGTGATTATTTACTCTAACCGAACTCTTAGCAATTATAGGAGTTGAAGAATTATCAGCAAAAGTAACATTTTTTACATGTGACACAAAAGAGAGGGAGGATAACCATTCTTTGTTACCGGTCATGTGGTGTGAGCATCCTGAATCCTTAATCCAATGTTATCCTTCCTCAAGCGTGTAACCTACATAGAAGTACAATACGTCGATGACTCAATACTGGGGTTAGTCAAAAGGCATTTAGGAATCTAGTACTGAGTCACACGGCGTCCAGCAGAAGTAACACGCAAAGGCTAAGATAAAACAGCAGGTTTATGAGCCAAAGTTTGAGGATTTTTGTACCCAACTACTGACCTACGAGGTGTTACATGAGTAGCACTAAAAACAGTAGGTTCGGAAGCAAACTTTGCATGTTTTTGACTCATCACAGCAGGTTGCATATTCCTAACATTCGGTTCAGCACACGCAACAGGTTTTGCACAGTTGTTACGTGATCTAGCAATCATTCTTTCCTTTTTCTGTTGCTTAGCTAGTCTATAACAAAAATCTATGACATGACCATCTCTACCACAGTAGGTACAATGAATTTTAACTTTATGTTCATGTCTAGATGAGCAGACAACAAGTTTATTTGAAACCGAATGAGACAACACTTCTGCAGATTTAAAAACCACTTCTTTTTGTTTAGTAACTATTTTAATCAAACCACTTCCTAATGACTTTACAATTTTAGGTGTATGTGCTTTAGCATGAGCATGGGAATCAAAACCTAAACCAATTTTATCATTGCAAGATTTAGAAGAATTCAACAGCAAGTTCAGATTCTTATTCCCATTATAAAACCGCTCTAGTGTCCTATTCATGTCATCAAGTTTCTTAGACAAGTCTAGCCAGTTTTGACATGAAGTTTTCCCTTTTAGTTTGCAATTGAAACAATACTTAACTTCATGAGAACGTAAAGCATTGTTCAATATAGAAATTTCGTTCATAGCATCTTGTAGTTTCTTATTAAGATCATCAGAAGTAGAACAATGTAAATCAATTGTAGAACAACAAGCATCTTTCAAGTTTTTATCATTAAGTGCTGCAAGCTCTCTATTCTTTTCAATCTCTAACTCAAGTTTATCAAGTGTGGAGGTATGTGCACTTCTTAGAGAGGACAATTGTTCATATATTAAATCACATGAGGAACAAGAATCATCACTAGGAATCAAAGATTTCAAACGATTAATTTCAGATTCTATTGACAAAATTTTAACAGCATTGCCCCTAAGCTTTTTGTCCTTTTTCTTAACTATAACAGTGGCATGAGAAATAGCATCACACATTTCTTCGCAAGTAGGACATACCTCTTCATTGTCGCTGTTGTGTTCTGCCTCCTCCATACTTGAACTTGACTTGCCTTCCATGAAGCATAATTTTACCAAATCATCTTCATCTTCGTCACTTCCGATGTCTACATCGCTCGAGCCAAGTTCTTGAAGTGCGGAGATAAAACTATTTACCAATTGACGTCCTATAAAACCCTTCTTCTTTTTCTTATCGTTTGCAGAGGAGTGCTTTGTGATAGTTTGCTTTTCATCACGGGAAGTAGGACCTGAAAGGTTAGGGCAATTCGTACGAAAATTTCCTGTCTTACCACATTCAAAGCATTGTTGAGGTCCGACACTTCCTCTCCTTCTAGTTCTCATATGTTGCAATGCTTTTGAGAACCGAGTAGAGATGAGTGCAAGTTCTTCCTTTGGAAACTCTTCAATCTGTTCAAGGTTAGAGAGGACAACAAAGAAAGTGTACCACAAGATTAAGATTGACTAGAGCTAGGCATGTCACATTGTGAAACAAATGCAAGAGACTTGTTGGGGTTCTTACGTGATATTATGTCAATTTCATGAGTATTTAACTTAGAATATAGCACATCTAATGTAAGTGTACTCATGACAGTAGATTCATGAATATATGTAACTTTCATCTCCCAAATTGACATGTCTAATGCACTTAGTAATTGCCTAGCATTTTCAGCATCTGAAAAATTAACGTTGACACTACGCAAGTTGCTGAGAATTTTATTGAAGCGAGCAAAGAGGTCATCGATTGACTCACCTGGTTGCATCTCGAAGTGCATGAATTCTTTCTTGAACATATCTTGTCTTACCTCCTTGATTGTGTTGGATCCTTCGTGGTAGTCACAAAGTGCTTTCCACACATCGTATGCAGATCGGAGGTGTGCAACACGGTCGAAGTCACTTTGAGTTAATCCTTGTATGATCAAGTTCCGTGCTTTGTTATTTTCGACATCTCTCATGTTCGTAGCCGTTACTTCATCATTTGGCGACACGTCATAAGGCTTGTACACCTTTTCCCATATTGCTTAGCCTTGCGCCTAGATGAAAGCCTCCATACGTGCCTTCGAAACCTGAAAATCAATGCCACTGAACGCACAAGGTTTTGCGGAGTATTTCTCCATGATGATTAGTCAAAACATGTACAAATCACAAATATTAGAGCACCGTGGCTCTGATACTGATTGTAGGATCAAAGAGCACGTGAAAAGCTACCAGAGGGGGGTGAATGGTAGATTTAAAGTTTTTAGCGGAAGCAACAAAAACCCCCTTGGCAGAAAATCGATCTGTTAAAGAAACCATGTATGCGGCTGATCTAAATGTGTTCAACCATGACAAAAGTGGTATATATTATAGAGAATCAATTCACAAAGACACGACAACAAGAATCACAGAAATCCGTCAAAAATAACTCAAGTTATGATCGAAAGATCAAACAAGGGTCAATATGTTGTACTCGAGTAAAAACCAGATCTGCAACACTGCAAAGAAACTCGTGTATATCAGAAACTACAAATCCAATGACCGTGAAATTTTCACAGATTATATATAATCAAGTTTTGAAGACAACACAAAAAGAATCACATTAATTGGATCTGTAAAACTCGAGTTATGATCAAAACACTGAAGCACTGTTGTCCTGTCCAGAAACTCGACGAGAAAGACTTGACAATAACAAGTCGGACGAACAAGGCACAAAAGCTCCTCTAAAATACAAATTTTATTGATAAAAACATAAGAGGAACAGCCTAAAGTCGTGCACACCATGAGCCTTGGCCTCCCTTGCTTATATAACCAGCCCTAAGGCCAACCCAATTGAAACTAGGACTCCTACTCCTACATGGATTCAAACTGTAACTTTTCAATACTGCTCAAGACTTCTATACGCAGATAGACGCAACCTTAAGACTTCCAAACACCTTAGGAACGTCCCAAACATTCCGAAAACAACTCTACTTCATGCCTAACACGAAATCCTATTATAACCAACTCGAAACTTTCCATAAACAAACCATAACCGCCTTAGCCGCAGCCTGAGCGCAAAATCCAGCCGGTTGAACCTTTTCAACAATATCTCCACTTCCATATCTCTTTACCACGCCTTGGAACAATGTAGACACGTCTCTGCACTCCTTGCACACGTGCAAACACCTTCCAACGACGTCCATGATACCTTCATATGCATTGGTCTTGATCCAAACATGCTGCGCGACCTCCCGATCAACTCAACCACAATTCATCCCGAACTTGGTTGTTGAACCTCATCTTCTCCCTAAGTTCAATGGATCCCGTCACCAGCCATATCTTGAACTCAAGCAACACCTGCACATGAATAAACAACCAATACTTTTAAGCACAAATCCGCGACTTGACTCACGTTAGTTCCCAAAACCACAACCTTACATGAACACCTCACATAAGCATGTTGCAAACCATAGCAAAATGTTAACCACCGTAAACAGCCATAACACTTCAAAAACTTAGTAAAAGAATACTAAGCAAACTTTTCATAGATGTAAAGCAACTTCGAAACATTTGCATGGTAAAAACAGAATCATTGCGATTTAGCTCCGGACCTTGCCAAAGCTAACCAGACCTTGAGCCGGAGCTTACCAAAGCTAGCAGAACCTAGCACCGGAACTTACCAAAGCTAGTCGGACCTACCGCCAGAGCTAACCAAACACATGTCGGACTTAGCCATAGCAAGTGGGACCTTACGTTGGATCTTGTCGGAGCTCGAACCTAGAGTCAGACCTTGACAAAAAGAGTGTTTTGGCAGAATTCAAAACTTTTATCGTCATAGCCAATGTATCCAACACACATAGGTCTCACAGAACGTCCTGGAGGAGGAACACAATGAAACTACTCAGTCGAGTAAGAGATAGAGGATTAGGAAATCCTTGGGTGACGATTTCATTGTGTACCTTGTGGATGACACTCCTAAATCCATTGCAGAGGCATATGCAACTCTTGATGTAGATGACTGGAAAGAAGCAGTTCATAGTGAGATGGACTCAATTCTTTCAAATGGAACTTGGGAGTTAACTGAACGACCATACAGGTGCTAACCAGTAGGTTGTAAGTGGGTGTTCAAGAAGAAGCTCAGGCCTCATGGTACCATTGATATGTACAAGGCGAGACTAGTAGCAAAGGGCTATACACAAAAGGAAGGTGAAGACTATTTTGACACCTATTCACCTTTCGCCAGATTGACGACAATCCGAGTACTACTTTCTATGGTTGCCTCTTATGGTCTAATCATTCATCAAATGGATGTGAAGACAGATTTCCTTAATGGAGAGTTGGAAGAGGAAATCTATATGGATCAACCTGATGGGTTCATAGTAAAAGGTGAATAGAGAAAGGTGTGCAAATTGTTGAAATCCTTGTATGGTCCGAAACAAGCACCTAAGCAATGACATGAAAAGTTTGACAGTACATTGACGTCTGCGGGCTTTGTCATTAATGAGGCTGATCGGTGCGTGTACTATCACCATGGTGGGGGCGATAGCGTTATATTGTGCTTGTATGTGGATGACATACTCATTTTTGGTACAAGCATTAATATAATTCTGAGGTCAAGTATTTTCTATCGAAGTGCTTTGATATGAAAGATTTGGGAGAGACTAATGTCATTTTGAATATTAAGCTGAATAAGGATGAGAGTGGAATTACTTTAACGCAATCCCACTATGTTGAGAAAATTTTGAGCTGGTTCAACTTTATAGATAGAAAGATTTATCCAACACCTTATGATCCCAGCGTGATACTCAGAAAGAATAAGAAAGAGCCGATAGATCAACTTAAATATTCTCAAATGATCGGTTCACTCATGTACTTAGCAAGCGCAACCCGCCCTGATATCTCGTTTGCTGTGAGCATGAATGTAGCCTAGAGGGGGGTGGATAGGCTTTTCGATGCTTTGTTGAAACCTGAAACACTTAGTAGTCTATCAAATACAGAGAAATCGGACTAGTCCGGTAGAGTGCGGACTAGTCCGTTTTCTAAACAGAGAAATATATATATATATATATATATATATATATATATATATATATATATATATGTTTTATACACCTCTGTACAAGGAACCATGGACTAGTTCGTGATCACCCCGGACTAGTCCGCACTGGCAGACTAGTCCGCACTTAGTCCGTTAGTCCGGACTAGTCCGAACAACCACGGACTAGTCCGATCTTCTCTCTGGATAGAAAACGGACTAGTTCGATATGGTCCGGACTAGTCCAATATTTCGACTCCATAACCCTAAGGACGGCTCAAACCTAATCTCCTTCATGCTCACAACCATCCCAACTCTCTCTCTCCTCACTCAAGTGCTCCCAAGGTGAATTTGCAAGTTCTCCACCAAAACCTCTCAAATTTCTGTGGAAATCATTCTCCACCACCAAGGGATCAAAGACCCCGGACTAGTCCGGATCAAAAACTCCCTCAACACCTTGAATCGAAGGATTTGGTAAAATTTTCTCCAAACCATAGAACCATCTATATTCCTTGTTTTTGCTCAAATAGCATAGATCCCCTAGTCAATACATGCTTCATTGATGTATTACATGTATCCTAGATCACATTTGCAATGAATAATCTCAAATTTCAACGAATTAGGGCTTGAGCAGCCACATAACGGACTAGTCCGTTATTAGGGCGGACAAGTCCGACACTCCGGACTAGTCCGACCCTGAACTCCGGACTAGTCTGATATGCCCTGATTCAGAAATCTTGTTAGGGAATCCTAGCTTATGCAATCCTTTGTCATTCTTGATTATTCATACCCACTTTATCTTCCTTGTCAGAAAACATGTCAGGATCAAATGAAAGTCTCTCTGACTTTGAGGCAGAAATGGATCAAGATGTCATATCTCATCATCCAGAGTCTCGCTCCAAAAAGAGACAAGATCACGTTGACGAGCCCTCGCTCACCCCACCCAGAGTTCGCCGAAAGGTCACAATCAAGAGACCAGCCTCAAGAGCAAATGTGGCTGGCTCTAGCTCGGCGGCTCAACGCCAAGTCAAGGGCAAGGGAAAGGGGCTTGCTTCTGGCCCAATCGGTCCCCTCAAGATGACAGCTCCAAGGCAGGGACATAGGGATCCCTCGGAGCAGAAATTCAATGGCAAAGGGAGCGAAGTGGCATGGAACCTGAGGATGGTTGATGCCTACAGCTCCGGCAAAAAGGCAGCCGACAAGAGATTTTGGAGTAACTTTCACTCGGACTACTACAGTTCAGTGTACCTCCAAATGAAGACTCCAGTGGTCCGAAGTCAATGGATCGACTGGACGTACTTTGAAAGGAAAAGCTGTGAAGCTTTTGAGGAGGTCATAGAGGCTGCAGAGAGACATGGACTCAAGGACCTGCTCGCCTTCAGGTACAACTGGAATGATGATATCATCACCCAGTTTTACTCGACCTGCCATTTTGCTCATGATGGAGAGGACAGAGTGACTTGGATGACACATGGATCCAAGTACACAATCTCCTACACTGAATTTGCCAGACTGCTGCATCTTGAGGACACCAATGATGATGAGATTGTGATTCACAATCTGGGAGTGGTGGAGAAGGACAAGATGGAATTCCTCTATGATACTCGACTTCCTTTCAACCCTCTCTCAACCAAGAACATGAAGCCTTTCTTCATTGTTCTCAACAGAGTGCTCCGGAAGACAATCGCTCCAAAGGATGGAGATGCCGGGAGCGTCCAAGGTTATCTTAGAACCTTGATGAAAGTGATCAGCAGGAGGAGAAGATTTAACATCTTCGACTATATTTGGAATGACATGGTAAACATATCCTGCACACAAAACCGCTCCTGTGGCCATGCTCCTTTCTTGATGTTCATGATTGAGAAAGTCACAAGAATTGAGTTTGTGAAGGATGTTTCAAGGCGCAAGCTATCAACATGTCTTACAAAATTTGATTTGTCCTCTCAGTTTGCCCATCGGTTTGCGGGTGATAAACGAAGCTGAAATTCAGTCGTGTACCCATGGCTTCATGCAGCTTCTTCCAGAACCTAGAGGTAAATTGAGAACCCCGATCTGAAACTATCCTCTTTGGAACTCCATGGCGACACACGACTTGCTCCATATACAGCTCGGCTAGTTGTGCAACGCTGTACTTGTTTCTAACAGGAAGGAAATGGGTTGTTTTTGTCAATTGGTCCACGATAACCCAAATAGAGTCGTAACCCGATTGAGTACGTGGCAATCCGATGATGAAATCCATGCTGATGTCTTCCCACTTCCACTCGGGTACTTTCAATGGCTGCAACAGTCCAGCGGATCTTTGATGTTCGGCCTTCACCCGTTGGCACGTATCGCATAAGGCAACATATTCAGCTATGTCCCTTTTCATACCATCCCACCAATAGCAAGTTTTTAGGTCCTTGTACATCTTTGTACAGCCGGGGTGTATGGAATAAGGTGAGTCATGTGCCTCCTTTAATATCGTGTTGTGGATGTGCTTCACGTTAGACACATAATTCCTTTTTCCTAATCAAAGCGTTCCTTTCTCGTCTTCCTTGAAATCCTTTTCTATGCCTTGTCGGATTCTTTCCTTGATTTCCTCATCCGTTGCTTGGCCATCTCGTATCTCTTGTTCCAGCAAGGAGTTCAGTTCTATCACCTCCATCTCGTTCAAGAACCCGAGATGTAACCGTTCGAACTCCTCGTGCAGCTCAGGTGGCAGCTCCCGAACCGTGAGTTGATGACACACTCCTTTTCTACTCAACGCATCAGCTACTACATAGGCCTTTCCGGGGTGATAGTTGATTCCAACATCATAATCCTTGATGAGTTCCAACCATCGACGTTGCCTCAAATTCAGATCCGTTTGCGTGAATATATACTTGAGGCTTTTGTGATCCGTATAGATCTCACATCGGTGGCAAAGGATATAATGCCTCCAAATCTTCAAGGCATGTACCACGGCTGCAAGTTCCAAGTCATGTGTGGGGTAATTCAGCTCATGTTTCTTTAGTTGTCTCAACGCATAGGCTACCACTTGTCCTTCTTGCATGAGCGCACATCCAAGCCCTTGTCTTGATGCGTCACAATATATGTCAAAGCTTTTGCTAACGTCCGGCAATACCAAAACCGGCGCTGTGGTTAATCTCTTCTTTATCTCCTCAAAGCTTTCTTGACACGCTGGTGTCCACTGAAATGCTTTCCCTTTAATTAGCAATTCAGTCATAGGCTTCACTATTTTGGAGAAATCCTTGATGAACCGGCGGTAGCATCCAGCCATCCCAAGGAAACTCCGAATATTTCTCACATTCTGCGGTTGGCTCCACTTTAAAATGTCTCCCACTTTTCTGGGATCAACCGATACTCCTCCCTCGGAGATGATGTGGCCTAGGAACGATATCTCCTTTAGCCAAAATTGACACTTGCTGAACCTGGCATATAATTGATGCTCTCGCAGTTTCTGCAATGTCAATCTCAAGTGTTCTCCATGTTCTTCCTCGATTTTCGAATACACCATGATATCATCGATGAAAACCACGATGAACTTGTCCAAGTACTCCATGAAGACCTTATTCATGAGGTACATAAAGTATGCGGGTGCATTCGTTAACCCAAAATACATAACAGTATATTCATACGAGCCATACCGTGTTCAAAATGCAGTCTTGGGTATGTCGGAGGGCTTAATCTTCAGCTGGAAGTATCCCGACCGAAGATCAATCTTGGAGAAAATTCGGGCACCTTTCATTTGGTCGAACAGGTCCTCTATACGAGGCAGCAGGTATTTATTCTTGATCGTCACGTCATTGAGAGACCTATAATCCACACACATCATTTGGGTCCCATCCTTATTGTCTACGAAGAGCACGGAGGCTCCCCACGGTGACAAGCTTGGGTGTATAAAACCCTTATCTAGCTGCTCCTGAATTTGTTTCTTGAGCTCCACTAATTCATTAGCAGGCATCCTATATGGCCTCTTTGCTATAGGTGCAGTTCCAGATACTAAATCAATGGCAAATTCAATGTCCCGGGTGGCATCCATGGAAGTTCTTCCAGGAACACATCTAAATATTCTTGAACCACCAGAATGCTTTCCAATGTCGCTTCTTCGATGTGGTTCAGCACTGCCTTCACGGTTGTAGGTTGGGCTGCCTCGAACTCAATACGAGTACCGTGCTCACTTGTCAACTGCACGATCCTCTGAGCACATTGAATCATTCCGTTGTGCTTGCTTAACCAATCCATTCCAAGTATTATGTCAATCCCTCGAGAATCCAAGACAATAAGGTTGGTAAGAAAGTCTACCCCCTTATTTTAAGGCTTACTTTCGTATAGAATTCAGAATCAAAAGAAGTGATTTCCCAACTATATGCATCAAGGTGTATGAACTAAGCAAATTCTTGTATTAATTTCAGCCTATATGAGGATGTGAACACGTACCGAAGCATCTCACATCTCTCCACTATGTGTGGTTGTGGACATTCGCCGAAGCGTCCCACAACTCACATCAGCACACAAACCAAGCAATCATCACAAAAATTTCAGAACACCACTCTTATTCAAGCTACAACGATCTAAACGTTCCTATTACAGCTTTATTCAATGGAAAACTAAACTTAATCATGAGAACCGGTATTGTTCTCGCCATGTGATAGGGTGTTGGGTGTTTCCCTCACATAACACTCATGGATTTGTGGTGCAGATCATGTTGGAAGTCAAGAGGTGTGGTGTAGATCCAAGAACTCGAGTGGAGAACCGAAAGAAAATGAGCCGGATGAGTTGTGGCGGCGCTCAACAAACACCAGCGCGTTCTCCCCCTTTTATTAGCCGAAAGCCACACGTTTACAACAACCTTAGTCTGGTTTTGCACCATACAAATTTGAAAAACATGCAGCACACGCATGTGCCATGCACGTATGGCCCAAAACCCCCCGGGTTGTGTTTGAAAATCAAACCAAAACACCTTCACACACACTAGGACTCGGTGCAACACATGTGACTCAGGATACACCCCTGGTTCTTGTCATGTGTGCTTTATTTCCTTGGAACATAAGGAAACTAAACTTTGATAAACCTCCAGAAGTACTCAACAATCTCCCCCTACTTCTGAGGTTTGATCTCCTGAACTCCAATCTTCTCACGAAGTTCCTGAAAATGTGTATGTCCTAGTGGCTTTGTGAGGATATCAGCAAGTTCATCTTTTGTCCCAACATGCTCCAAGATGACTTCTCCTCTATCAACACATTCTCTGACAAAGTGAAACTTGATGCCAATGTGTTTACTTCTATCATGCAAGACTGGATTCTTTGCCAAAGCAATTGCTGCTGTGTTATCCATCTTAATCACTGGTGGAGATACTTGAATTCTTGTCACTTCTTCTAGCACATGCCTGAGCCAAACAGCCTGACTTGCTGCAGCTGCTCCAGCCACATACTCAGCTTCACATGTGGACTTTGCCACAGCCTTTTGCTTATGAGATAACCAGCTGATAGGATTTTCACTCAGGAAGAAAATGACTCCTGTTGTGCTTCTTCTGTCATCCACATCTCCCCCAAAAATCACTATCACTATAGCCTCTTAACTCAAGACTTCCTTCACCTCGGTTGTAAGACAAGCCATACCTCATTGTAGCTGCCACATACCGAAGTAAATGTTTCAAAGCCACCATATGTTCTTCTTGAGGTTCTGACATGAACCTGCTTAAGTACCCTACACCAAAACTAAGATCAGGCGGAGTATGTAAAAGATACCTGAGTCCACCAATTATACTATGATAAGTGGTTGGATCAGTGAGTGGTGCTGTACTTCTCTTGGTAAGCTCCAACCGGGATTCCATGGGAGTGGCACACCCGTTGCAACTTATCATCCCACTTCTTTCCAGCAACTTTGCAGAATAAGCTCCTTGACACAATTCAATACCATGTCTTCTCTTCAATACCAAGATAGTAAGACAAGCTTCCTAGATCACTCATGCAAAACTTCTCCTTCATTTTCTCCTTGAACCGACTGATTTGCTCCATGTTCTCCCCCACAATAAGCAAGTCATCAACATACACACCCACAATGTGTCTTGTCTCACCTCCAAGCTTAGTATACAAGCCATGTTCTGATTTGCACCGTGTGAAACCGAGCTGCTTGAGACTTTCATCAAGTTTGCAGTTCCATGCTCGAGGAGCTTGTCTCAAGCCATACAATGCCTTGTGAAGTCTTAAAACCCACTTCTCCTTGCCTTCAGCTATGAAACCCGGAGGTTGAGTGACATAGATCTCCTCTTCTAGACTCCCATTCAAGAAAGCTGACTTCACATCCATGTGATGAACATGCCACCCAAAATGGGCTGCAACAGCTAACACAATCCTTACAGACTCCATCCTGGAAACTGGTGCAAAAACTTCTTCAAAATCAACTCCTTGCTTCTGCACATACCCCTTTGCAACCAGCCTTGCTTTGTGGCGTATGACATTCCCATGTTCATCTTTCTTCAGCTTGAAAACCCATTTCAAGCCAATGGCACGATAACCCTCCGGAAGTTGTACCAATGACCATGTTTTGTTCTCTTCAATGGATGTGAGCTCCTCAATCATGGCAATGCGCCACTCCTTGGTCCTCAAGGCCTCTTCTTCTGTGCATGGCTCTTCACCTATGACAACAAGAAGTGCATCTACTCCTCCTTATTTTGGTTCACAGCTTGGCACCATCTCAAGGATATTTCTCATGGAACGATACCGAAGTGGTGCTTCTTTTAGCTCACTATCCATTTCTGTTGACATGGAATGAGGTGACACAAACTCCACATCCTTGGATGCTTGTCGCCTCAGTTGTGTCATAGAAGACACTCCCTCAGCTGGGGTTTTGTCACCCTGACCTGTGTCACAAGAGGAAGAACTCACTCCACCAGGGTTCTCATCACGAAAGATGTATTCTACCCGAAAGATGTCTTCACCATTCACCACTTCACTTGACTCAGCTGCATCCCACTTCCATGGGCAGTTTTCTTCAAACACAGCATCACGTGACACGTGAACACTCTCCGTGTTTGGATTGTAAAACCTCCATGTCTTACTTCCTTGCTCATATCCAATGAAGATCATTGGAATACTTCGATCTTCAAGTTTGCTAAGGTGCTTGCTTCCCTGTTTCACATGTGCCACACAACCAAAAGTGCGCAAATGATGTACACTAGGTTTCTTGTCATGCCGTACCTCATATGGAGTCTTTCTCTCAACACTCCGAGTAGGAGATCGGTTCAACACATACACAGCTGTGGTCACTGCCTCTCCCCAGAACGAACCAGGCATATTCATTGCTTTCAACATGCTTCTTGCCATTCCCATGACAGTTTGGTTCCTTCTCTCAACTACACCATTTTGCTCAGGAGAATATGGAGCTGTCAAGTGACGTTGAACACCCTCCTTGGTGCAATACTCAACAAAAGCCCGAGCTGTGAACTCTCCACCACGATCTGTGCGAAAAGTTCCAATCTTCCTCCCTGCCTCAGCTTCAACACTTGTTTGAAATGCCATGAAAGTACTCATTGCTTGATCCTTTGTGCTGATCAAAAACACCCACATGTATCTACTGAGATCATCCACAAGAAGAAAGAAAAACCTGCTGCCTCTTGGAGTTGCCGACTTCACTGGTCCACAGAGGTCTCCATGCACAAGTTCAAGTTTCTTCTCAGCTCGGTACTTTGCCATGCACGGGAACGGTTGACGTCTTTGTTTCCCAGCCAAACAGCTACCACACTTCTCCTCAGTTTGAGTGATGGTTGGGAATCCATACACAAGTTGCTCTTCGGCAAGTCTTCTGAGACTCCGAAAGTTTAGGTGCCCCATCCTTGCATGCCACATCCATGTTGCATTGCTCCCTTGTGCCATGAGACACCTTGGTTGCACTACCTTAAGATCAATGGTGTACAACCGGTTCACACCCCGTTTCACCATAGCCACAGGGGTTCCATCTTTGTCCCAAATCTTGACATAACCATCCACCATCAAGATTTGGTGTCCCTCCTCCTCAAGCTGTCCAAGACTGATGATATTTGCCTTGAGCTGAGGAATAAGATAGACCCCAGCCAACTCCTTTCGACCACCTCTCTTTCCTTGGAATACCACAGTTCCTTGGCCATCAATCTCTGTCACTGAGCCATCTCCCAAACGCACAGTACCATGCACCGTGTTATCAAGTTTTGTGATCACATCCCGTTTCCCAGTCATGTGATTTGTTGCACCAGAGTCCAGGATCCACCGAGTACTGCCTCCTCCCTCCAAGTCTCCTACTTGAACGTGTAACATATCATTGTTGAGGCATACCTCCTCCAGGGACGTGTCTTGCTCAGCCTTTGTGTTGGTACACACCACCAAGAGGCTGGATTCAAACTCATGATCAACTTGAGCTGTGTTCACCTCTTCATCCTTCTTTTTCTCCCTGCATTCTCTAGCCCAATGACCTTTCTTACCACAGTAGCAGCACTCATTTTTGCCCACTCCACGGCCTGAGTTTCCACCACCACGGTCACCTCGACCACGGCCACGTCCTCAGCCATGATCTCTCCTCGGTGCAAATGAGTCTTTGTGCCGTTCCTGTCCAGCTCCCCCGGACATCTTGAGACGTGTTTACAACCTTGCAAGCAACTCTTCTTCACTCAAATGAAACTTCTCTTGTGTGTTGTCCTCCCAAGAGCTTGCACCAAGCCTTTCTTCTGCAGCCTTGAGTCTACCAATCAACTCATCAACGGACATATCACTTAAGTCAAGCAATGTCTCGATGGAGGCCTCAATCTGCTCAAACTTTTGTGGTACCGCCTGAAGGAACTTCCAGACAATCTCCTCCTCTGAACGTTCACTCCCAAGTGCCGCAAGTTGAGACGTGATCCGGCTCATACGCACACCAAACTCATCAACAGTTTCACCATCATGGAATCTGAGTGCATCAAACTCCCGACCCAATGTGCTTGCCCTGGCCTTGCGCACACGTTCGGCTCCCACGTTGCGCAACTTGATCGCATCCCATGCAATCTTGGCCGACTCCTTCCCGGCAGTGATCCCTATCATTTCTGGTGGCACAGCCTTGGTGAGAGCCTCCAAAGCCATCCGATCTTCAATGTAATCATCGGTGCCAAGGCTCACCGCAGTCCACAAGCCTCTCGCTTGCAACATCACCCGCATAAGTGCCGACCAATCATGATAGTTTGTCTTCGTGAGCATCGGATACGTACCACCACTGCTGACTTCCTTCGTAATGCGATGAATCACCAATGCCCCTGATCCTCCTCCTGCCCTGCTGGTGCCTCCCGGCGGTGTGACGTCCTCCATGAACGTCGGGCTGGCGATGAAGATCTCCTCCGCGACATCATCGCCCACTCAATGGCCGCGTCACGGTTCCAGGCAACGTAATCGGCTCTGATGCCAATTGTTGGGTGTTTCCCTCACAGAACACTCATGGATTTGTGATGCAGATCGTGTTGGAAGTGAAGAGGTGTGGTGTAGATCCAAGAACTCATGGAGAACCGAAAGAAAATGAGTCGGATGAGTTGTGGCGGCGCTCAACAAACACCAGCGCGTTCTCCCCCTTTTATTAGCCGAAAGCCACATGTTTACAACAACCTTAGCCCGGGTTTTGCACCATACAAATTTGAAAAACATGCAGCACATGCATGTGCCATGCACGTATGGCCTAACCCCCCCCCCCCCCCCCCCCGGGCTGTGTTTCAAAACCAAACCAAAACACCTTCACACACACTAGGACTCGGTGCAACACATGTGACTCAGGACACACCCCTGGTTCTTGTCATGTGTGCTTTATTTCCCTGAAACATAAGGAAACTAAACTTTGATAAACCTCCAGAAGTACTCAACACAGGGGTGGTCCATATATGGCCGCACGCCATGGTGAGTCGGCAGTCCATGTAGGGATTGATGACGCTGGTGCTCTATTTTCTCCCGTGTTGGCATGAGTCTCCTCTTGTTTTTCCAACAAGTACAGCTTCTTTCGGAGGTAACGGATCTTTTATTGTGTGCTTGCATAGCGGTTTCCAAACTCCACGAGCAACCTCTGAGACTTGTCAGCAGCTTGTGGGTTGGAAAGAGCTCATCCATGGGGTCCAATGATCTCCCTTGTACCGCTCTTACGATACGGGTGCAGCTAAAAAGTGGTGTCCTCAAAATACTCATGGAAGGCGTAGCACGGTCCGGTGAGTGCTTCCCATGCAACATCATCGATAGCTTTTGCCCTTGTAGCTCTCCATGTGGGTGAGAAGTGCCGAGTGACAACCCTACCATTAGATAGGATGGTTATTTCAGCGTTCCACTCTTCATGTCCGAGACGAGTGACTTTCTTGAGAAGATATTCCGGGTATAAGCTGCAGCAATCCAGAAATTCTTTGAGCTCCTTGGATATGTGTCCTCCTTCCATTCCGTTGGACCGGAATTCTTGAACTGAACAGTTGGCCCGTTCATCACCTTCATTCTCGGCCTCATCAAGGGGTGGCTCCTCTTTGGATTCATCTCCTTCCGACATAGCTTCATGAGGCTCCACGGGGTGTAAGCCCACGCGAAACTCCACCTGAGGTGCGTACCAATGCCGTTCTTGTGGATCATCTTCCTTGTCGTCTTCAATTGGTTCCACCTCTTCCGGATCCTCTTCCTCATGCATAGAGCTACTGACTTCATCTTCATCATGAGGTTCCATATTCACCTCCTCCCAATATGGTCCATCGGACACCTCAATGGGGTTAAGTGCACTCCCACGGGGTGGTGGACGAGTCCTTATACGTGCTGTGCTCCTAATCACCGGCATCTATAAATAAGACTTGAGAAGCTTTAGAGAAGGAAGAAATAACTCCAAAACTTCAGAAGTTATTGATCAAGAAAGCAAAGGTGTTGCTGTCCAAAAGAAGAGAAAAGGAGGGGCTGAAAATAGCACTTTGCGGTGGCTGAATTGACAGGTAAAGTTCAGCAGCAAGCAATTTTCGAAAATAACAGTTTAGAGGGGTGTGCCTATGTGTTTTAGAGTGTCCATTCTACCTAGGCTTGTGGCCAACGGTCAACGTGGCTCTGATACCAATCTTTGAAACCCGGTTCCGAAAATAGAACCAAGTTAATACATATGTGTGCCCAGGATGTTCATCACGCATATACATGTAATCCACAAACTGAATTCAGAATATAACCACGAATAAATAGTGTTTAAGTACTTTATTACAATGACTCAATGTCTCACTCATGAATGTATAGCTTATTCTTGAAGCGGAAGACTCTAAACGACAGCCGAAATAACTAAATAGCAGGCCCCAATCTTTAACTCCACATGCATGTTGACGGTAGTTTGCACGTCTAGTACTCCACATGGTCCTCGAAGTACTCATCTCCTGTAGCTGATTTATATGTGGGAATGCAAGGGTGAGTACATGTCATACTCAGCAAGTGCGGAAAGAGTATGACATGTAGCTTATAACAAGGTAGAAAATAAAAAGGCTCATTGCAGAAAGCAAATTTTATTTCACAAACATGGTAAATACAGCAACTAAGTCTAGATGAATTAATTCCCAATATAAACAAGTAAATCAGCAACATTCTTTCCTCATAAATCATCATTTATCAAGTCTCAACTAGCCAATAATCTTTCTCAAGTTCATCTCATACTCATGAATATTCATAACCATCTCTTTTTCATATAACCGAAACCAAACTCATTGTCATGACTCAAAACAGTCCCAAAACCAATCCCAATGACCATGCCATAACCATACTGAATAACCATTCCAAGTTTTCCCTCTAATCATGGAAGTTGGCCAGGTGCTTGTAACCGGAAGCACAACTATCATGATAGTTTCACTCTGCAGAGGTGGCACCACTTTACCCACAAGTTCGTGATTTCGTCACCTGTCGACGACTGCAGAACCTCAATTATACCAGTACACAACCGTCGGTGTATGGCCAAGAGATCACAAAATAGCCTTTACAAAGGGGCTACTAGATGTATGGACTCACTACTAGATGTATGGACTCACTGAGGTTTCACCAGCAGGCTTGAATCACCATTCTCCCACCCACGGGCCCCCTCTTGTGCCATGCAGTTCCCAGGGCAGTCCTCCTCGACTCCCATTCCCCGCGCCATCCACGGTCCATAACAAGCTAGCAACACACCTAATTAATCAGCTAACCCGCACCCATACTTGGCCTTGTGGTGGCAATGTTTTCCTGGCATATTCTCACATGAAGCGGTCCTTAGATCTACGGCAAGTTCCACCATCTCATCCAGCAACATCCACGAACCAAGATTGCCTAGATCTTCCTGATTCCATGCACATTAACATCATCAAGATCTCATCATCATTATTTATATGAGTGCAGTAGCTAGACATGTTTTATTTCAGCTTCCCGTATCCCGTGAATTAAGCAAAGCAAAAAGGAAAAACGACCATACCCGACTCATCAACTTTCCAGGCGACAAGGATGGTTAACAAAACTACTAAACTCCTATAAAAGGGTGTCCCATCAAGTTGACTCAAGCGTACGAGTTTTCGCAAACAAACAGTTTCAAAAACATGGGATCAATATGGTCAAGGGGCACTTGCCTTGCTCCCGTGGTTCTTAATGTTCGAGCGTCTAGAAGTCTTGGTGCTGTAGTTCTTCGTGGATGGCTTCTTGAGCTTGTCCTTCTACTCATGACCACACACATACAAACTTTACTCAAGATGCAATGGGGTAGATGAATGCAAATCCTATGGTGCTGTTTTATTAAACCAGTTTGTACGTGTTCTTGCATTTTTAATGGGCTTTCATGGGGTTTTATGATGAACAAGGGTGTAGGGATCAAGTGTGGACGTGGTGATGATCTTGACTCAAGATCTAGATCAATTCCACCGTCAAAAATCGATTAAAACGCGATCTATCCACACGTAAAAGATTCTGCTCGAAGGGGGCAAAGAAAACGGATGCGTAGAAACAGCGGCGATGTTGTAATATGGGTAATGGAGACCTACCTCACTTCCTCCTTTTGGCAGGGCCTTTCTCCTAGCAATGGAAGCAGCGGGGGATTTTTCTATGGAAGATTAGGGTAGGACAGATCGTCGGGCTTTTCTCCGGCAACGGCAGGGCGTGACGGGGCTCGACGGCGGCCAAATTCCGGCAAGGGGGGGAACTTGGCGACTTGGCAGCAAGGAAGGGGGCTTAGCAGCAAGGGGGGACGTCCAAAATAGAGAGGATTTCAGCCCGGGGGTGGGGGTTATATTTATAAGGGAAAAAAGGGAGAGTCCTACTCCAATTGGAGCTCAAATAAGAGTCATATTCAATTTTTTTTTGGATCTTAACAAACTTATCTCTTGTGGTGCGGCAGCCTTGGGGATTTTATCCCCAAAATGTGGGGAAAATTCCCCTTTTTGGGAATTGGGGAATTTAGAAATTTTGGGGGAAATTTGGGAATGACTCATTTCAGCTATCTTTTTCCCATTCCTCACCATTTCTATGTCACTTGCTCCATTTATACATTCCCCTCTCCATTTCTATGTCTCATTCTCCATTTCTACATTCCCCTCTCCATTTCTATGTACCATTCTCCATTTCTACATTCCCCTCTCCATTTCTATGTCCCATTCTCCATTTCTACATTGCCCTTCTCCATTTCTATGCCCCATTCTCCATTTCTATATTCCCTTCTCCATTTATGTGGTTTTTTCTCCATTTCTATGGTTCCTTCCTCCATTTCTATGGTTCTTTCTCTATTTCTATGGTTCCTTCCTCCATTTCTATGGTTCTTTTCCCCATTTCTATGGTTCTTTCTCCATTTCTATAGTTCTTTCTCCATTTCTACTTCTTTTAAAATGTTTCTCTACATGAAAAACATATGCAATGCATGGAAATGAATTTGAGAGTGTTACATGTAGCAAAGATGCTGTCCTACAGGGCAATCTTGAAAGAAACGCACCTATATGAGCTCCGACTGTCTAACGTCGCAGTCTGTGAGATTTGGGTGATCTCTAGAAATCTACTGAAGAGACCAGGGAGTACGACGCATATGCTCCACCCGTGGGGTAGACTACTGGCAGTCACGTATGTAACAGCCCTGACTTTTGTAAAGTTTGATTTCAACTTATGAAACAAAGTTAAGGCAAATAAATAGCTTGAGTTTATGTCACATAAAATGATAAACACAAAAATAGACATATGAGGGAGTTAAAAAATTTCTTCAACTCCTAATTAGCACATGCTAACATGGGGAGTGAACTTCACTCTCCAATTTAAACTCATGTGCACATTCTCTAGGAGTATAATGGAGGGAAATTTAAACACAAATTTGAATCTTTTAAAAGGATTCATATCCAGATTATCTAAATGCATCCGAACAAATTCACTAATGCATTTCCCATGTATCTATGAGCTTCGGGTCCAAATTTGGGTATTTTTGGAGCTCATATACTATGTATTCAAAGGATTAATGGGGATCACATTCAAATTCAAATTTGAATTTTGAAACTGAACCAGACATGCTCAATTTTGAAATCTGATTTCAGATTCAAATTCCTCGTAATTTTTTGGTCTACTGTCCAATTTTGGTGGAATTTGGATAAAGGCGGTGCAGGAATCTTAAAGCACGGAGGATAAGAGAGTGAGGGACTATGGAGCCCACATGTCAATCTCCCAAATTGAGAACCGACTCCCTCGCCTCATCAGCGCGCGCCAGCTCCTGGCAAACCCGTTCCCGATGAGCTATCGGCGCCAGCTCCTGGTAGCCCATCGATCGTCTCGGTGCCCATCCTCCACGCAGGAGCACAACACAATTTTGCTTCCTCTCTCACTCACCCGGCCGCTATTCGGCTCCCGCGCGTGAAGGATAGCCGCCGGCGCCGCTTCTCTGTTTTCCACCGCACACAGCCGCACGAGCTTCGTGCGAACGAGCTCCAAGCACAGAAAAGGAGCGCAACAACTTGTTCTAGCATGCTACCACTTCACACCGAAGTTTTCTTGCTGTGGTTGGTGGCAAATTGAGGATTTCTACCGAGCTTCCGAGGTACCCCGGTGGAACCGAAACCGGCTCACCGTGGACAGCACGCCACGGCCGTCTTCGCATCCAACTTGCGGCACAAGAAAGGTGCGCTATGCTCCATAGAGTGTGTAGCTGAAACCCTCTTAGCAAATGATCAATCGGTTGATGAGAATTCCACCGTTTCCCAAACCCTAGTGTAGAATAGCCGAGCTCGGTTGAGACCCAAATTCAAGTCACACGATCAACCAACACTCGAGCTGATTTGCACGTAGCTTCTAGACTCCCTAGCGTCCCTCCTCAAATAAGAATAGAGCAAAAGGATCTAGAAACGGCCGAGTTCTTGTTGTTTTTCATGCCGCCATGCAAAAGCGCCTTGGGTCGCCGTGGAGCCATCGGTTGCCGGCCTTTTTAGTAGGTTTGTGGTCTATTTTCAGCAGCCTTGAGCTTCCACGGTGCTCACCGAGAAATTCTCAACTGCTTTTGGGCTGTGTAGAGCGAGAACGACCTTGCCGGAACCCTAGGTTCCGCTGTCGCCGGTGCACACGGGTTTCCGCGCATCGCCGGCAGCCGGCGACCTTACAAACGAGTTCAGCGTGGCAAATAATGGGGAGACAGAAAGTTTCGGCCAGAAAGGTGGCTGGGAAGGCGATTCTGACGACCCTCGCCGGAGGGCGCTGCCGCTCGGCTGTTTGGCGCGGTTGAAGACGCAGCTGTGGCATGGGACCCACTGGCAGCGTTTTAAACTTTTCTCTGTTTTCAGAAAATAGTTCAAACTTCCAATAGCCATAACTTGGTACAGAATTGTCCAAAAATTGTCAAATAAATTTTATTGGATTCCCCTCAGAGAGTACTATCCACGGGTGTAGCCTAATATTTATGAAAATCCATGGATTTGGCTCAGTAATTCATCTAAGGAAAATATTGTTGTATTTATTCCAGGGGTTCTGTTATTTGAAAAATTCCCAATTTTTGGCAGGACATCATTCCAAATATACTTGAACTACAGTAAAAATTTCAGAGGCATGGGACCTCATTTGCTTGGTCAAATGATGTATTATTTCTTATTGTCTCTGAAAAATAGGAAAATGAACAGAGCCCATTTTCAGCTTTCCCCCAATCCTTGTAAAATTCATATCTCCATGTAGGAAATAACAAAAATGGTAAAACCAATTCCTATGGACTCAGGATATTTTGTACTTCACAAAAAAGTCTACTTGTCAGCATAGGAAAGCTTAATATCTAGGCGGTAAAGGCAGATTAGTAAAAACCACATAAGGAATTATTGTGATCACATGGAGCCATTTCAAGAGCTCAAATTGTGCACACTGCCTGCATGCCTATCCTTTAAGCTATGTTTAAATTTTCAGCTTCATTGGACCCCCTGGAACTTGAGCTACCATTCTTTTGGCCTAAGTGTTCATATGAGGACTTAATCACATGGTGATTAATTTTACCTCCCTTTTCACCTAGCTTTCTTCCTCTCGAAGGTTATAGATCCAACAACAGAAACCTTGCTGTTGTTATCCCTTTTTAGTCATAGTAAACTCGTGCAAACACATTAAATCGCTTTCTAAGTTGCTTTTGAAATATATGTGCATTGCATCTTAATAGCTCACGTGACGTTGACGTTCGACGAGGATTCAACTCAGTAGCGAGGATCTCCATCTCGTGATGAGTTTGGCGGATTCTCCGGAGGAAGACTAACTCCTAGCTTCTAACAAAACCGTTGAGCAAGGTAAGCCCCGGTTTGCATATAATTATCGTTTAAGTTTTGCTTTACTTTCACCTAATGTTGTTAGACTTCATATTGTGCATTACGTTTAGGATGCTTGAAACTCCAACTGCATTACCATGAAAATCCCTGAGTAGATGGTTATCATAGGCTTTGCCTTGTCGTAGATGCTAGTCTAATGTTGTAGCTAGCTTGGTAGAAGTCGACTAGTAAAAAGCTACTCGCGAGCAAGGTCGAGTAACGGAGTTTACTCGCGAGAAGTTGATGATAAGAGCACCCTCATAAAAATGGGACGGGGAAGTTCCTGTACGATGGAGCGCTCAAGGTTGTCTCGACCTGCGATGGGTGTGACAATGCTTGAGACCACATTGGGCTTGGGCCGGGAGGGTAAGGCAAATATGGAGGTTGGTGTTTAGCCCCGTCTGTATCGGTTAAGGACCGCGCATATGCGGCCCTGCTGGACAAGATTGAGCTGTACCGGATATATAGTGGGGTATGGGACCCATGAAACTGATGTAACTCGATGGACCGTGATATAGAAACTCATCCTTCACGTGGGAATGGCGTTGAGAAGGCGGGAGGTGTAAATCCTTTAGCGGGCAACTTCGACGTGTCTGCGTAGAGGACCATCCTGTTCGGTGTGAAACGTTTTTCTATGTCGGGGTGTCGTGTGAAAGGTTGCTGCATACATTGTAAGAAAGAGTGATTCTTTCGAGGCAGGTGTATGTGTCGTGCATTCCGGGTTGTTATTGATTTGAATCACCGTCGCTCGCGAAAGCGGATTGAGCATACTTTCCCACTGCGTCGTGACGTAGTAAGAAGAGGAACTAGGTCTCTTAACCTGTTGTTCATTGCTTAATCATTGTATTGGAACCTTGACTGAATTAGATATAGTGCCAACTAAAGTTCTATTCCACCTTAGGCTAGCAACATCGGGATAAGCGTTTCTTGTTTGATTGTGGACTTCCGGTGTTGTGAGGCGTGAGGACCACTAAAATGAAGGCTATAAGAATCTGACTATAAGGATCAAGTTTAGTCAAGCTTCATTTTGCAAATTCATTTTCCTACTGTCTTACTACCCCTGCATGTAGAGTTACATTTTTAGGACTGGCAGTTAAGACTTGCTGAGACTTAGTGCTCACGGTTGCTTATTAGTTGTTTTTGCAGGTAGCAGGATGCCTGCTATGAAGAGGGTTGTTTGGTGAGACGACGAACCTCACGGTTCATTTAACTCACCAGAAACCTAGCCGCTGCCTTACTTTGGTGAAGCTAGTAGGAAGCGTTCACGGGCTGAACGAATTCTCTTCGGTGTAATTAGGATCGAGAGTGAGTAGATGTCCAGCTTTTAAATTCCGCTGCGTGTGTACATTATGTTGTAAAAGAGCTTATGTTGAGTAATAAATCATTTCATATATTCTTACCATCTTTTCATGCATGCTGTTGGGTGCCGCATCGCACGGCACCACCTAGTACGATTCCCGGGCGAGCGGACGACCCCGTAGAGGGTCGGGCCGTCACAAAGTACTAGTAAGTTCTTTAGGTGAAATCGGTTTACATAAAACATGCAATTCAAGATTTAGTCCATTGTTCAAGTTGTGAACTGATGTAACTTATATAGGCAGAAGTTCAACTTAACAGTCTTCGCTCAAACACTAGTATATCAAACAAGGAACAAGAATTGTCTCTCTTCTAACGACTTTGAGATCTGGTGGGGGATTGTTGGAATTTTGGCCCAAGGCCCATACAAGAAATAACAATAATTCCAAATAAATCTCAAAGGCCCATTACTGCAAGAGAGGGTGGTGCCAGTGGTTTAGTACCACATGAGAAGTTTGATGGAAGAAACTCCTACATATAAGGGAGGTTGTTCTTCCACTCACTAATTGAGAGGTAAGAAGAGAGGAGAGGAGTGGCCCACGCGCGCTCCTCCTCCTCCTCCCCGCTCGCCACGCCTCGCACACATGCGCGCGCGTGTGTGTTCGTGTGAATTTGAGCCGAGCCCAACTTTTATTTTTGCTGCAAAAAAATTGGTTGGGCTTTGTGGGCTTTTTGGGCTTACGAGTTGGGCTGGTCAGTTAGATACGGACCGGCCACTACTACAAAAACCGCCTGTGATAAAAAGTCTTCACAGGCGGATTCATGAAGGCGCATGTGATAACTTTTTCATAGGCGGTTTGAGTTTCTGCCTGTAATAATATGTTTGGGGTCGTCTGAGATGAAGCTTGTTGTAGTAGTATCCGCACGTTGCATATAAATCTGATCCGCAACCGAATCAATCTCTACAGGTACTCTATATATTGCGACGTGCGCGGCACAGGAAATACCCCAAAATAAATCATTCCCACGTTCCAGTTTCTTGCGCCGCCATTATCTACTCCATCCCGAGCGCCGGCGTGCACCGACGATCGGGAGAGCAGGTCTCCGGAACCGCTCACCCTTGCGATCCTGCAATGGAAGAGGGATAATAAGGTTTTTGGGAAGCGCTCTGCGTACTGCTCGAGTTCTTCATCACGGGTCGCCTACCGCTGAGATCGGGCGCTACTTCCCAGCGTCGCCACCAACGTCTGCACCCACCGACAATTGTCAGATCAGTGTTTGCAGCGATTCCTCCAGTTTCAGATCGGTACGTTTAATCTGAATTCTTGTTTGCTGGTGTTTCTCGCTGTTTGAAGTCGTGTTTTCCAGAATTATTCAGTAAATTGGCTATTTCTTCCAACAGGACAAACTCTGCATTGTCATGCTTCCGGTTAATGAAGCTATGTTTATGGGTGATATTAGTTTCATGGCTATGTTTACTATTTCTTCGTGACGGTGATTCGTGATGTTGGATGACATATTGTTGCTACAGTGAAACTCATTTAGTAATTATGATTCTTATTGAATAGTCATATGCTTCATTATAGGAAAACGCAAAATTTACGACGACTGAAATTATTTACGATTGTTTTAGGGTTGGCCGTCATAAGTAAACTAATTTACGACGGTCGGACTCAGCCATCGCAAATAGCTACTTATTTACGACGGCCATTAATATTAATCTACGACAGTCAGGACCCAACCGTCGTAAATTAAGTCTTATTTACGATGGTCAGGACCCAACCGTAGTAAATTAAGTCTTATTTCGACGGGCAGTACCAGGTCGTCGTAAATAAGACTTATATACCTACTTGTGCGCCACTCGTAAATAAGACTTATATACCTACTTGTGCGCCACCTCACGGCCCACTCACACCCGCCCGCGCTGCCACCCTGCGCCTCTTCCTGTGAGTATTTTTTTCTTAGTTAGTTATTTTTTATTAATAGTTGTTTAAATAGTTAGTTTATTAGTTATTTAGTTAAATTATTAGTTAGATATTTTTATTAGTAAGTTAAATTATTTGATGTATTAGTTATTTTAATTAGCTGATTAATTATTTTAGTTAACTAATATATTTAATTAGTATAATATGTTTAAGAGTTGTGATAATAGTTGATATATTACTATTGTTGAATATCTCACTAATGATATTCCTATAGCAATTTATGTGCATAACTTGTCTATGTATTACTTCCTGTATTTCTGCCTTTCCCTGTGTGGCTTGAAGGTGAGGCTGAAGGAGAGTCAATGAAGATAATTGGCCTAATGAGTACTATGTTGATGATCCGACAGTTCTTTCAAATATTTTCATTGTGGTGTTTGTATAATAGTTCGTGAGAATCTTAGGTACTTGGCTTGTATATCAGCTTTGTAAGAACCTAAGTTTGAATATATATATATATATATATATATATATATATATATATATATATATATATATATATATATATATATATATATATATATATATATATATATATATATATATATATGTGTGTGTGTGTGTGTGTGTGTGTGTGTGTGTGTGTGTGTGTGTGTGTGTGTGTGTGTGTGTGTGTGTGTGTGTGTGTGTGTGTGTGTGTCTGTATGTATGTATGTATGTATGTATGTATGTATGTATGTATGTATGTATGTATGTATGTATGTATGTATGTATGTATGTATGTATGTATGTATGTATGTATGTATGTATGTATGTATGTATGTATGTATGTATGTATGTATGTATGTATGTATGTATGTATGTATGTATGTATGTATGTATGTATGTATGTATGTATGTATGTATGTATGTATGTATGTATGTATGTATGTATGTATGTATGTATGTATGTATGTATGTATGTATGTATGTATGTATGTATGTATGTATGTATGTATGTATGTATGTATGTATGTATGTATGTATGTATGTATGTATGTATGTATGTATGTATGTATGTATGTATGTATGTATGTATGTATGTATGTATGTATGTATGTATGTATGTATGTATGTATGTATGTATGTATGTATGTATGTATGTATGTATGTATGTATGTATGTATGTATGTATGTATGTATGTATGTATGTATGTATGTATGTATGTATGTATGTATGTATGTATGTATGTATGTATGTATGTATGTATGTATGTATGTATGTATGTATGTATGTATGTATGTATGTATGTATGTATGTATGTATGTATGTATGTATGTATGTATGTATGTATGTATGTATGTATGTATGTATGTATGTATGTATGTATGTATGTATGTATGTATGTATGTATGTATGTATGTATGTATGTATGTATGTATGTATGTATGTATGTATGTATGTATGTATGTATGTATGTATGTATGTATGTATGTATGTATGTATGTATGTATGTATGTATGTATGTATGTATGTATGTATGTATGTATGTATGTATGTATGTATGTATGTATGTATGTATGTATGTATGTATGTATGTATGTATGTATGTATGTATGTATGTATGTATGTATGTATGTATGTATGTATGTATGTATGTATGTATGTATGTATGTATGTATGTATGTATGTATGTATGTATGTATGTATGTATGTGTTGAAGTGTGTAGCTGACACTTCCCCCGGACCTGCTCTGGGCAGCCCGCGGAGGTTCTTTTTCGGAGGGGCTAGTCACTCGCGGAGAGCTTCAGCGTTAGGGACGATCGAGAGAGAAGCTTCACACAGGGAGTTTTACGTGGTTCAGGCCGCCGGAGCGTAAAACCCTATGTCCACGGTGAGCGGAGATGCTCGCTGTATTGCTTGCTGCTCAGAACCGGAGTCCTGAGCTTGAGGGGGTGAGATGGCTAGAGTGCGAGTCAACAGAGTTTGAACCCTTGCTAATGTTGCCTACCCGAGCCTTTTATAGTCCAAGGCTCGAGCGGCTTACAAGGTGGGCCCGGGACCCGACAGGTGGTCCCGGGGAGATTTCCTTCCATCTACCGTATCTGCAGTTATGCCGGTAGTTGTCTCTAGCAAAGGCTTCCGAGTCTTTGTTCTGCCGCCCTGCCCATGCCGCAAGCTAGTCGTAGTGGTTGATGATGGCAGGGGCGGCAGGGGATGTCTTGTCGCTGTGTTTATTGGCGGGCAGGCGCTGACATGGCGCGCCAGTCTTCGATGTGACTGGGCGCAACGACACCTGACAGAGGCGTGCTCCGCGTCTCCGCGTCTTGGGAAGACGGAGACCTTGAATACCTTGTACGGGCAAGGTATGGGGCGGGGCGTCTTTACGCCCACTGCCTATCGCTCGGGGGCAGGCAGCGCCATTCTGCTGACCACGTGGCGGGCCCGGAGCCCTTCTCAGAGGAGAGGAGGGTCCGGCCCCGCGGGGCACGTGGAGCCTTCGGACCTCTCCCCGCGGAGGGGGAGGTTCGGCTTCTGTCGGCCACATGGCGGGCCCGGAGCTCCTCTCTGAGGAGAGGGAGGTCCGGCCCCGCCGGATACGTGGCACCTTCGGACCCCTCGCCCGTGGAGGGGGAGGTCCGGCTTCTGTATGCCACGTGGCGGGCCCGGAGGTCTCCTCTGAGGAGAGGGAAGTCCGGCCCCGCCGGACACGTGGCGCCTTCGGAGCTCTCCCTGCGGAGAAGGGCGAGTTCCTTAGGCATTTTCCCCTGTGCGCGGGGGTACCCCATATCTTAGGTACCGACAGTGGCCCCCGGGCCCATCTCGGAGGAGATAGCGAGCCCGAGGTGGGACCTCCGTCTCTTCTGATCCGCGCACTTTCTCTAAGTCCCGCATTGACCGCTGCCGGAGCACGAACGGTCGCAGGATCGTGGGAGCGTGCGCCCACTTGATGGTTGCTTTTACTGCGGCGGTTCCCAAGACCGCCACTTCTGCATGTTGTGGCGCTTTCTTCGGGAACCGCCGAAGTGCCTTGCCGGCTTGTCTTCTTAGGAGACTGACTCCTTGACCCACCGTTTCAGTCGGGCGGCTTGGGTCCACCTGTCATCGGCGCTTGGTCTAGGAGCCGAAGCGGTTGCCGATGCGGTGTATTTGAAGAGTTCCGAATCGCCTGGAATTGCACCTGGGAAGGTTTTTAGAGGGGATCTTACCCGCATTGCGGCTTCCCTTCGCACCTCCTAGCGTTTCTTCTCGGACTCTTGTGCTTTTGCCCTCTTGCCCTTGAGTCCTCCCTCGCCATGGCCTCCAACCTGCCACCAGAGAAGAAGCGCGCTCGATCTCCTCCAGCGGCGGCGTATGTGCCAAGTCAGGAATCTGGGGTGCCTGGCACTCCTTCCGGTGGCGACTCAAAGAGGCCCCGGGCTGATGCGTTGAGGGGAGCTTCTGGGGCGTCCCCTGCTCCGCCAGTTCAAGCGACTGCGGAGCGGCCGTCAGTGACGGCAGCGGGCTCTAGGAGTCCTACCCCGGCTCGGAAGTCGGGGTTCAAAGCCCGCTGGAGTGTCCACGCTTCCCGGCCATCCCCGACTAGCGGGGAGTCTGTGCCATTGCGCTCGGAACCCGGGACAACTGCCGCGGCCCCCATGCCAGCGTGAGCTTCTCCTGTTCCGGTGTGCCCGGACTCCGCGGCGGCGTCATCTCTTCCTGCCGAGACGGCCGCCGCGGCCCCCAATCCAGCGCAGGTCGACCCTGCACCAGGCGGCCCGGCCTTTATTCCAGCGCCGCCTTCCCCGGATCGCCCCTCTCCACAGGTCAAGAAGCCAGAAGCTAAAGAGGGCCCGGCAGGTCCGGCTGCCCGAGCCCCGGCGCCAGCTTCTCCTGACCGGCGTCTCGTCTTGGTTGCTGGTGCATCGACTCCTCTTGAGGACGAGGTGATGGAGGAGGTCGGGGGAACTGCCCCGGCCTCTGTTGCTCCGTTGCCCCTGGCAGATGCCTTCGCGCTTGCCGAGACGAGCGTCCGGCAGGTCTTGGCTGCACTAGGTCGCGAGCGGGAGGAGTATACAGTTGAACGGGATCGCCTCCTCACCTGGGGGAACCTTTTGCGGGAGCGGACCGTGAAGGTCAAGAGTGAGCTCGACTCCAGGCAGGAGTTGCTCGACTTCAGGGAAGTGCTCCTCGACCGGCTGAAGCGGGCTGTCAACCGTATGGACGCCGAATCGCGGCGGATCAGCAGGGAGGCCCTGGAGGCACACGCCCGGGCCGAGGAGAGCCTCTCCGTTGCTGAGGAGATACGGCAGCGGATGGAGCGCCGTAAACTCGCCGTTGAGGAACGGGAGCGTTCTACGGCAGCCGAGGCGGAGAGGGTCGCCGCGCAGCTGGCGGTGGGCGAGGATGACCTTTGAGCTCGGGTCGAGGAGCTAGAGATTCTGAAGGCAGACCTCAACCTGAGGGAGGAACAGGTCTCCCGCGAACGCCGGGCATTCTTAGAACGGGAGTTGGCCGCCGACTTCAAGGTTTCTGAGTTGGAGCGGCTCGCCAAGACTCTCCACCTTCGGGAGAGCTCCCTGGCGGCCAAGGAGAAGGAATTCTCCGAGAGAAACCTAGAGGCCCTGCAGGCAGCCCGCCGCGAGGTGGAGGGACTCTCGGCTTTGCGGTCCTCCGAGGCTCTTGCGGTCTCAAGCTTCATTGATCGAGCAGGGTCCGCCCTGATCCCTCTTGGCTTCAGTTCGGTGAGGGCAGCGGCTCCTGCGTTGAAGGTGGCGGATTTGATCCCTGCGCTGGAGTGGATTGGCGCCAAGCTTTACAGGCTAGACTCGGTTGTCGCCAGCGAGCTTGAGGCTGAGGGACGCGGCCTAGCCTTAGAGGTCGCCTCACACGTGCTGGCATGCTTCAAGAGCCGCGACCCCTCTTTCTCGCTAGAACCAGCGAGAGAGGGCCCAGCTGCGGAGCGGGAGGAAGCTGCCAGGGCTGAAGTCGAGGATGTGGCCGCCCTTGTAGCCGCAAGATTCCGGCGGGAGCCGGGAGGTCCTTAGGACTTGTTTCTCCCTTTCTATCGAGTCTGTAGTCCAGCTCATGGAGCCTCGCATAGTTTGACTCTTTTAGATATTTGTGTCTGTGATGCCTTTTCTCTCCTTCTTGGCTTTGCCTGACTGAGTCCTTAGCTCAGCAAGGTACTCAGAGGCCTTTTCCAATCTCGGAGCTCTGCATAGACACCTTCCCTGGGTCCTAACCGTGTTAGGGGCCCCCGGGGGTCTCCGGATCTTGCCCTATGGGGAGCTCCAAGTCTGCCTGCCATGTGGCGGGTCCGGAGCCCCTCCTTAGGAGGCGGCTCTGGCCCTGCTGGACACGTAGGGCTTTCGGAGCCCTCCCACCGGGGGGGGAGGTCCGGTTTCCGCCTGCCACGTGGTGAGTCCGGAGCCCCCCTCAGGGGAGGCGAGAGCTCCGGGCCCGCTGGACACGTGGGGCCTTCGGGCCTCGCCCCTGCTGAAGGGGCGGGACCCGGTCCTTCCAGTCCTAGGCCGGAGTAGTTGATAGGTCCTTTCCCCCCGCTTCATGCAGTCCCCGTTGCCGTAACCTGGAGGTCCTGCACACAGGTAGAGGAAACGTAATTCTCCTCGGGGGGTCCTCCCCTCCGGTCTCCTAGTCTTATTCGTCTTACGATCCTGATCCGTTATATGGGGCTTGGGCAATTCTGTGCTCGAGGCGCCGGAGCTCCGGCTCCCTCTGAGGTCTAGGTACGGTCGTCCGATCCCTAGTACCGGGCCGTGCGCTGGGGAAGCAGAGTGCACGTGCTTTGGGTTCATGACCTGGCAAAGCGGTTGTACTCCCCTGTACCTCCGGAGGGCAGGATGCGCAAGCTTTGGGCTCATGGCCTGCTAAGCGGGATACGCACCCTGGACCCCCCATGCACAACACAGGCCTTTCTTGGAGGTGACCAACTGGCACCGCAACACCTGACTGGGGGAGGCCCGAGAGACTCACTCGGCCATCGGCAGGTGCCTCAAGCGCAGCCGCCCTCGGTAGGATAGCGAATGCTGACTGTGGATGAGCGCGGGAGAGGGGGAGCTAGATGTACGATGAACATACATAGATAGTGCGATCATAAAAATTAATGCATAATTTATATGAGCGCATGAGAGAGAGCTAAGTAGAACAGGTTTCTGTGTTCATGCCCATAGGTGGAATTCTGGCTGTACATGGAGGCAATATTCCGCCTCGTCTACAAGGGAAGCAAGACTCTACGCGCTTAGGGTCGGAACCAGGCTAAACTGGATGTAGTCCTGTACCGTCCCTTGAGACTTAGCTGCCCCAAGCTCTGTTCCTAAATTCTATGGGATTCATTACAGAAGGGAATGACCCTGTTCTACTGATGCTCGGGGAGTAGGACTTACAGTGTTACTCCATGCCAAGGATTTTGGGAACGGATCCCACACTCGGTTGAAAGGCATGTGTACCTGGGGCGGCAGCTTTCATGATTCGGAAGGGACCTTCCCTGCTGGGGCAGAGTTTATTGGTCCTTCTTGGGAAAGAGCGTGCCGCGACACCAGGTTGCCCTTCTGCAGGTCCCTGACGCGTTTGGTTCTTTGGCGGTAGTGCTTAGAGCATCAGCCGAGACCTTGCATTGTGGGGTGTTACCTGCAGCCGAGTCTCGTCGATGAGGTTGTTATCTTCACGCTGGATCAGGTCCTGCGCGGCTTCTCCTGGGGGCCCCCGGGGAGTTCTCCCCTTCTGGCTAAGGCCTTCAAGGGGTAGGTGGACCCGGGCTCGTCTTAGATGACCTAAGGCGTCTTCCCCTTCTGGCAAGGCCTTCAAGGGGTTGACAGACCTTGGGCGGCCCCCGGGAGGTATGTCCGAGGCACGGAGGCGTGCTCTCGGGTGAGGCTGGCCCGACCTTGCACCATTGTGGTCGGTACTTGGGCTGCTGCGACTACTTGGGGCTTCTCCAAGGTTGACGCCGCAGCAGTGCAGCCTCCACTGACCCGGGACGGCAGCCGCAGCCGGCTACCGCCCTGGCCCGTCACCGTCGGAGCTGGAGTCCTCACCGTTATGCACTGTCTTTATGAAACGCTGAGGCTCCTGAAACCCCACCTGATGGGCGGCGGTGACTGGGGCATCGACCTTCTGCTTGCCATCCCTCTAAGGGTAGGGCGGTGCTTCAGCTCTCTGCTATCTTCCTTTGCGGAAGCGCTCTGCAAGCCTCTGGATATCCCAGCACTCGGCAGCAGTATGGTTGCCGGCGCCATGCACGGGGCATAGTCCGCCCTGGTCACTATCTGGGGCCGGTGACTGCCGCTGCCTTTTGTCGGGGTGTGGCCCCCGTGCTCCACTAGTCGTCGCTGCTGCGGCGACGGGAGCCGTGAATGATGACTTCATCTTGCCACTCCCCCGGTTTTTGGCCTTCTTGCCACCCCCATAGGCAGCAGCGCCGGACCCGGGCTGTCCTCCTGACTCGGAGGTTGGCAGAGAGTGCTAGTTCCGCCCTTCAGCTGCTCTGGCGCATTTGTCCGCCAGGCTGAAGAGCTCAGAGACGTCGCGGACCTCTCTGGTCGCGAGCTTCTCAAGCATTTTCTCGTCCCGGACACCCTGTCGGAACGCCACCACCACAGAAGCACTTTGAATATGCGGGATGGTGTTGCGTACCTGGGAGAACCGCTAGATGAAAGAGCGCAGCGACTCCCCGGGTTGTTGCTTGACGGCGTGGAGGTCAAGCTCCGTGCCGGGACGGGTGTAGGAGCTGCCGAAGTTGGCGACGAACTGCCGGCAGAGCTCTCCCCAGGAGGTTATGGACCCCTGAGGGAGATTCATGATCCAAGACCGAGCTGGGCTGGTCAAGGCGACGGGGAAGTAGTTGGCCATGACAGCCTCATCCCCTCCTGCGACAAGTATGGCGGTGGAGTAGATCTGGAGGAACTCCATCGGGTTGACGCTGCCGTCGTACTTCTCGGGCAGGTGCGGCCGAAACTTGCGCGGCCACCTCGCAAAGCGAAGGTGGGGTGCAAGGGCCGCACATCCTGCTCCTGCTGCCGCAGGTATTGGCGCTGCGAACGCTTGGTTCGCACTCGGCACCGTGTACCCCGGCATGGGCAAAGCTGTACCGTAGACCGGGGGCGCTGCTTGCGGCGCATATGGTTGTGGCATATGCTGCGCGGCGTATGCCTGAGGCAGGGCTCGCGTGGCGAAGATCTGCCCCCCAGGTTGTGTCGAGGCCGACGTCATGCTGTCGCCAGCCTCATGGTTGCGACGCCTTTCTCGACGTCGCTCGAGGTACACCCGGGCATCCTGGCCCAAGTGGCACCGTTCCAGCTCCCTTCTCAGGTCCGTCGACGGGATCCTGGAGGATCTGGAATACGCCGTTTGCCTGTCAACCGTTGGCGTGCGCGTCAGCGACACAGCTGGTTGACCAGGGTGTCGCCCTCGCCGAAACCGAGGGTTCGCAGCGGCGACGACGAGGCGGTCCACCTCGCGGGCCCATTGTTGGGTCGCTGAATGGGGCGCATCCCCAGCAGGTGGGTTGCGCAGCAGTACTCTTGCTGCAGCTAGCGCACCCCCATGATGTACGCTCAGCGCTGCAGAAGATCTCACACTGTCGGAGCCTGCATTGCCGGAGTCGGCGTTGCCGGAGTCGGCTGCTGGCTACCAGCTTGTGCCGACACACTCCGTCCTGAGTGCGTCGACATGTACTCCCCACTGGTCACGGTTCGCCGTGAACGCGGAGGGGGAGAGTTTGCCGCTGAGGGAAGCTTGGTCATCTTCGTCGGCGGAAACTCATCGCGCAAAGGGGAAAAGCCCCCTACCTGGCGCGCCAAATGTCGAAGTGTTCGGTCGACACTTCCCCCGGGCCTGCACTGGGCAGCCCGCGGAGGTTCTTTTTTTGGTGGGGCTAGTCCCTTGCGGAGAGCTTGCGCGGATGGACGAGTTAGTAAGAGCTTGACACGGTGAGTTTTACGTGGTTCAGGCCGCCGGAGCATAAAACCCTACGTCCACGGCGAGCTATGGAGCTCGCTGTATTGCTTGCTGCTCAGAACCGAAGTCCTGAGCTTGGGGGTGAGTTACAGCTTGGGTGTGAATGGCTAGCGTATGAGTTGCAGAGGTGCGAACCCTTGCTATCGTCGCCTACCCGAGTCTTTTATAGTCCAAGACTCGGGTGGCTTACAAGGGGGGGGGGGGGGGGCGGGACCCGACAGGTGGTCGCGGGGAGATTGTCTGTCATCTACCGTATCTGCAGTTATGCCGGTAGTTGTCTCTGGCGAAGGCTTCTGATTCTTCGTCTTGCAGCCCTGCCCATGCCGCATGCTAGTCGTAGTGGTTGATGACGGCGCAGGCGGCATAAGATGTCTTGTCGCGGTGTTTATTGGCTGGCAGGTTCTGACACCGCGCGCCAGTCAGTGATGCGACTGGGCGCAACGGCACCTGACAGAGGCGTGCTCCGTGTCTCCGCATCTTGGGAAGACGCGGGCCATGAATACCTTGTACAGGCAAGGTATGGGGCGTCTTTACGCCAGCTGCCTATCGCTCGGGGGCAGGCAGCGCCGTTCTGCTGGCCACATGGTGGGCCCGGAGCCCTTCTCAGAGGAGAGGAGGGTCCGGCCCCGCGGGGCACGTGGAGCCTTTGGACCTCTCCCCGCGGAGGGGGAGGTTCGGCTTCTGTCGGCCACGTGGCGGGCCCGGAGCTCCTCTCTGAGGAGAAGGGGGTCCGGCCCCGCCGGATACGTGGCACCTTCGGACCCCTCGCCCGCAGAGGGGGAGGTCCGGCTTCTGTATGCCACGTGGCGGGCCCGGAGCTCTCCTCTGAGGAGAGGGAAGTCCGGCCCCGCCAGGCGCGTGGCGCCTTCGGAGCTCTCCCTGCGGAGAAGGGCGAGTTCCTTAGGCATTTTCCCCTGTGCGCGGGGGTACCCCATATCTCAGGTACCGACAGTATGTATGTATGTATGTATGTATGTATGTATGTATGTATGTATGTATGTATGTATGTATGTATGTATGTATGTATGTATGTATGTATGTATGTATGTATGTATGTATGTATGTATGTATGTATGTATGTATGTATGTATGTATGTATGTATGTATGTATGTATGTATGTATGTATGTATGTATGTATGTATGTATGTATGTATGTATGTATGTATGTATGTATGTATGTATGTATGTATGTATGTATGTATGTATGTATGTATGTATGTATGTATGTATGTATGTATGTATGTATGTATGTATGTATGTATGTATGTATGTATGTATGTATGTATGTATGTATGTATGTATGTATGTATGTATGTATGTATGTATGTATGTATGTATGTATGTATGTATGTATGTATGTATGTATGTATGTATGTATGTATGTATGTATGTATGTATGTATGTATGTATGTATGTATGTATGTATGTATGTATGTATGTATGTATGTATGTATGTATGTATGTATGTATGTATGTATGTATGTATGTATGTATGTATGTATGTATGTATGTATGTATGTATGTATGTATGTATGTATGTATGTATGTATGTATGTATGTATGTATGTATGTATGTATGTATGTATGTATGTATGTATGTATGTATGTATGTATGTATGTATGTATGTATGTATGTATGTATGTATGTATGTATGTATGTATGTATGTATGTATGTATGTATGTATGTATGTATGTATGTATGTATGTATGTATGTATGTATGTATGTATGTATGTATGTATGTATGTATGTATGTATGTATGTATGTATGTATGTATGTATGTATGTATGTATGTATGTATGTATGTATGTATGTATGTATGTATGTATGTATGTATGTATGTATGTATGTATGTATGTATGTATGTATGTATGTATGTATGTATGTATGTATGTATGTATGTATGTATGTATGTATGTATGTATGTATGTATGTATGTATGTATGTATGTATGTATGTATGTATGTATGTATGTATGTATGTATGTATGTATGTATGTATGTATGTATGTATGTATGTATGTATGTATGTATGTATGTATGTATGTATGTATGTATGTATGTATGTATGTATGTATGTATGTATGTATGTATGTATGTATGTATGTATGTATGTATGTATGTACACTACAGGAAAATGTTTAGTTTTGGTGGGCCGAATATATTTTTATGAGCCCCCACGAAAGTAAATGTATTTCGTGAGCCGCAACTAGCTCACCAAAATAAAGGCATAATTTTGTGGGTCCTGAAGGAAACTCACGAAAATAGGTAATTTTTCGTCGGCCACATATGAACCTACAAAAATAAGACCTGAAGTCCAGTTATTTTCGTCGGCCAAAAACCTGGCACACGAAAATAAAATCCAAACCTGATCTGTTTTCATCAGCTTCCCAGTGGGCTCACGAAATTATTGTGCTATTTTTGTCGGCCATCAAGTCAGCACACGAAAATAAAGTCCAAACCCTAACCAGGTGAAGTATTTTCGTCGGCTTAACAGCTAGCTCACGAAATTAAGGGCTATTTTCGTCGGCTGACAACATGGCACATGAAAATAAGGGATATTTTCGTGGGTTTCTGTTAAGCACACGAAATTAACTCTTATACCAAGCCAGAGACGGGCTTCGGTTTTCGTTGTGAGTTGCCGCTGCCGCCACAGACTGCGCCGGCCGCCTGCCCACGCCCGTCGACCACCTGCCCGCGCCCGTCGACCGCCTGCCCGCCTACCCGCTGCGCTGCTTCGGCCCGCGTAAAGCAGCCGCCGCCCGGAGCTGCGCCGGCGCCACTGTCTCGACCTGCCACCGCCCAGCCCCCCGCCCAGCCGCCGGCTGTCCACGCACGCGCTGCCCGAGCCACGCCACGCCGGCCTGCACGCTGCCTGTCCTGTGTGCCGCCTGATTCAGCGCGTAGCCGGGCTGCCAGCCCGAGCTCGCCGCCACGCAGCCCGACCGAGGCTGCCCTGCCCTGCCGCTGCACCCCTGCACGCGAGGCTGCCTGACTGCCGTTCCGTCGTACCTCCGTCACCCCTGCTGCCGCCAGTACCTGCTGCGCCTTGTCACCTCCTGCTGCCTCAGCCTGCCTGCCTCTACTCCTAGCTCGCTACTGCCTAAGTACGTATGACATGTAGTGGTTAATCCAAATTTTGATTGTGGAAATAGAATGCAACCCGTGTGGTAATCAACTTTGTTTTGGTTTTAGCATAGATAATCTTATTCTTTCATTTTGGATATCTAAAGATGACATTGTTGCTGATTACGTAGTTAAGTTAATTTGATTTGAGAGAGATTGTTAGTTCATTGACAATTTATGTGGCGGACCAGAATCCGCTCATCCAGGATCACAGAGGGTGGTGCCGCACGATGCGACACCCGACAGCACACGTCATAAGAACACATTATATTACATGGGAAAACATACTGGATGTACAAAGTAGTACACTTCTCAGTTACAAACTAGGGTCTTTTATTACACAGCGGAAGTTTCTTTTGTACAACTCACGCCCGCCTATCTAGCAAAAGTCGGTTGCCTAGCCCTAGGGCAACCAACACTAGCTACACGTCTCAGCTCAGCGCGGCGTGTACGGCTCCCACTCAGCCGTGGTCCCCGACGGAGGGTAACCCTCGCCAGTGGACTCGTACTCCGAGTCCGTGGGTGGCTCCTCACCTAAAAAACACTTAAGCAGCAACCGTGAGCACGATGGCTCAACAAGGCTTAACCGACTCACCTAAGCATGAAACTCAACATGAGGTGTACCATGACATAGGATAGCAATGTTGCAGCAAATGGACACGCCTACAAATTCATCCTTAGTTCATCTTTTAGCAACAAGTTAACAGTTCATGAAGCTGAAATTTAGTGAGCAATATTTGGTGGCAAACATGTAGCAATACAATGTTATATCATATCAGCAGTATTGAATCACCATATTTCATATATTAGTCTACCTCACGACTCAGTGAACAAGTGGTACTCTTCACCGCGAGGGACGGCGTATCGACTCGATATACACCTGCAGGGAAACCCCAAAGAGCACGTCACGTACGCCCACCCGTGGAGCTGCACAGCACGCTCACTTGATGCCGTATGGGACAACCTTTCACCCAACAGCCCAAACGTCGAACCGGTCGCACCGAAACGAGCAGGAGGTTCCCCACACGGAGCATCTCTCTATGCCCGTTGGCAGATTTCCACCTTGCTGCCCTCAGCCTACACCTATAAATCGGTGCGTTATGCCTCGACGCCCGGAGGTTTAGGCTACATCGATTTATCGGGGCCCATATATTCGATATGCCTTCGGTACGTTCAAACTTGATCAGCGTGGGCCGCACACGGATCGGTCCTCAATCGACACGGACAGGGCTGCGCACATAAGACTCCCTCTTGCTGCGCCCTAGCCCCTGCCTAGTCTCCTTTTCATTACTAAAGTGATCTCACGTCACTCAACCGAACCCGTGTGTCCCAAGCCTATCTCGCGAGTAGATTCCAACTACTCGACTTGTACCGAAGTCCTATGACTCATTAAGCATAGCCTGTCTACTCGAGGTCTTAGACACTACCCTCACTCTTAGGGAAAATTTCTGGTCATGCAAGTGGGGTTTCATTCAGCCTATACCTAATGCACATTCATACATCACCCTACGTATGTAAACAAAGTAAAACTTTATAAAGAGTTAATGCAAACCGGGGCTTGCCTTGTTGCTGCTGATCAGTAGTTAGCTCTTCTTCCGGAAGGAGGAAGTCCAGCACTTCCGGAGTCTCTTCTTCAGTGACTACACGTATAATGAAATATGACATGTAAATTTAAATGCAATGTGTAAACTTGAATACTTAACTACTAATAACTCTAGCTAGCCCTCCCCTTTGGTTCTGAAATTTTTATTGTGGCTTGGTAGGGTCCTAACCAGAGTCTTGACCAAGTTTCATTTGAAACAAAGTTCATTTGAACCTTGTAAAAATAAAATCCCATTTGTTCAATATTTGAGCCTCTGAATAATTCCAAGGGTTTTCATGGCTCCAACCATTAATTTATGGAAACTAGACTTTAAGATGGTTCTAATGGAGTTGGTTTCATGTCATTTTAAGAATTCTACAGAAAGTTATGCCCTAATTAAGATTTGAGAAAATCTGAAAAATATTTCTGTACATTTTTCTATTTTCTCTGGGCATTTCTCTTAATCACCCCATTAGGGTAACTAAATGAACTTGGATGAGTCTGAAAACTTTACTGGGATTCAGGGATCTTCCAAGGAACCCCTCAGCCAAATTTCAGACTTTTTCATAAAGTAGTTCTTCAGATAAAATTCCTAACAGTTTAAACCTTAGGGATTTAATTCTGGAAAACTATTTAATTTCATGAGCTAAATTTGGTATTTCTGCAAAGTACTCAGAATTCTGAGTTCAGCAAAATTTGGTTCATCGAATTTGGAGTTTCCTAGCCAAAGTTCTATGCATTTGAAGTTTGAACTAAAACTGGAAATTCCAAAAATGTTTAAATCCTGCGGGTGGGTCCCACTCCTCGAGCCGGCCCACTCAGAATGTGGCCACACCGCGGCCCACGGGGTTTTAACCGCGCTGCCGCACCGAATCCCGGCCGCAAACCGATCCCCGCACGAGATCAGAGGCTGACCGGTGGACCCGCCCCCCCCTTCGTCTACCTCGCGCTCTCCCGCAGCTCCCGCGGCGGCGCCTCGCCGGAGCGCTCGCCGCCGGGCGTTTCACTTGCCGAACTTCGACGGAACTTGCCGCCTGTGCCTAACTCGACTCGGAGAACACGCTGGTGCCCTCACCGGAGCTTGACAACGGCCGGAACAGGGCTCCCGACGGCAACAGCGGCCGGTAGCTCACCGGCGACGTCGAACTCGGCGTCCCCTACACCTTTTTCGATGCGGTTTGCTCGGGGGGCTCCGCTGACACCCGCTGATCACGGATATGGGCACCGATCTCTGTGAAAACAGCTGCAACTACGACCTCACCGGTGACCTAGACCGGAAATCGGCGCCGATGCAAAAAGCTCGAAGAACATCGCCCATACTCAATGAAACTCGACGATTTCTGATCTCAGAGACGCGTGGGCGAGTCTAGATCATGTCTTTAGCTCGGCCTAAGGAGTGGTGGCTTACTTGCTGCGAATTTCTGGATTTCGCATGGTTCAGTTCTAAACATCCCGACACACTAATCCCCCAAATTCTTTGCCGACCGTGCGAGAGAGAGGGCGAGGTCAGTACGGTGGTGATCAGTACCTCGAGGCGGTTCTTTCTTGTGTTGCTCGTCGGGCACGAGAGTGCCTGGGTTGTTCGAACGCCGGCGACCAGAGAGCGGCGAGGAACAAGTTTGCGCGCGGAGGCGATTGTGGATGGGGGAACGCTGGGGCAGCCGGGGCACCGTGAAAACAGCCGAGCGGTCGTCGCGCTGGCGTGGTGACTCCGCGCTTTCACCGTGCGGTGGCCACGTTGGGACGGGGTCGACCCCGTGCGCTGTCGCCCGTAGGGGTGTTCGACCTCGTGCCTGAGTCGGTTTGATCCCTGGGTGGCTGACCAGTGGGCCCTCTTCTCCCCTCTAATTATTTCTCCCCCTTTCTTTTGTAAATATCCCAGCTACTGAACATTGAATGGGAGACTTAGCCCCCAAGTCTTGGTTTAAATTTGAATTCTCAAATTGGAACTGTGTTTGGCTAAATTTGCTGCATGTTTAAACTGAAAGTTTTGAATTCTTGCAAATTTAGCTCTTGACAAGATGAACTCCAATGAGGATGAAAATTGGTGGGCTTACTCAGAAAAATGTGCTGAGTTTGAATATGCATCTAACTTTTGAATTTGGGTGATGAAAGTTGCTGCAATTTGAATTTACATTCAAATTGGCCTCTTTTTCAAATACCTCTAAAAGTGCCTCAAAAAGTGTTGGATTTACATGAAACTTGGACTGAACCTTCCCAAGACTTTTTAAGTTCTAGGGGTGAGCTCAACCTCTCATGTTCATGTGTACAAAGCCACCTTTGTGAAAATGAAGGTTTTCCCCTCTAATCACTCTTTTGATGGAGGTTACTTGCTCTTCACAATATTTCCCAAGATATCCACAATAAAAACTGTGGTGTTGTGAGGTGAAGAAAAGTTTTTGCAAGTCCCTTTTCTTGGGCTTTTACATCCCTCCCCCCTTAAAAGAATCTCGTCCCGAGATTACAAAAGAAGAGATAGCAATGTAATAGGGACTTACCCGTGTTGAGAAGCCATGAACTCTGGGTAATTTGAGCAAAGGAATTCCTCGCTCTCCCATGTCGCTTCTTCGGCGGTGTGGTTGCTCCAGAGTATTTTGTAGAACCACAACGTTCTGCTACGCGTGGTTCGGGCTTTCTCATCAAGAATTTCCACCGGATACTCATCATAGGTCAAATCCGGTTTCAGCTCGCCGATGTCTTCGGTAGGAACAGCAGCCGTATGCTTCAAACATTTTCGCAGTTGCGAAACATGGAAAACATCATGGATACCAGCAAGGGATGCCGGTAACTCCAATCGATACGCCGCTGGTCCAAACTTCTCGGTGATGGCGTAGGGTCCAATAAAACGGGGAGCGAGCTTCCCCTTCACACCGAACCGGTGCACGCCTTTCATCGGAGACATGCGGAGGTACACGTGTTCACCGACGTCGAAGTGCAACGGTCTACGCCTCTTATCAGCGTAGCTCTTCTGCCGGGATTGAGCGGCCTTCAAGATAGCTTGAATCGTCCGAACGCGCTCTTCGGCGTCGTTCACCACATCAACCCCGAATGTGACCCTTTCACCGGACTCTCACCAGTTTAATGGGGTGCGGCATTTGCGACCGTAGAGAGCTTCGTAGGGTGCCATCTTGATACTCGCCTGATAGCCATTGTTGTACGAGAATTCCGCCAATGGTAGGTGATCATCCCAGTTCCTACCATGGTGGATGGCACATGCTCTCAACATGTCTTCCAGAACTTGATTCACCCTCTCTGTCTGGCCATCTGTCTGAGGGTGGTAGGCGGAGCTTCTAATCAGCTTAGTACCCAAAGCAGCATGCAACTGCTCCCAAAAGCGAGATACAAACAATGCACCTCGGTCTGAGACTATGGTCTTGGGTACGCCATGCAAACATAGGATCCTGGCGATATATAACTCCGCATATCTGTTGGCATGGAAATGTGTATGTACGGGGATGAAGTGAGCTGACTTGGTCAGTCGGTCAACGATCACCCAAATGGAATCATGTTTGTTGGATGTTAAGGGTAATCTCACAATGAAATCCATGCTCACATTTTCCCATTTCCATGCTGGAATTTTCAGGGGTTGCAACAGCCCTGACTTCCTCATATGATCCGCCTTCACTCGTCTACACGTATCGCACTCGGATACGTACTTAGCTACCTCCCGCTTCATCCGTGTCCACCAAAATTTCTTTTTCAAATCTTGGTACATTTTGTTGCTTCCCGGATGAATTGAGTATTTGGACAAGTGAGCTTCATCGAGGATCTTCCTCCTCAGTTCCATATCTCGGGGTACGACTATCCGATCATTGAACCACAGCGTCCCCTCATCATCTTTCCGGAAACACTTGATCTCTCCATTGTCTATCCGTCTCCGGAGATGTGCCATGCCTTTGTCCGTCTTCTGAGCTGTAATGATATCTTCCCTAATGGTAGGGATGAGGGCAAGGTTGTACAGCGATCCATAAGGAACCAAGTATAAACTTGGCTCTTCCTCCTCCACCGGTGTAATGGTGAGGTGATGGACATGAGATTTCCGACTCAGAGCGTCGGCAACCACATTTGCCTTGCCAGAGTGGTAGTGAATCTCAATTTCATAGTCCTTGACTAATTCTAACCACCTCCTTTGCCTCATATTCAGCTCCTTCTGGGTGAAAATGTACTTCAAGCTCTTGTGGTCAGTGTAGAGATGCACCAGATTCCCCAGGAGATAGTGCCTCCACATTTTTAGCGCCAACACCACTGCAGCAAGCTCAAGATCATGAGTCGGATAGTGCTGCTCATGGTTCCGAAGTTGGCGTGAGCCATATGCGACCACACGTCCTTCCTGCATCAACACGCAGCCGAGCCCAATACCGGACGCGTCACAATACACGTCGAAAGGCTTTGTTGTATCCGGCTGAGCTAAGACCGGGGCTATGGTGAGATGCTTCACCAATGCTTGGAACGCTTCTTCACAGGCCGTGTTCCAAACATATTTCGTTCCCTTCTTCAGCAATTCTGTCATCGGCTTAGCGAGCTTGGAGAAACTTGGGATAAATCTCCGATAGTATCCCGCTAACCCAAGGAAGCTTCTGACTTCATGGACTGAAGTGGGAGCTTTCCATTTCAGCACTTGCTCTATTTTGCTTGGGTCAACCGCAATGCCTTCTGCTGAGATGATATGTCCCAAGAATGGCACTTGGCTGATCCAAAACTCGCATTTACTGAACTTGGCGTAGAGCTTGTGGTCTCGCAATCGTTGAAGAACGATCCGCAAGTGTTCGGCATGTTCGGCTTCTGTCTTGGAGTAAACCAAGATATCGTCGATGAACACTACCACGAACTTGTCCAGCTCCGGCATGAACACCGAGTTCATGAGATACATGAAATGGGCTGGAGCTTTTGTGAGACCAAAGGACATGACGAGATATTCATATAGTCCATATCTCGTCGAGAAGGCCGTCTTTGGAATATCCTCCGCCCGGATTTTAATCTGGTGATATCCAGAGCGAAGGTACATCTTGGAGAATACACTTGCACCCACAAGTTGATCAAACAATATGTCGATGCGGGGCAGTGGGTACTTATTCTTGATGGTGACGGCGTTGAGCGGCCGGTAATCCACACACAGCCTCAGAGTTTCATCCTTCTTCCTTACAAACAGCGCTGAGCATCCCCAAGGTGAGGAACTCGGCCAATTGAAACCCTTGCTCAACAGATCATTGAGCTGTTCTTTCAGTTCAGCCAGCTCATTTGGAGCCATTTTGTATGGTCTCCGTGATATGGGCGTAGTCCCGGGTGCAAGCTCGATCTTGAATTCGACATCCCGCTCAGGTGGCATGCCCGACAGATCATCCGGGACACGTCGGGATACTCCCGGACTACGGGGATGTCGTCCAACTTGAGAGCTTCAGTATTATTGATCACTGAAACTTCCCGGACTGGATTATCTAAAAAGAGGGACTGCGGACGGTGTAATGGGGAGTTGAGGTGAACCGTCCGTGATAGGGTTTCCAGGACAGCGCTATGGCAACTTAGCCATGACATTCCCAAGATTGCATCAATCTTCTGCCCCTCAAGTATAATCATAGTGGTGGGATATATCTTCCCACCTAAGCACAGTGGTGCTTTCGGAACCATCATTGTTGCTGAAATCTTTCCTCCCGGTGAGCAGATCATATAAGAACACTCGGTTGGAAAGGCTTCCAGCTGATGCTTAACCACATATGATGCACTTATAAAGTTGTGGGTTGCACCAGAATCAAAAAGTATGATGATGGCTTGATGGTTGAGAGTGAACGTACCCGCCAGCACATTATCTCCCTCCGGGGCGTCCTCATTGTCGAGGTTGCGGATGCCTCCAGTCCGCTGACCAACCTTCTTCATCGGAGGTCAGCCTCGAGCACCGCCCTGAAACTGGGCTTGCCCACTGCTCTGCTGCCCCTGGGGACAGTCCTTCGCGAAGTGGCCCGCCTGGCCACACGTGAAGCAGGTGAAACGGGGCGGTCCCCCGCCGATCGGTGGACGGAATCCCGGGGCGCGTTGTGGCGGTAGAAGCGCCAGGGGTGCCGTCTGCTGCTGCTTCTGCTGTCTTGGTGGTGGCATCGGCGGACGGAACGGAGGTGCCTGAAAGGGACGTCCCCCGAACCGTTGAGGTCGCGCCGGTGGTTGCCACTGCTGCCCGGATGGCGTCCGATACACCATCCGGTACTTCTGGGGCGCGCCACCACCGCTGCTAGGTGGAGCGCTGCGCTTCCTCTGCTCAGCTGCCAACTCCCGCTGAGCATCCTCTTGCATAATCGCGGCATTGACTAAGTCGTTGAATGTGCCGCGATTCCACTGCACGAGATGTGTCTTCATCTCGGGGTTTAACCCCCGATAGAAGTGCTCCCGCTTCTTCTCCTCCGTGGAGATATAGTCTGACGCGTATTGCGCCAGATGGTTGAAGGCACGGGAGTAGTCATGGGCACCCTCCCGCCCTGCTTCAGTTCCAAAAATTCTTGGACTTTCTCTTCATGATCCCAGGAGGAATGTGATAGGCACGGAACGCCTCCCGGAACTCTTGCCATTCCACGGCATGGCCAGCCGGACGTGAGGCGACATAATTCGCCCACCACGCACCAGCGGCACCGTGGAGTTGCTGCGCTGCAAACAGAGTCTTCTGCCGCTCCGTACATTGGAGCAGCCCGAACTTGGACTAGATGGTCCGCAGCCAGTTGTCAGCCTCCAGTGGTTCTTCGGCTTCTGCGAACACTGGAGGGTGCGTACTCATGAAGTCCGAGTACGACACTTCACAGGGCTCACGAGGCCCTCTGTCTTGACGTCCCCCTGCCTGGGACGTATTCTGCACGATCGTGCGGAGCAGGTCAGTCTGCTCCTCACGACCACCCACCAGTGCCGCTATCACATCCGCTAGAGTAAGCGGAGGCGGCGGTGGTGGCTGCTGCTGCGGGGTGCTGTCGTAGGCCGGTGGCTGGGAGTCATCACCTCCCTGTTGGCTAGAGCCACCAACCTCGTGCGTGGTCCTAGTGTGAACCATCTGCAACCATACGACAATAACCATCAGTCCCGCAACATGTTGCATGCAGTCCAATAAAGTCGGCGTAAAAACATAATGACGATAAAACATGCGATACATCTCGTACGTAGATAATGTAATAACTTTGCACAAGCTACACCATTACCAGACCAAATACAAGCTAGTTACATCTAACTTGATGAACCTCCACTTCAGAAGCTCACCAAAACTAGGTTTGGTCACTACGAGATATTACTATCGCTTTGTCATCACGTATACCACCCTTAGGGTACAACACCCTCTCCAATGAGTTCAACTGTCATTCTTCTGTCAGAATGACCAGTTTCTACCTATTCCAAGTTTTGATCTGGTTCTGGGCATTTTCATGACTCAAGCTGAACACCAAAGTTAAAGTCAACTTCAGTATCTTCCCAATGAGTATTCATTTGCCCCCAGATCAGCTTTGGTTAAAAAGTTATGCTAATTCAAAGTCAGCAGAATTTCTGGAAGAATTTTAACAGCACCTCCCTTGGAAGTGGCTATTTTCAACTCCGGTTTCCACTGAAATCTGTGCGGAAATTTCAGACACTTTGAATTGCAAAGATGTCACACATCTTCTACCCTTTCTAAAGATGTATCATATAACAATTTTAGATTTTTATACTGGGAGTTATGTTTGAAAAAAAAAACAGAACAGTTCAGAGAATGTTTCACTCTGTCCTGGTTCTGGACAGTTTACATCCCTCTGGGTTTTAGGCCATCTCAAGGTGTGTTTCAGCTCTGGGAGTCTACAACAAAGTTGTAGAGTACTTAAATACCTTTCTAGAACTATATAGAACACCTCTCTGGGCTAAAAGACCTGTGAGTTATGCCCTGTTGAAGATCAGCAAACTTGCTGCCCAAAACAGAGCACTCTGTTTTTTCAGTCTTTTGGAACTACACTCATCACTATCCAATGTTTTCCTACCCAACCAGGGTCCTAAATGTTGAACCTAATGATTTTAACTCCTTGTTATCAATATTTTCATGCATATGCCTACAATATCACGGTACTATGTTCCTCACGAAAGAAAATCCTAACCGGATTATACCGGCATATACGTCTCAAGTGTGGCACTAAATGGTCTCTCGCACACGTTTTCTACACGGATACATACGTGGTTAGTACCTGCAGAAGACCACACAATAATGGTGCACTCAATGGTTGGTTTCATTTCAGGCAGGATCATATTTAAAAGTAAATACAAACGCCCGTATCATTGCCATACGGCTGTCCTTGAGCTAGGTCACGTCTCAAGGTACGTGATCGTGTTTCAACGCCACACGACGGGGAACCCGAGTATGTCATGAACGGGTCGTCACGGTTGGGAATGTTATCAACCCAATAGATACCACCTACTGCCCTGCAGGGCACGCCGATGGCAAGCGCTGCGTATGTCCTTCTGGGCTATTTCCAGACGAACACACTCTCGCGTTACTGACCAGGCGATGGGGTCTCCACTTGCTTGCCAAATGCACGCTAGGGATCAGTGTTTCATATGAACTCAGGAACATGAAGAGTCCAAGAGTTTCATATTGACGTCTCACACCAAGCTGTGAGACCTATCCCTGAACCACGTTCCTTGTCAGGGGAGCTAACCTAAATTGAACCGCATTCGGTGGCGTTCCTTACCATTCTTACCAGAGCGTAGGTGCGTCGTTACAATAATTAAAATTCAGAATTATAACACATAGGTTAGTCTTTGCCACTTTAAGTAACTATGCTATTATAGTCCTTACTTGGGCAACTACCGAATCCTCACCGTAATCCTAAGTTTTCCCACAATATAGTCCTTAAGTATTGTGCTATCCCCAATGCAGCTCTGATACCAGGCTGTGGCGGACCGGAATCCGCTCATCCAGGATCGCAGAGGGTGGTGCTGCACGACGCGACACCCGACAGCACACGTCATAAGAACATATTATATTACATGGGAAAACATACTGAATGTACAAAGTAGTACACTTCTCAGTTACAAACTAGGGTCTTTTATTACACAGCGGAAGTTTTTTTGTACAACTCACGCCCGCCTATCTAGCAAAAGTCGGTTGCCTAGCCCTAGGGCAACCAAACCAACACTAGCTGCACGTCTCAGCTCAGTGCGGCGTGTACGGCTCCCGCTCAGCCGTGGTCCCCGACGGAGGGTAACCCTCGCCGGTGGACTCGTACTCCGAGTCCGTGGGTGGCTCCTCACCTGAAAAACACTTAAGCAGCAACCGTGAGCACGATGGCTCAACAAGGCTTAACCGACTCACCTAAGCATGAAACTCTACATGAGGTGTACCATGACATAGGATAGCAATGTTGCAGCAAATGGACACGCCTACAAATTCATCCTTAGTTCATCTTTTAGCAACAAGTTAACAGTTCATGAAGCTGAAATTTAGTGAGCAATATTTGGTGGCAAACATGTAGCAATACAATGTTATATCATATCAGCAGTATTGAATCACCATATTTCATATATTAGTCTACCTCACGACAGTGACCAAGTGGTACTCTTCACCGCGAGGGACGGCGAATCGACTCGATATACACCTGCAGGGAAACCCTAAAGAGCACGTCACGTACGCCCACCCGTGGAGCTGCACAGCACGCTCACTCGATGCCGTACGGGACAACCTTTCACCCAACAGCCCAAACGTCGAACCGGTCGCACCGAAATGAGCAGGATGTTCCCCACACGGAGCATCTCTCTATGCCCGTTGGCAGATTTCCACCTTGCTGCCCTCAGCCTACACCTATAAATCGGTGCGTTATGCCTCAACGCCCGGAGGTTTAGGCTACATCGGTTTATCGGGGTCCATATATCCGATATGCCTTCGGTACGTTCAAACTTGATCAGCGTGGGCCACACACGGATCGGTCCTCAATCGACACGGACAGGGCTGCGCACATAAGACTCCCTCTTGCTGCGCCCTAGCCCCTGCCTAGTCTCCTTTTCATTACTAAAGTGATCTCACGTCACTCAACCGAACCCGTGTGTCCCAAGCCTATCTCGCGAGTAGATTCCAACTACTCGACTTGTACCGAAGTCCTATGACTCATTAAGCATAGCCTGTCTACTCGAGGTCTTAGACACTACCCTCACTCTTAGGGAAAATTTCTGGTCATGCAAGTGGGGTTTCATTCAGCCTATACCTAATGCACATTCATACATCACCCTACGTATGTAAACAAAGTAAAACTTTATAAAGAGTTAATGCAAACCGGGACTTGCCTTGTTGCTGCTGGTCAGTAGTTACCTCTTCTTCCGGAAGGAGGAAGTCCAGCACTTCCGGAGTCTCTTCTTCAGTGACTACACGTTTAATGAAATACGACATGTAAATTTAAATGCAATGTGTAAACTTGAATACTTAACTACTAATAACTCTAGCTAGCCCTCCCCTTTGGTTCTGAAATTTTTATTGTGGCTTGGTAGGGTCCTAACCAGAGTCTTGACCAAGTTTCATTTGAAACAAAGTTCATTTGAACCTTGTACAAATAAAAGCCCATTTGGTCAATATTTGAGCCTCTGAATAATTTCAGGGGTTTTCATGGCTCCAACCATTACTTTCTGGAAACTAGACTTTAAGATGGTTCTAATGGAGTTGGTTTGATGTCATTTGAAGAATTCTACAGAAAGTTATGCCCTAATTAAGATTTGAGAAAATCTGAAAAATGTTTCTGTACATTTTTCTATTTTCTCTGGGCATTTCTCTTAATCACCCCATTAGGGTAACTAAATTAACTTGGATGAGTCAGAAAATTTTACTGGGATTCAGGGATCTTCCAAGGAACCCCTCAGCCAAATTTCAGACTTTTTCATAAAGTAGTTCTTCAGATAAAATTCCTAACAGTTTAAATTTTACGGATTTAATTATGGAAAACTATTTACTTTCATGAGCTGAATTTGGTATTTCTGAAAAGTACTCAGAATTCTGAGTTCAGCAGAATTTGGTTCGTTGAATTTGGAGTTTCCTAGCCAAAGTTCTATGCATTTGAAGTTTGAACTAAAACTGGAAATTCCAAAAATGTTTAAATCCTGCGGGTGGGTCCCACTCCTCGAGCCGGCCCACTCAGAATGCGGCCACACCGCGGCCCACGGAGTTTTACCCGTGCTGCCGCACCGAATCCCGGCCGCAAACCGATCCCCGCGTGAGATCAGAGGCTGACCGGTGGACCCGCCCCCCCCCTTCGTCTACCTCGCGCTCTCCCGCAGCTCCCGCGGCGGCGCCTCGCCGGAGCGCTCGCCGCCGGGCGTTTCACTGCCCGAACTTCGACGGAACTTGCCTCCTGTGCGTAACTTGACTCAGACAACACGCTGGTGCCCTCACCGGAGCTTGACAACGGCCGGAACAGGGCTCCCGACGGCAACAGCGGCCGGTAGCTCACCGGCGACGTCGAACTCGGCGTCCCCTACACCTTTTTTGATGCGGTTTGCTCGGGGGGCTCCGCTGACACCCTCTGATCACGGATATGGGCACCGATCTCTGTGAAAACAGCTGCAACTACGACCTCACCGGTGACCTAGACCGGAAATCGGCGCCGATGCAAAAAGCTCGAAGAACATCGCCCATACTCGATGAAACTCGACGATTTCTGATCTCAGAGATGCGTGGGCGAGTCTAGATCATGTCTTTAGCTCGGCCTAAGGAGTGGTGGCTTACTTGCTGCGAATTTCTAGATTTCGCATGGTTCAGTTCTAAACATCCCGACACACTAATCCCCCAAATTCTTTGCCGACCGTGCGAGAGAGAGGGCGAGGTCAATACGGTGGTGATCAGTAACTCGAGGCGGTTCTTTCTTGTGTTGCTCGTCGGGCACGAGAGTGCCTGGGTTGCTCGGACGCCGGCGACCAGAGAGCGGCGAGGAACAAGTTTGCGCGCGGAGGCGATTGTGGATGGGGGAACGCTGGGGCAGCCGGGGCACCGTGAAAACAGCCGAGCGGTCGTCGCGCTGGCGTGGTGACTCCGCGCTTTCACCGTGCGGTGGCCACGTTGGGACGGGGTCGACCCCGTGCGCTGTCGCCCGTAGGGGTGTTCGACCTCGTGCCTGAGTCGGTTTGATCCCTGGGTGGCTGACCAGTGGGCCCTCTTCTCCCCTCTAATTCTTTCTCCCCCTTTCTTTTGTAAATATCCCAGCTACTGAACATTGAATGGGAGACTTAGCCCCCAAGTCTTGGTTTAAATTTGAATTCTCAAATTGGAACTGTGTTTGGCTAAATTTGCTGCATGTTTAAACTGAAATTCAAATTCAGTTTTGAATTCTTGCAAATTTAGCTCTTGACAAGATGAACTCCAATGAGGATGAAAATTGGTGGGCTTACTCAGAAAAATGTGCTGAGTTTGAATATGCAGCTAACATTTGAATTTGGGTGATGAAAGTTGCTGCAATTTGAATTTACATTCAAATTGGCCTCTTTTTCAAATACCTCTAAAAGTTCCTCAAAAAGTGTTGGATTTAGTGAACCTTCCCAAGACTTTTTAAGTTCTAGGGGTGAGCTCAACCTCTCATGTTCATGTGTACAAATCCACCTTTGTGAAAATGAAGGCTTTCCCCTCTAATCACTCTTTTGATGGAGGTTACTTGCTCTTCACAATATTTCCCATGATATCCACAATAAAAACTGTGGTGTTGTGAGGTGAAGAAAAGTTTTTGCAAGTCCCTTTTCTTGGGCTTTTACAATTTACTGGCATGTAAAGAAAACTTGCTTAACATTTTATTGTCATAGAAATATTTTCATAGGTTTTTTTCTCGGCCGCCGCATCGGTCGGGTCAGAACATTTTATTGACAATTATGTTTTGTAAGCAATGTTCGTAGTCGTCAAAAGTGTATGGTGTAAGCAATGTCATGAATGTAGACTTACATAGTTAGCACTAAAACATGATGCAAATGGATTGTTTGTTTATAAGTATTAAGCACTTTAGAATAAATGTAAACAAGTGTAAGAATAGCACGGTGATGATTTCTTAATGTGTGCCGTGGATGTACTTACATAGTTAGCGCTAAGTATTGTGCATGAATAGTTAGCAATGTTGTGATGTAAGGAATGTTGTGGATGAATACTTTCCTCATGTGTGTACCTACATAGTTAGCACTTTAGAGTATATGTCAAAAAGTGTAAGAATATTACGGTTACAATTTTTTTATGTGTGCATGAGCTGCCTTATGTTGTCATATATGAGGAAAGTATTGTGAGTAATTTCCACCGTACCTATCGATTAAGTAATATAACTAATGTTTTGTTAAATTGCTAGTGCATGGTCGATGCTAACGTTCATGAGGACCTACGAAAACTTTCTTAAGGTGCCATAACAGCGAAGAGTTTCGGTCGTTATGATGTAAATGGGTATTGATTTCGTTCAGACGAATTGGAAGCAAAACATCCCCTTGCAGCTACAACAAATAGTGGCGTTGTAACTAGAGCATGTGATGCACACGGCCAAGAAACTAACTACTATGGAATTATTCAAAACATTGTGGAGTTCAAATTTGGTGGTTCCAAAGACCTTAGAGTCATTTTCTTCCATTGTGACTGGTTTGATAATAATAGGGGAACACGACAGGATGAATTTGGTATCGTCGAGGTGAAACATGAAGAAAGACTTCGTGGTTGCGATAATTATGTACTTGCTCATCAAGTTGAGTTGGTTTACTATCTATCATATCCTTGTCCGAAGTTAAATGCTTGGTGGGTCGTGTATAAAGTTAATCCATGAGAACGGCTGTATGCTCCGAGTGAAGCTGGTTATCGAGAAGAACAGGACGAAGTGTACCAAGAACAGGATGTCCCACCGTCTTTTAATATTGAAGATGGTATAGGTCTTTATACATTAGTTGGTGATGTTGAAGACAATGGAGCGAAAGAGGCAGTAAGGGTTAAAAGAAAGCGACAAATCACTAAAAAAGTTAGACACAAGAAGAAGAAAGTTGGTCGCCAAAATGTTACCGAAGGAACATCAGATCATGATGAATTTTAGTCCTGTAAATATTTAATATTGCATTTATATTTCATTTAATTACATTCTACTTTATCATTATGTAATTATTTCTGACTAATTGTTCTTTTCAACAGGATGCCACGTGGTTTGAAGAGTATCGCTAAGGGCCTTTTTTGCGCCTCAAGCAAGTCTGCTAGCCAGTCCTCTAGCTCTTCTCGTACTCGGGACTCTCTTTTTCAGGGGTCTGCCTCAAAGAGTAGCAAACGAGAAGCACTTAGAAGATGTATGGAAGAAGCTCATGAACAGGTGTGTCTCAAATGTTATTTTATAATATTTAACTATATATCATGATGTGAAACCCAATTTCTATAATTTCAGGTGGAGCAAGAGGTCCAGGAGGAGGGGCAGGAACAATATACAAGGGTAAGAGGTGTAAGAGACTACATTGATGATGAAGCTGTAGAGGAGGGGGAGGGGGAGGGAGAGGAGGAGAGGGAGGGAGAGGGAGAGGAGGAGGAGGAGGAGGAGGAGGAGGAGGAGGAGGAGGAGGAGGAGGAGGAGGAGGAGGAGGAGGAGGAGGAGGAGGAGGAGGAGGAGGAGGAGGAGGAGGAGGAGGAGGAGTTGGGACCATCATTTCGGTATCGGGCTACGAACTCTCCCCCACTAGCTGTGCCTTTAGAACAAAGGCCGAGGATCGTCACCGTCGGTGACTGGTTAGTATATAGATAATCAATAATTGAATTGAATGTACAAATTTAATATGTTGACAAATATAATATGTTGTTTAAATGACTTGCAGGCAATGGGATGATTTGGATTGGGATGGTCGACGACACCGTAGACAGCCTAATGCGGTGTTGGGTGCCATTTGGCGTCATCATTATCCAGGTCTTGTGGTTATAAAAGGTGAAGAGAAGCCTACTATACATTGGGAGAACTACAAGATTGCTCCACATCCCTTGCATGCACATGTGGCAGGAGCTGTCTGGCATGATTTCTGGGTATGATTTATTTAGATTGTAGTTGTTTAATAATATTGTTTATACTATTGTTTCTAATATATGTGTTATTACTTTTGTAGGAACGATATCGCTTGTCTGAGGATCACGACGCCGCTCTTGACGCGCGAGCAAACAAAGTCTTTCACGCAGCGGCGCGCAAAGTTGTGAATGACATGATGTACAATGGACGAATGAATTGCGGCCGTATGTTTGTACTACAAGGAGAAGCTTGGACAGAAGAAGAAGAAGAATATGGGGACTTCAAAATTTTACTTAGAGGAGGATCAATACTGTAAGGTAATGATTCCTTAGATGATTAAGTGTTCTGATGCTTATTATGCTTTATGTGGTTATTGGGCATCGAGGGAGTATAGAGATAAATCTAGCAAAAAGAGAGTCAACCGTGAGGCCGGCGGTCCACGCCTCCATCGTTACAGTGGAGACGGTCATATTCGTCTTTCAAAACGAATGGTGAGTTTAGTAAATTTACAATTTGTTCATGATATTCGTTGTTGTGCATTCATGTTTCTAATATGTCTCTAAAGGCTGCTGAAAGTGGAGAGGAGCCATCTTTCGTTGATACTTATATAAGAGGGCATAGGGGTGCAGATGATAGCCACCTTTGCACTCCGAAAGCCACTCAGAACTTGGTACGTTATACTAGTCAATTTCATGATTAAGCAATTAAATTATTGTATCGTTGCTTCACAATTAACTTTTGATGTAGAAGAGATATGCTCAAGAGATGGTCCGGCGTCATGGAGATGACTATAATTGGAAAAAGCAAGACGTTGATGTCGTGGCTTTGTACAATTCTAGTGGAGGAAAGCCTCACGGGATGTGAGATTGTACATCTCATTTTAATTTTATTCTCATACTTAAATTGTTTATCAAGTGTCACTTTATAAGAAATATCACTTTTGTAGGTACTCGATGTTCAATGATATCATGAACACAGATGATGTCCTCTCACAGTCACGGTCAACACAGAGTGGAGAGCACGTTTCACGACGTACGCGCGCAAGAGATGACTCAAGGTGGCAAGAAATGGAAGAACGTATGAGACTAGAAATGGAGGACCGCATGAGACGCCAGACCGAGTCCATGAATGAGTATTTTGTCTCATACATGTCAACATGGCAGCAACAGATGCATGTACTCTAAGTGTTTAAGTTTTCATAAGAACAATTTAAATAAGAAGTATGCTAAACACTTTAGAAACAATTTAGGGATATTTTTCTCATCTTGGATTATCTATTGCCACTATGCCACCACTTCAACCACCTCCACCTCTACAGATGCCTCCACCGCTACAGATGCCCCCACTCCGCCCCGTTGGAACACAGGTATGCATATATTATTTCATTTTTGTAAATTGTTAGTATATTTCCTACTCTTGTGAATGACAATTGATATAACATGTATTATCATTAATCGGCAGGGATCGTCCTCAAGGCCACAATATGTGCACACTCCGTCTTCAGGAGGACAAAATGGTGGAGATGACAACGTCGATCAGTTTTTCGCTCCAGATGGTAGCACCTAGTACGATGTAAGTACTTCTATAATCTATCTCTATGAGACTCTTACCTTTGTAGGTTGTCTAGAATCATATTGGTTACTAGAACATCTCTATGCAATTTTGGTATGCCTTGTTTTGTTTAGACTTATGCTCTTTTTGTTGTCGTTTGCAGGATGTTGCAATGCTTGGGTTGAAGCATGGTCATGTTCATCTTATTGTAGTGTTTCAGTTTGCCTTTTGTATGATGCAACAATGATCAACTCCAATAGTTGTGACGTGAACATAGGTGTTATAAATGTGAACATGGTTGTGAATATGACTACGATTTGTGGATTATTGTCAATATGTGATCATTTTAATGTCGATGTTGTTTCTGTATGATTGTGAAATGTGATGTGTTCAGAATATTGAAGATATGATTGTTATGTGAAATAATGATTGTTGTTTCTGTATGTTAAAAATGTAATATTAATAGCTATTTTATTGCTGTATATTAGAGATATTTTCGTGTGCCAGAGAAAACCTACAAAAATAGTGCCAAAATATTTTCGTCGACCACTGCAGGACTGACCACTATTTTCGTCGGCCAGGAATTTGTCGGCCAAGGTATAGCCCACGAAAATAAAACAACTTATTTTCGTCGGCCACGGGATTGCCCACGAAAATAAAATAACTTAGTTTCGTCGGCTGAAACAAGGCACACGAAAATATCCACGAACAATTTTTGTCGGCTTGACGGGGAACCCACGAAAATAATTTACTTCGTCGGTCAGACCTAGCCGAAGAAAATAAATTTATTTTCATCGGTGATCGACAAAAATACTCATATTTTCGTCAAAGTATGCGCGTTGGCCTCGTACCGACGAAAGTAAGTCAAAAGCCGACGAAAATAATTATTTTCGTGGGTTATTTAATATTTTCGTGAGTTTCAGACACACGAAAATACGTCGTGCTCCTGTAGTGGTATGTATATGTATGTATGTATGTATGTATGTATGTATGTATGTATGTATGTATGTATGTATGTATGTATGTATGTATGTATGTATGTATGTATGTATGTATGTATGTATGTATGTATGTATGTATGTATGTATGTATGTATGTATGTATGTATGTATGTATGTATGTATGTATGTATGTATGTATGTATGTATGTATGTATGTATGTATGTATGTATGTATGTATGTATGTATGTATGTATGTATGTATGTATGTATGTATGTATGTATGTATGTATGTATGTATGTATGTATGTATGTATGTATGTATGTATGTATGTATGTATGTATGTATGTATGTATGTATGTATGTATGTATGTATGTATGTATGTATGTATGTATGTATGTATGTATGTATGTATGTATGTATGTATGTATGTATGTATGTATGTATGTATGTATGTATGTATGTATGTATGTATGTATGTATGTATGTATGTATGTATGTATGTATGTATGTATGTATGTATGTATGTATGTATGTATGTATGTATGTATGTATGTATGTATGTATGTATGTATGTATGTATGTATGTATGTATGTATGTATGTATGTATGTATGTATGTATGTATGTATGTATGTATGTATGTATGTATGTATGTATGTATGTATGTATGTATGTATGTATGTATGTATGTATGTATGTATGTATGTATGTATGTATGTATGTATGTATGTATGTATGTATGTATGTATGTAATATTATGCAGGATTGCTTTAATATAAGTTATGTGCAACTTTATACTGAGAAGTTGCATTTCATCTGCTTCACGAGGTGAGCTCGTCATAATTATCATCCAGAGATAGTCAAAAATAGACGTTTACTGGTGTAATATTCATAACAGTAACATTTTTTAGCCATTTTGGCACCTAAACATTTTTTAATATTGATGTTCAAATTCTTTTTATGGCTAAAGCAGAATAACTTATTTTTATCGAAATTGACTTTGAGCCCCAATAGTTGCTCAAGGACACACAAAAAGCACCTTTATGTTTTTAGCCTGCTCACGGGATTTTCTCTTGGAAAAATGGTTTGCACAACGTCTGATTTTGTTAAGTCCGTGACGTCTTGACTCCGCCTGCATTTGGCCAGGTGTCCTCGCATGAAAAAGAGAAAAAAAATGGCCCAGTGATACGCTCGGCCAGCCAAAGAAGCATCCGAGTCAGTGATGCCCCACGTATGTCGGGACGAAAAGCAATAAGATGACGTGGAGCAGTTCCTCTCTTGTGGTATCAATCATCCCACCTAACGAACCCTGGGCGAGAAAAAATCAGTAAAAAACCAGCAACACGTCAATTCGATTGGTACGCCTCTCTCTCTCTCTTATTTTATCAGTCATTTCAGTCTTTTACAGATTTTCCAAGTTAACTGTTATTCTCATTTTCTGATGTACCTTTGTTGATTACGCATGTCACGCATGTTTGTAGTTGCATATGCATCTTAGTTGAGATCAGCTGCATGTAGTTTTCAAGTTTGTTACGTTCAGTCATGCATGTAGGAGCCGGTTCAGGCGTTGCATGGAGAATGCGTCTCGAGCGCAGATCGTGGATCGTAGATGTAGCGAAAAGATCGCGCTGTGGCCGTTGCATCGTGGGTGTATGCGTCTGTAATCGTATAAGAACCACAGCTGAAAGAAAACGAGGTATTGCCTCTGCATACACTGATCTTTTCCCTGCATTCTTCCTCCTCACGATACTTATGGCGATCAGTGATGCGAGCGAGAGCCTGTGAGTTGATCTCCGAGTTGCTTGCTGGATCACATTACAACACGTGGCATCAGAGCCAGTACGAGGTGGAAAGGATGGCGGGAGCGTCTTCACCGAACAAGTCCCCTCCCAAGGTGCTCACCGGCGGGAATGGTGAAGGTATGGCGAACCCGTTTGCCGTCGAGCAGGTGGTGCGAGAGGGCAGTGCGTCACTCTCCTACCCGATGTTGACGTGCAACAATTATAGCCAGTGTGTCACTTGTTATGCAAGTGAATCTTGAAGCCCAGGATCTCTGGCGTGCGGTGGAGACCGATAAGATCGAACGCCGGGAAGATCGGCTGTCGTTAGCGGCCATCTTGCGAGGTGTTCCGGGTGAGATGCATACAGCATTGGCTGCAAAGCCGAGCGCCAAGCAAGCCTGGGAAGCGGTCAAGAGCATGAGAGTAGGTGATGATCGTGTTCGAGAGGCCAATGCACAGCGGCTTCTGAGAGAATTCGAGAATATTGAATTCAGAGAAGGGGAGGCCATAGATGAGTTCGCCATGAGAATCTCGGGCATTGCCTGCTGTCTACGCACACTTGGAGAGTCGATGGAGGAGGTGCAGATTGTGAAAAAAATTCTAAGAGTAGTTCCTCCAAGGTACATGCAAATTGCTCTTTCCATTAAGACTTTGCTAGATCCGAATTCTCCGACTGTTGAGGAGCTTGTGGGTAGACTGCGTGCGGCTGACGATCGTCTCGACGGTTCAGGAGAAAGTGTTAAAAAGGGCAGTCGGTTGCTACTGATAGAAGAAGAATGGTTGGCAAGGTATAGGGGCCCATTTATGGCTGAGTCATTATCTACAGGAGCCAAGACAGGGCCAAGACCTCCATCTAAAGAACAGGGAGGATCACGGGTTGAGGGTCGTGATCATCATGGAAAACACTCGTTAGAGAGTGCACCTCGGTGAAAGGGCAAGTGCCACAATTGTGGCTTGTGGGGTCACTGGACTAAAGAATGCCGTAGACCACGCCGAGAGAAAAAGGAGGAAGCTCATGTGGCAAAAACTGAGATGGAGCAACCAGCTCTGCTGCTGAGTGAGACTTGTCTCAGTTCTGCAAAGGCAGTCAGAGAAGACAGTGCATTATCAGAAGGAAGCACTGACAGCATGTGGTACTTGGACTCGGGGGCCAGCAACCACATGACAGGGACTCGGTCTGTTCTCTCATCGTTGGATAATTTTGTAAGTGGCAGTGTTAAGTTTGGTGATGGTTCCTCTGTTGATATATGTGGAACTGGATCAGTTGTATTTGAGGGGCAACAGAAGATACACAAGGTTCTTTCAGATGTGTATTACATTCCCAAGCTGAAGACCAACATCTTGAGTCATGGACAGATGACTGAAGGAGGATGTAAGGTGATCATGGGGGATGATTATTTGTGTATTGTTGGAGTTGATGGCTCACTTCTGATCAAGGCACCACGCACTGACAACAGACTGGTTATAGCAAGACTCAAGGTTACTCACCCAGTCTGTCTGATGGCAAAAGTGGGAGACAGGGACTGGTTGTGGCACGCCAGATTTGGGCACTTGAATTTTAGGGCCTTGAGAGATCTTGGAAGGATGAACATGGCAAGAGGGATTCCATTCATAAATCACTATGATCAGATTTGTGATAATTGTGCTATTGGAAAACTTCACAGGAAGCCTTTTCCTCGAGCTACTGAATATCAAGCAGAGAATGTTATGGACCTGTTTCATGGGGACCTTTGTGGTCACATTGACCCCCCCACTCCGGGGGGTAAGAGGTTTTTCCTTCTCATAGTAGATGATCTGAGTAGATATATGTGGCTTGAATTGTTGAGCTCTAAGGATGAAGCCTTCAGATATTTCAAGCTTGTTAAAGCTCAGGCAGAGACTGAAAGCGGCTTGAGGTTAAAAGCTTTCAGAACTGATAGAGGAGGTGAGTTTAACTCAAATGAATTCTATGCATATCTTGGTGACTTAGGAATTCGACACTACACAACAGCACCCTACACACCTCAACAGAATGGGGTTGTAGAGAGAAGGAATCACCCTGTTGTGGAGATGGCAAGATGCATGTTAAAAGGGATGAGTGTACCTGCATGTTTTTGGGGTGAGGCTGTAAAATATGCAGTGTATGTCCTGAATAGATCACCATCGAGGAGCTTAAAAGGGAAAACTCCTTACCAAATATGGACTGGTCACAAGCCCTCTATGAAGCATTTTAGAACCTTTGGTTGTACTGCTTTTGCTAAGATCACAGGTCCAGGTGTAGAGAAACTGTCTGACAGGGCTGTGAAGTGTGTGTTTCTTGGTTATGAGACTAACTCCAAGGCATATAGGTTGTATGATCCTGTGAACAACAAAGTAATAGTCTCCAGAGATGTTAAGTTTGATGAAAAATCTCCATGGAAGTGGGAAGAAACACATTCTGGTCAGAACAGTGATGAATCAGTTTTTACAGTGCATTGGTCGAATACAGTTGAAGCCTCTGCCACTGAAACTGAGTTTGAGCATTCAGAACAAGTATCACACAAGACACCTATTATCAATGCAGAAAACTCATCCTCAACATGTCTTGGCTGGGTTACACCTCCCACAGGAGAGGAGTTGGACTCAGAAGGTTTACCTCAAAAATTTAGAACTGTTGCTGACATAATATTGGCAGCCACTGAACCAGTTCAAAACATTGAGTACTCTGGTTTGTGCTTGTTGACAGCTGAAGAACCAACTAGTGTTGAAGAAGCTATAAAAGACAGTAACTGGAGGAAAGCTATGATTGAAGAGTTGAGTGCTATTCATGATAACAGGACCTGGGTACTGGAAGAACTACCCCTAGACTGCAAAGCTATTGGACTAAAATGGAATTTCAAGGTAAAAAGGGACTCCTCTGGAAATATTGTAAAATATAAAGCAAGACTAGTGTTAATGGGATATGCTCAGATTCAGGCGGTGGATTTTGATGAAGTTTTTGCACCTGTGGCAAGATTAGAGACTGTGAGGATGCTACTAGCTATCTCTGCAAATGGAAATTGGGAAGTACATCATATGGATGTTAAGTCTGCTTTCTTGAATGGTGAACTGCAAGAAACAGTTTATGTTAGCCAACCACCGGGTTTCATTGATGAAGGAAATCCCCACAAAGTGCTAAGACTAAAAAAGGCTCTTTATGGACTGAAACAGGCTCCAAGGGCATGGAACATCATGTTAGACATGGAGTTACACACTCTGGGATTCAACAAGTGTAAGTCTGAACATGCTCTATACAGGCAAGGTGATGGAACAGATCTCCTGCTCATTGGTGTATATGTAGATGATTTAATCATCTGTGGCCCTAGTCCAGAGAAGATCAGAGAATTCAAAGACAAAATGAGTTGAAGATTCTCAAGATTCTCAATGAGTGATCTTGGAAGATTAAGTTACTACTTGGGAATTGAGGTAGTGCAAAAGGAAGGGGAGATTTTCATTTTTCAGAGGGCTTATGCACAAAAGATTCTTCAGATAGCAGGAATGCTCCAATGTAACTCTTGTGACACGCCAATGGAACAGAAACTTCAGTTCAGAAAGTTTGATGGTAGCAAGCGAGTGGATGCAACCAAGTTCAGATGCATCATTGGGTGCCTAAGGTACTTAGTAAATACAAGACCTGATATTGCATTCTCTGTTGGTCTTGTGAGCAGATTCATGGAAACTCCTGAATTACACTGGAGTGCTGTTAAGCGCATATTGCGGTACATAGCAGGTACATCTGATTTTGGCTGCAGATATGTGAAAGGAAGAGAGCTAACTAGTTACAGTGATAGTGACATGGCCGGGGATTTAGAGGATAGAAAAAGCACAACCGGTGTGGCATATTTTCTTGGGAACAACTTGATCACATGGAGTTCACACAAGCATCGTGTTGTAGCTTTATCCTCTTGTGAGGCTGAATACATGGCAGCCTCCACCGGAGTTTGTCAAGGGATATGACTTAGCACACTATTAGTTGAGATACTAAATGAAGAAGCCAAAAAATTCAAGCTTTGGATAGACAACCGAGCAGCTATCGAGTTAAGCAAAAATCCAAAGTTTCATGATAGAGTGAAGCACATTGACACAAAATTTTATTTTATTCGTGATTGTGTTGAGGAAGTAAAGTGGAACTAGGCCATTTTTCATTTTCTATGCACCAAATCTTTTCTATTTGTGTTTAATTTTTATGTCACGAGTTAGAACAACGGGTAAAATATAAAATGTAGTAGTAGGAAATAAGCTGGTATGGTGGTGGACGGGGACTCAGCAGTCCGCACTCATCTGCGCTCTGTCGCTGGGTCAAATTCGCCTGCCGAATCCTGGTGGCGACCCGAGAAAAGGCCAAGCGCGACAGGCAAAGCACTTGCGCACTGCTGCTAGTACTTTTTAACAGACCGCACCCGCAGCCAAGCGGCTCGGCTGGGCTCTCACTCCACTCCCCGTTCTCACGTCTTTCCTTGCTCTGTCCCCTCTTCTTCTTCTGCTCCTGTCGGCTCAGATTTCCTCCGAACCAGGATCATATTCCTAGTCCCAGCTGCCCGGTAGCTCCACGCATCGGAGAGGGAGCATGGCGTCGTCGGAAAGGAAGCGTCTTGCGGGGCACCGGCGGCTGATGGCGACGGCGGGGGACGGCGGGTCCGGGCACGGCTCGAGCTCGGACGGGATGCGGGTAATGGTGGGCGTCCTTGTGGCTGTCATCTTCTGCACGCTGCTCTACTGCGTCTACTGCTGGAGGTGGCGGAAGCGCAACGGTGAGCTGCTCTTCTTTGATCGCGTCTTTCCTTCCTTCTTTTCGCACTGCATGCAAGGATACGTAAGATACGGAGGCTGTTCAGCCATCCGGAGGTCCCTGATCGACAGCCTGTGGCCGCGGTCGAGCTCGGACCTGCCGCTCATGGACCTGGCCTCCGTCTTCGCCGCCACCGACAACTTCTCCAAGGGCAACAAGCTCGGCGAGGGCGGCTTCGGCCCCGTCTACAGGGGCGCGCTCGCCGGCGGCGGGGAGATCGCGGTGAAGCGGCTGTCGGCCCGGTCGCGGCAGGGCGCGGCGGAGTTCCGGAACGAGGTGGAGCTCATCGCCAAGCTGCAGCACCGCAACCTGGTGCGCCTCCTCGGGTGGTGCGCGGAACGCGACGAGAAGCTGCTCGTCTACGAGTACCTCCCCAACCGAAGCCTCGACGGCTTCATCTTCGGTAGGTGGTGCCATCCCTGCACGTTGCTCTTACGGTGGTTGGGCTCTGAGAGCCGATCGCACTCACGTACTGGGAGAGAAACTGAACTGGAGAGATGGAGTGGAGAGATGGAGTAGGAGACGGTTTTCTCGCCCGCACTACGCCAAACGCCAGTACTACACAGGAACCCGCTAGCTTGAGCGTCTACGCCATGCCACTGTCGCCTCCGGCCGTTGGTTTCGCGCGCGGGCGAGACGGCGCGGGAGCGTGGGGGCGCGGCGGAGAGCCGGTGCCACCGAGGCGAGGTGACGAGCGGGCGCGGCGAGGTGGTGAGCAGGCCCTGTGGAAGAATCACCGCGAGCAGACCGGTGCGGACGCCATGGCTGCCGAGGAGAAGACCTCGCTGCCTGCGCCCTCCTCGGTTGCGGTGGGCAGAAGAGGGGAAGAAGAAAGAAAGAAAAGGAAAATTCGATTTTGGAAAGAAAGAGGTCATTTGGTTTTGGAAAGCAACCGAAGGATGATGAAGACTCGACAGGCTCGGGTAGATAGGAAGAAACAGAGGAAAAAAAATAAAAGGAAAAGGGAGAGGGAATCTGGTGAGGATGAAAAGAAAAACAGTAAAGGAAAAGGAAAAGAAAAGAAAAATGAAACAGAAATGGAAAAAAATATTAAATAATATGTGGAAGTTGATATGGAGTACGATTAGGGAGTACGATGAGTGCGGAAGCACGTACTGGAAAGTACGGAATCTTTTAAAGTGTGCTGAAAAGAGATAAGAATATTCGTTTGGAGTAGATTTTTAAAGCACATGAGTGCAGATAGGCTGAGCGCGCGTGTGTGTCTGTGTGTATCCTATCGCACGCCATTAATTCTCTAGCTGCTTGGTTACTGTCATCGACTTGCACGAACGAACGAACGAACCCATCAACAAATTAAAATAGCAAGCGTTTGATTGGGTGGCTCTACTCTACCGGTACTAGAGAGTAATTAGCTCGACAGCGATGCTCTTATTAACTGCGCCTGGTCAGTTGGTTGATCATCACTCCAGACTGAGGTGTGTGGTTCGCAGATCCGAGCAAGAGCGCGCAGCTGAGGTGGAACGCGCGGCACCGCATCATCCTCGGCATCGCCCGCGGCATGCTCTACCTCCACGAGGACGAGCAGGGCCGGCCCTGACTTTTTCGGGGCCCGGGGCCAACAAAAAATTTTAGGTCCTCATTGACCGAAACTATAGAAAGATAATTTATTACTTATAACTATATTATAAAATTTTATTACCACTAACCGTCACAATAATAAGTTTAACATAAATAACACACTTAGATGAGAGAAAAAATAAGAGAAAATCAACTAGTCTACAAGTAGTATATGTAGAAAATCAATAAAGACAACAGCAATAAAATGGTGGCATGCAACCCTGTAGTCTTGAGCAGCTCAGCGATATCACAATCGCAATACGCAACCAAAGAGAATAAAGATAGGATTCAACAATTGGCGTCCAGTTCAGAAGAATAGGCGAGGCATGTGGAGCGGCTCAACCTCTACCGCTCTGCATGTCTATGAGTATTGTTGGAACTCCCGATTTTTTTGTTAGGATGACCATCTACGTAAAATATACAGACTCAATCCATAATTTCACTGGTTGTCATTCTTGGTTAATTAATTCTTTGTCATATGCCACTTTGATCACATTTGCTTATTTAGTTATGTAGCCTGATAAAAATTTATCGACTAAATTCAGAGGGGACCCTTAATTTTTCGGGGCCCGGGGCGGTCGCCCCTTGGGCACTGCCCCAGGGCCGGCCCTGTCCCTGCTCAAGGTGGTCCACCGGGACCTCAAGGCAAGCAACGTGCTCCTCGACGACAAGATGAGCCCCAAGATCTCCGACTTCGGCATGGCCAAGATCTTCGAGGACGAGTCCGACGGGATCAAAACGGGCCGCGTCGTCGGAACGTAGTGAGTGCAAGCTCCTAGCTGAAACGACTGTGAATTTGTTGTGATCAGTTATCACCTCGAAAATGGAATATTGCAGCGGGTACATGGCGCCTGGGTTCGCGTTGGAGGGTGTCTTCTCGGTGAAGTCGGACGTGTTCAGCTTCGGCGTCCTCCTCCTGGAGATCTTAAGCGGGCAGCGGAACGGCGCATTGTACCTCGAGGAACACCAGCAGTCCCTCATCCAAGATGTAATAAGTGTATCTGAAGCTCCATGTCCTTCTTCTTTGATAACAACCGCTTCATGTTAACAGCTGGATCGACGTTCCACAGGCATGGAAGCTGTGGACCGAAGATCTCGCCGCCGAATTCATGGACCCGGCGCTTGGGCCGTCGTACTCGAAGGAGGAGGCGT